>VZQC01015290.1:36849-85694 GCA_009823505.1 Rhizomys pruinosus | reverse complement strand
TATTCAAATTCTAATTTGAAAATATTCAAATTCTAATTTGAAAATATTCAAATTCTAATTTGAAAATATTCAAATTAGAAGTCTAATTTATGTAAAAATTATGCTTTATTTGATAGGGAGTAAAAAGGAAATACAAATATGGCTAATGTTAAAAGTTCAATGATATCATTTAGAAAAAAGTTCATGTTGATTTCTTGGTGAGAAGGTAGAACCTATGGGTAAAATGTGTTAAAATTATATGTTCCTTAATGTGATATTAGGGCAGCTAAGGTCGACATGACTCAATGAGAAAAGGTATCCCCATAACAGGTAGGTTTTAGGAAAGAGAGCACCACCAGTCTTGGATTAAACCTAAAACTGCATGGCTTTCTAAGTCTGTACACTAGCTATCTAGTCACTTACACCCAAACAACGAAAATCCTTGAAATCATCTTTGACTTTTTATCCTTCCTTTATGAATCATAGTCACAATGAAGCAGATGGCACATTTGAAACTGAGTAATCTGGAAATCATTTGCTAAAGAGATGATTCAAAGGTGAAGACCAAAGATAGAGGCAACCATGGAGACTGTTTTGGTTGTACTTTAAGACAAGTGAGGCGTACTGAGAAACATGACAAAGCCCTACTGTGGAGGGCAGAGTCAGGCCAGGGAATGTGAAAAGGAAAGACATATCTCAAAACCATTCTCCAGCTTCCCACTTAACTGTTTAAGAGTGCTACTCATCTTCCCATTACCTGAGCTGATATAATCTGGATATCTTTGCCATTCCAAAGTACATATGTTGAAAGTTGCACTCTCAGGAGATAGTATAAATAGGAGTGGGAGTTGGCAGTTGCTTATGTTCTGAGAGAAGAGTTTTTATGAAGTCTATTGGTGCCCTTGCAAAAGAGAATGCACAAAGCTACCCAAGATGTGTGGGGAATAGGGTTTCAAATGACATTAAATCTGAATTGATCATGAACTTGAAAGTTTCATAATCTGTATGAAATAAATGTCTGTTTAGGATAGCATTTCTTCATTGAGGAAGATAGGAACCCACCCACAGCTGGGGCTACAGGGAGACCCTGTCTCAAAAACACACACACACAAAAAGAAGTTCACTGACAATAATAACTGACTTCTAGAATGAAAATAGAACTATCACCCTGCACAAAATTCAGCTCCAAATGGATCAAACTCCTCACAATCTCTCAGAAATGGAAACAATGTAAATCTCTCTCAAATGATGAATCATTAATGAAAATGTGTTACATTCACACAGCAGAGCTCTACACAAGGGGGAACAAAGGAAATCATGAAATTTGCTGGTAACTGAACTATAAACTGTTATACTAAGTGAAAGAAAACAGACTCCAGAAAGCAAGTGACATATGTTGTCTCTCATTGGTGGATTTTAGCTCCAAAATTCTAGATGTTAATATATATCCTGACATAACCACAGAAGCCAAAAGCATGGAAAGGAACCGTGGGGATAAAGAGGAAGGAGCTAAAGGGTGATTGTAGGGTCTTGTTATTAAGGAAGGAAATGAGAAAAGGGTGGCACTTTAACTGGGGAGTTGTAAGGATTATACAGGGGAAATGAGAGGAGAGATAAATAATGAAAAACTGAAGGGAAGTTTATTAGTTCAAAGTCCTACTGAAAACTATGCATACAATAAATATATAAGAGCATGTGTACAGTCTATGTAACAAAAACCACAACACCAGGAGAAATCTCCCTTTGAGTTCTTTGTCAAAGTAGTCCAAGAAACTCTTAACATGATGCAGGATACAAAATCCTTCATTGTTTCTCAGAACTTGACCATAAGATCGTATTGCTGAAGACATGCCACGCTTCTGACATAAGACTTAGGAAAGTCCACCCGCAGTTGACCTGGAAGCCTCATACCTGAAGACTAGCTCTCATGGTATGAGAAGATACTTTACAAGTTGTCAAGGAAGAAAGTGACTTAGTGGTCTACCTACTCTGCTGTAAAGTTCAATAAAGAACACTCACTGGCCCAGAAAACTATAGCTATTGCTGAAGTAATGACACATTTATCTTGATGGTTGTGCTGGATAGCTTTAGTTGTCAACTTGACACACCTGGGTAGAGGGAGCCTCTACTGGGAAATTGCCACCATAGCATTGTCATGTGGCATTTTCTTTCTTTCTTCTTTTTTTTTTTTTTAATTTATTTTGGTATGTGTATCAATGTACTGTCTGCATGCAGGTTTGTGCACCCGTGTCGTGCAATGCCGCGGAGGTCAGAAGAGGGTCTCGGATTCCCCTGGAACTGGAGTTCTCCTGGAATTGGAGTTTCAGACAGCTCTCGGCCGCCATGTGGGTGCTGGGGATCGAACCCGGGTCCTCCGTAAGAGCTGGGTGCTCTTAACCGCTCGGCCATCTCTCCAGCCCCTTCATGTGGCATTTTCTATAGGGCAACTTCTTGATTGTTCAGTGATGTGAGAATGAGCAGCCCAGTATGGGTAGTGCCACCCCTAGGAAGGTGGCCATATAGTGTATTAAAGCAGGTTGAGCAAGGGCCAGGGTAACAAATCAGTAAGCAGCATTACTCCATGGCCTGTGTTTAAGATCCTGCCTCCAGGTTCATGCTCTGAGTTCCAACCTTGGGATCCCTAAGTGGTAAACTTTGCCCTGGGAGGTGCTATAAAAATAAACCCTTTCTTCCCCAAGTTAGTATTGGTCAGATTTTTTTGTTACAGCAATTGAAGGCAAACGAGAACAATGGTATTTACAGCTATCTAATTGGAACCAAGCCTATGTAATGGATGACTGGAGTGTTCATTGATTGTAAAGAAAAACCTGCCTTGGCCAAATCCCTTTGGATATAAGTTCATGCTTTATTTTAAATAGCCACGCTCATATTTACAGACGAGTTTACCTTTCATTCCTTATCAAACAAGTTTCTTTTTGCAACAGATGGAATCTATTACAGAGTTCCAAAACTTTCCAATTGCAAAGAATACATGTTTGTGAATACATGCTTCACCTTAAGAGATACATTTTCCATGCAACCTTTAAACTTCGGACTGAATCTCGCAACACTCAACAGAAAATGGTCCTCAAGCAACAGATGATTATTAACACATAAATCCACAATTGATCAGTGTGCTGTGAACATGAGGCCACAGAGTGCTTATCCCTGATTAGGAAACATTTCACTCCTCTGCCTCTGAAGGTTCAGGGATCATTGCAAGAGGAGATAGAAAGATTTTTAAGGGGCAGATGACCACAAGGAATGTCTTCCAGACAGCTAATGCATTACTCATAGGAACTCAGTGTCAATATGCAAACATCTTTTGCAAGCTCAAAACATACAAAATCCCACCATAGACAAGGGGAAGTGGATAAGAAATCTCATGCGAAGTATGGAACTTTTGACAATTGATGGCTTCCTGCAGTGGAAATTACAGTGTCTTACAGGAATGGGTCTGTTGTTGGGCCCAATTGATGAAGCTACACTGAGGGATATTTGGAACCACAAATAGATTNACCGGTATCTTGGGTCGTGGCTGTCCACCAAGAAGAGAACCTATGCCAAGACAGGGAAGTAGACACCAGAGGAAGCAGTGTCTCCTGCTCTTCCCACCCCACCCACTGGCAGTGAAGGTATCACTGGTTGTGATATATGTGTACATATATCACTGGTTGTGATATATGTACACATATATATATGTACATATATATATATATATATATATATATATATATATGTACATATATATATGTGTACATATATCACAACCAGTGATATATGTACACATATATCACAACCAGTGATACCTTCACTGCCAGTGGGTGGGGTGGGAAGAGCAGGAGACACTGCTTCCTCTGGTGTCTACTTCCCTGTCTTGGCATAGGTTCTCTTCTTGGTGGACAGCCACGACCCAAGATATGGGTTTCATTGTTGTAAAAGGTTGTGAACCAAAGATAGTGAATCCTTACAAAGACTGACAGCTCTTTGAGTGAGCCTAGAGTTTTTGGACACATTGATATTGAGTTCATAGGGGTGTTATATATGCAGACAACTGTGAGTGCATCTAAATTCTTAAGAAACTGCTTTGCCTTTTTAATAAGAGAGTTGCAAAATTCAGTAAAGAATGGTCCTTGGGGTTAAGCACAAAGTCAAGTGATAGAGATTGGACACAATTTGTATAGGAATCCACCTCCAGATCATGGGTGACTCCCTGCACTCCAGCCTTCATAGCCCTGCAGGAATGCAGAAGCTTTACTGTAGAGAGGCTTATCCTGAAGGGCCTGGCCACTGTAGCTTTTTGAGATGCACAGTCTACTCAGGAAATCAAAATCAATTAGGCTGTGGGTGCCAACTCAGAGGTTGTGTCCCAGAGATTACAAACGGTGTAAATAAAGAATTCTTTGTTACTCCTGCTCTTTGGTTCTTAATAGACCAGGAATTAATTCAGCCTGAGATCAATAGTGCCATGTGCATGTACCCATCGACCGTTTTGTGTGTAGCTCTAGAACTATCTCCAGCCCTGGAAGGCACCATCCCTGGAGCCATCCTAGTGGCTCACACCCTTCCCACATTGGCACACCCTTCCCAAGCTCCCTCTTCCAACCAGCCCACCAAACAGGGGGACGATTTAGTGTAACCCAGCAAGCCATCACAGAGAATGCTGAAAGATATTAATTTTGATATATTTCTAACCAAAAGACAGTGGAAAATGGAAGAACCAAGGGAAAAAAAACACGATTTGACAGGCTTTTCAACTTATCCTGGACATATGCATTGCTGAAGTTGCAGTGATATAGCACCAAGGGCTAGAAAACTGAAGATGACACCTGTTTCTAGAAGTGCTGAAAAACTAGGATGTGATTTATTAACGACCAACTTCTGTTACTGTCCTAAGTTTTCATCTGTGCATCAAATCACAAAGAACACATATAGCTCTCCTTTTATCACCCCCCCTGTGGACAGCAGGTCCTGAACAATTTGCTCTAGAGTTTGCATTGAGTGTTCCTAAAATCAATAAAAAAAATATGAGAGGAAACCCCTGTCTTAAGACTCTATAGGGGATTTTACCTCTTGGCTGGTAGGAAGGAGAAATTACAAGATGTAGAGGGCACTGTCTGCTTGTGGTAGACATCTGTACACAGGAGTGAAGGAACAGGCTCCTGTGCAGGAAGTGACCAGTGTCTCTCACATCTGAACTGCATACTGAGCAGGCAAGTTGGCTTTAAGTTCAGTAACACTTCTGATGATGCAAAAGAAAAGAAAAGAAACAAACAAAAAGAAAAGTAAAGGAAAGAAAAGAAAAGTATAATGTACTGCATTTTGCCATCTCTTTGTACTGAAATACGCTTTCTCATTTTCATGTTCTCAGCTATTTTATGGAGTGAAAAGTCTTGAACTGTAAGGGTTCAAGAAGAATAATGTTGTACTTTTTATGTCTCAGGAAACACTTTCATGGTAACTTGTCATATTGTCTTTGAACAAACCCACTTTTTAAGACATTAATAAATTCTTTTCTTCACCAGATATTTTATACAGGAACACTTCAGATGTGTTACTAGATGCAACTGGTTTTAACAAATCCTATGATTTGTGTCAACTACTTCCATGATTTATACATAGTCTTTTGCAAATCATTGCCTTTTACTTTAAAAGATGGCCTATTTTTTAATTATTGAGCTTTTGTATATTTCATAAAACAGTTCTTAAACAAATTTATACCCTTTTCCCCAATAGCACACCCTAACCCCCTACCAGTTCTCATATATTCTGCCATACATGTTAAGTCCTATCCAGTCAAGTATTTGTACCCAGATGTTCTTTGGTGCTAATTCATCTACTGGAGTCAAGTCAGGCTATCTAGAGATCATGTCCCTCATCCAGTAGTAATGTCTTCAACAGTTCCCATAGGGCCGGTCCCCATCAATTTCTCTTGATCTCCTTTGGGCCCTGGTCTGATTTTGTTGGCATAGATTATATGATCAATGCCACCACTGGCAGAATTTCTCGTTTTCAAGCTTGCAGTAGGCTGAATGTCTCTGCTTCCCTATGTTCATGACCCAGTCCTGGCTCTTACAATCTTTCTCCCTCTTTTCTGCAATGGCATTGAGCAGGGGGTAGGAGAGTTTTAATATAGTAGTTCTGTCCATTCTCTTATTCTTCAAAACTTGGCCAGTTTTAGTCTTCAATGTGAATCACACTGTGTTGTATAAAAAAGAGGGTTGGATGCATGGGTTTTCTCTCTACCCCTCCTTCAACTATTGTCCATGAGCCTTAGGTGTGGAGGTTCAACTGTAGATATGTCACCTAGGACTGGGCATCTCTCACTTATATATTGTGTTTCTGCTCTGTTGTGGGATTCTGTAGTAGCCTGCATCTTTTGCAAAAAACAGATTCTTTGATGAGTGGTTTATGGCATACCTGTCTGTAAATATAAAGATCCATATTTAGCATATGGTAAGACATTTCATTTGTCTAGAATCATGACAGAGGTAGGGTTTTGTCTAAGATCTACAACCTTTCCAGCCATGTGTATTTGGCTGTTTATAATGCTACCCAGTAGTTCACTCTCATTGAGAGGGTTTTAAATCCAATTAGATAGCTGTTGATTAACCCCCAGTATAGCAGTACCATTACTGCATCAATAGAGGTAGTCTGCTATGAAGGTAATTATGGTTATTAGGCTTTAGGGATGGGTTAGGCCATTGATGGATTTTCTCCCTTAGCATCTTGCATAGTATCATCTGGCACTGTAAGAGCTAAACTATACTTCCAGGTTGGTCTATGCTCCATTGCTCCAAGTCTTGTATCCATAGTATATCCTGTCTTCAGCAGTAGTGTCTTATCTTCCAGTTCTGGGAGATAGCCAGGAACTTTGACAATAGCCTGTGCTATATTGGGATTCTCTTGGGCCACTCTCACCAGCCACTCATAGGGAGGTCTCTCTATTTGGCCCTGGGTTCCTAGCCATATATTCCAACCCCCAGGTATACATGTATGCTAATGTTCAGTCATTGTATGGCATTTCTCAGGAGGTTTTGGAGGCAACACATTTCACTCTGGATTCCCCTGCCTCTGGTCCCAAGATCTATTCATCTCTGCTCTCTCTTCCTCCCATACAATCTTTGTCTTCCCTCCCCAGTCCTAGTGTCTCCATCACCTTATCCTTCCCTCCAATAACACCCACAACCCATCATTTCCCCACTCTTGAGTTCCCTTCTCTCCCATTGTGGCCCCATGCATGTCCCTCCCTCTTCCCCTCCCAGCTGAGCACTAACACTCCCACTCCCTCCTCCCCTAGTAATATCAGTTCTCTACTGTCTATGACTTCTACAGCCATGTGTATTTGTCACGTTTATAGTACCACAAATGAGTTCTCTCCCATTGTCAGTGACTTATGTTCAAATAGATAGCTCTTCATTGCCCCCAAGGTAAAAGTGCCATTTTGTTATCATTGTTAGGATTTACAGCTGGTGTTGGACAATTGCTTGATCTTCTCCCTTAGTAATTTTCATGGTATCCTCTCAAACTAACAGAGCTAGTCTTTAGGGAAAAGGTAGTTCCAGGTAAGTTCCAGCTCCATTTCTCCAAGACTGGGTGCTCAGCAATAGGGACTTCAAACCCTTGGAGGAAATCAAGGGTTATGAAAATAGTCTGTGTGATTTTGGGAGGCCTTTAACTACCCTCACCAATGAATCAAAGGAAGGGAGGCTTCCTCTGGCAGTGTTTCTTGCTTGATAGCATTCTGCTATACACATGCACTAGTATACATATAATTAAAGTGCATTTTCAGTACACTTTTGAACTAATATATTTTCCTCTATGTGTTCCGTATCTGAAATAACTGAAAACAATTATTAACCACATTATACAAAAGCATTTTTATTGAAGTTTTGTGCCTTTGAAACAACACTTCTTAATGGCAATTATACCCCTTCCCTGCTCCCCCCCACCAAAGTCCATGCCTTCTGTGATACATATTTTGCATCTTTCTCTCATTCTTTTATTTATTATTATTGTTATTTCTTCGATGTACTACTTTAGGCAGAAGTTTGCTGTCTAAGTTGGTTCTGTGAACCTGTCATTTTTTTGTTGTTGTTGTTGTTCCTTCTGATTTGTATCACATCAAAATATGCATACATACATGCCAAACATATACCAAAATTATGATGTGTGAAAATAAACTATAGGCTAAATCTAAAATATGTTTAGGGATTCACATTTTGAGAGTAGAGTTGTATGCAGGTAAAGAGAAAAGTATTACTTTGCAATCCTACATTACATAGCATGTTGATGGGTAACATCAGGTATTATATTCTCTCTCTCTCTCTCTCTCTCTCACACACACACACACACACACACACAAAAGAGTCAGTTTGACTTACAAATAGGCATTTGGTGCTAGGATTCACAAATGAGGGACACAATACATCATTGGTTTTTCTGGGAATGTGTTACTTCACTTAGCACAATGGCTTCTAGTTCCATTCATTTACCTGCAAAGTTCATGATGTCATCTTTCTTTATCACTGCATAGAATTCAATTGTGTAGATGTACCACATTTTCTTCATCCACTTGTTGGTTGAAGTACATTTGGTTTGCTTCCAGCTCTTCACTATTGTGAGTGCTCAATTTCGCTATTAATTAAGGGAATGCAAATTAAAAGCACTTTGAGATTTCATTTTATTCCAGTAAGACTGGCTATGATCAAGAAAACAAAGGTTGCCAAATGCTGGAGAGGTTGTGGGGAAAGGGGAAGACTCATCCACTGTTGGTGGGAATGTAAACTCATACAGCCACTGTGGAAAGCAATGTGGAGAACTCTTTTTTTTTTTCTATTTATTTATTATTTTTTATGTGTATGAGTGTACTGTCTGCATGTAGGTTGGTGCACCCGTGTCATGCATTGCTGTGGAGGTCAGAAGAGGGTGTCGGATCCCTGGAACTGGAGTTAAAGATGGTTCTTAACTCCCATGTGGGTGTTGGGAATCAAACCCGGGTCCTCTGCAAGAGAAATCGGTGCTCTTAACTGCTGAGCCATTTCTCCAGCCCCATTTGAAATATTTGGAAAACTCTTAAAAGACTCAAAATGAGCCTACCACCTGACCCAGTCATACCACTCCTGGGAATATACCCACAAGACTCATCCTATCACAGACATACATGTACATCTATGCTTATTACAAAAACATTTTTTATAATTTCACTTATAGTATCCCAAAATGAAAATAGCCACACATAAGGAGATAAGAAAATGGATAATCAACTGTAGCATGCATTTAATGGCCAATATTCTGTAATTTAAAATTAGCAACAAGAAAAAAGGCCACTGCTAACATTTTGTAACAACACAGATCTAAAAAAAAATGCTAAAAATATCACTTGAAAAATTCTGCATTTGTAGACAATGCTTAAGTACCTTCGAAGAGACACAAGGTGGCACGTGATGTTACAAAATATTTAACAACAAACTTTATAATTTATTTGGTGTAAGACAGATATGTTTGATTTTTCCTGCTTAGCCAATCTTACAACAAATAACAGAAATGCAGAACAATTGCTTGTAATTGTTTAGGACTATTTTTTTAATTTAATTTTTATTGATGATTTGTGCATTTCTACATTTTTTCAATTCAGTCAGGCTTATTTCCCTTTCTTCCCCCACCCCCACCCATCAGATCATGCATTCTGCCATAACTGTCCTGCATCTTTCTCTCAGTTTTTTTTTTTTTTCATTTTTAGCTGTAAGTGATAATCCATGAGTACAGCATCCTTCATGCAAAAACAATCGCAGGCTGTTGTGCCCAAACCCTACAGCCCCACCATCCAGTGGGGGGTGACAGGTTGTTTGTTCAATCAAGTTGATCAAATGAGCGTCCAGACTACATTGCTGTAGTTTCACCATTCACCCCAATCGCAGCCCTTACATTCTACCATGCCCCCTCTTCCGCGGATTGTTCCCTAGGCTTAGAAAAGGGGCACAGGTGGATGAGAGGTAAAACAATCCACTCTCTCTGGAGCTGTTGACTTGGATTAGTGCTGCTTAAATACCTATATATTTAGGACTTATTTTTAATGAAAACAAATGATTATTTTTAATTCAAAATTGCTCAAAACTTAAAAATGTTTAAATTTAATGTTGAAGATGATATGGCAAGTTAGACTATGATAAAGACCTAACATTAGTTATTTTAAAATATGTTACCATTATTCTTTGCAATAACAGTTTGGATATAATTAAAGGAAGAATACATGTGAAGTGATTTTCCACTATCCCTTAAGTATTCTACTTGTTTTAAATACTTAAAAAAACCAAAAGTTGTGGGCTGGAGAGATGGCCTAGCGGTTAAGAGCGCCGACTGCTCTTGCAGAGGATCCGGGTTCGATCCCCAGCACCCACATGGCGGCTGAGAACCGTCTGAAACTCCAATTCCGGGAGAACTCCAGCTCCAGGGGAATCCGACACCCACTTCTGACCTCCATGGCATCGCACGACATGGGTGCACAGACTTGCATGCAGACAGTACATTCGTCCACATACAGAAATAAATAAAAAATTAATAAAAAAAAAATTAAAAAAAACCCAAAAGTTGTAAGAATAAGCTATGTATGAATGTACTTTTGAAAGTTATCAAAATATTAGTTTCTGTATCTGTAATTAACCAATATATTCAAGAGCAATTTGGATTTTAAATTAAAAAATATAATAGAGAGCTGGAGCAACTTAAATTTTAGAAAAAAATTGTTTATGAAAGACAGTTCTATTGCACTACATGCTCTTAAGCAGATAAATCAATAAATTTAACACTAGTTATAAAACATCGTACTAATGTATAGTTTTTCATGGAGTTATCACTATTAGCTTTGAGTGCAGGAATCATGCTATACTTAAACAGCTGATTATTATGTAATATTTCCTTGTAGCTCATCTATTTTGTTTTTTTAAGGTTAGCTTTTTCTTATACAAAACAATAACATGAATATTAATACTATATATATATATATATATATATACCTAGCAGTCAATGGTTTTCAGATGCAAATATTGAGTGGCCTACTTTCAGTTACATAAGACAGAAAACATTTATTTTGGTATCTGAAGCTGCATTTAAAGAGCTAGTTAAACAGGGAATGTAGTTGATTTTGATTATTTTTTTCTACTGAAAATACTTCCTGAGTGTGGAAGTAATAGAAAGATTGGATGGTTTTTGAGTAGTTGTAGAGTTTTTTAACACACATTAATTTGACCAAGCCTCAAACTGTCTAGATATTTGGTCAGCTCTTTCCCTGGGAATGTGTTTGTGAGCATGGATGTGAAAGTGAGTAACATATAAATCTGTGGACTGAATAAATCAGATAGTTGTCCCTAACATTGAAAGATCACTTCTAGTTAGTTGAAGATCTAAATAGAGAAAAAAGTCTGATCCTCCTTTGGAGAAGTAATTCTGCTATTTGGACCTCTTCGATATTGGCAAAAATCATTTCCTGTCCTTTAGATTCAAACCGAACCCAGTTTTTCTTGTAACTCTTATATTTTTAGACCAGAACTACAGAATGAGCTCTCCTGGTTCAAAATCCTTCCTTCTGGGTCATTAATTGGCTGATTAAATGCCCCAGCACCTCTCATCATCCAACATCAGTTAAGAAAATTCATTCTACCTAAGTTTTTTCCTGTATTTCCCTTTGCATGGTGTAATTTTAATTTTTATAGAGAATGATATGTATGTATGTGTGTGTGTGTGTGTGTGTGTATCTGTACATATGTCATGTGTATTAATGTACCTAGAGAGGACAGAAGGGGCTGTCAAGATTTCTCAGAGCTCAAGTTTCAGACATTTTTGAGCCACATAACTTAGGTACTTGAAACCAAATTCAGGTCTTCTGGAAAACCAGCAAGAACTCTTGACCACTGGGACATCTCTCCAGCCCCATATTTATTTTATATTAAATTTGTTTATAAATGCAGGTTGGTATTTGGTTATATGTATGTTTCAGGGAATGTACCCATCAACTCCAAAAGAGGGTGTCAGGTCACCCAGATATGGAATTACTGGACACCTGGTATGGATACTAGGAATGAAGCACAGGTCCGATGCAAGAACAGTCCATGCTCTTAACCACTCAACTGTTTGTCAAAAACCCTCTTTTTATATTCCCATGTGCATTTTGTGGGTTCAGTTTCACTGGAAGTTCTAACAGATTAGTATTCCTTCAGAAAGGCATAATCTTCTGCAAAAGGCAAGTGAATAAGCCTATTACCCCCCCCCCATGGATTCAGAACAATGTTTTCTTTGGGCTTTTGACCTCAAGATTCATAGAAAAGAGGCAGGCTTATTTAATTCCTTTATGCAGGTTGTACAAAGGTTGTTGATGTCAGTGAAAAGGGAAACTGAACTATTTACACAGAGTGAGCCATGTAAACAGATACATATTCATATTTCTTCAGTGTGGTAATGAAGTTTGTTTGCACCTGTGTGGACTCACTGGAACATTGCTTCCTTCACTGTTAGGTAATATATTAGGTAAGTAACATTTTTATTTTGACACAGGTCATATATCACTAAATCAAAGACAATAAAATGAGAACAAATGTGTTTCTCACATTAAGGAATATGGTTAAATCCAAGCCCACTGTGTGCCATTTCCCTTCCCTGTTATTTCCTCTCTCCTATGACCACTTAGCTTGGCAGAACGGTCATTATTATGTAGAATTGAATAGAGTTTATTCTCATATTTGTATCAGGATTTTCAGCATTTCAGAAAGCCATTTAGTAGATGTTTTGTGCTATTTTAATCCTTGAAATCAATTTTACTGCATTCTTTGTGTCATTTTGTAGCTTTCTGTTTTTCACTAGATGCTCTGTGGATGAAATCCCCCATGCTGATCTATATTGCCTCATTTCCTTTATTTCTCACACCTTCATTTTGTGCAACATCTGATGGAGATAAGCAGGTAAATTTCAAGTTGATCACTTTTCTCTTTTTTTTTTTCCTGTTTTCCTTTGGCGAAATTGAAAGTACCATGAGGAGTATTTCAGAGCTTTTCTGGGTGAGAGCTTTGACTTTGGCAGGAGTTTGTGGGCCACAGTTGTTTTCCCATTTCAGAGCTGAGCTGAAGTGTTAATTACCTATTCCAAACAGCAGTCTTGCAAAAGTTTCTTTGAAAGGAAGGATTAAATTTGAGATAGTAGCTACAAAATGAGAATGAGTCAATTATGTTTATCACAAACAAGGCAATAAAAATGGACTAAAATAAAAACTAACCCAACTTCCAAAAAAAAAAAAAAAGATTGGAAAAATACGTGGTTGTTCGCCAATCATTGGCAGTGGGAGAGCGAGAATACACTTCTGCCTCTCAAGCATATAGAATGATGATACTTTTTTTAAAGTTAAAAACAATATTATTCTTTTTATTAGTTGATGAAGATGTAGGAGGAGATAGAGCAAGTGCACAAAATGTGCATTCAGTATCAGTTAAGACCTCTTGTGATTTTGCTTTCACCCTCTGCCATTTTTCCGCACATACTAACTTAAAGCAGTCAATAATTTTTTTTATATTGTGTGGCTGTGTTATGTTCAGGTACCTATATGATACCTATGTCCATGTATGTCTGAACATGTGTGTATGTATGTATGTATGTATGTGTGTATGTATGTATGTATATATGTAGAGCAGAGGACAACCATGCAAACTCAGTGGGGTGTCATTGTCCACCTTGATTTTTGAGATGGAATCTCTCATTGGCCAGTAGATGGTCAAATAGCTTAGACTGGTTGCCCAGCATTGGGAATACAAATCAAGTTATCTCATCTGAATTCTTCACACTCTTTCTGGGGTTGGACTCAGGACTTCCTCCTTGTTCAACAAGCAGTTTATGGATGAACTATCTTTCCAGCCTAAGCATTGAGTATAGTTTTTAATTTAGTTCTCAATTTTCAGGGTTGGAGAAATAGCTCAGTAGGTAAGAGCAGTTGCTTCTCTTCTAAGCTGAGTTCAGTTCCCAGCATCCATGTCAATATGCAAGACATGCATGGCAGAGTGCAAGAACTCAGGTGAGGTGGGGGACATGGAAAGGGAAATGACTGTAAATTCGATTGAGAAATGATGTATGATGTATGGAAAAAGTATAATAACAATAAGAAAATTAATTGCATGTGCTTCATTAGTAGGATCAAAAGGTTATGCCTGGACAAGCTGGCAGCCCATGAAAGAAAACAGCCAGAATTGACTAGAGACCAAGACAGCAGCTCCAGAGAAAGTAGACTGTTTTGCTTCTCATCCACCTATGCCCCTTTTCTAAGCCTAGGGAACAATCTGCGGAAGAGGGGGCACGGTAGAATGTAAGGACTGCAATTGGGGTGAATGGTGAAACTACAACAATATAGACTGGACACTCATTTGATTGAACATACAAGCCCCCCCTGCTGGATGGTGGGACCCATGAGCTGTGTGGGTTTGGGCACAACTGCTTGCAAATTGGTTGTACATGAAGGATGCTTGTACTCACAAATTATCACTTATTGTTAAAAAAATGAAAACAAAACAAAAAAGCAGAGAAAGATGCAGAAAAGTTAGGGCAGAATGCATGATCTGGGATGGGTAGGGGTGGGTTCGGGGGAAGGGAAGGGGATATATGCCTGAACTGAATTGGAAAATGATGTATGAAATACACAAAGCATCAATAAAAATAATTTTAAAAAAGGAAAAAAAAACAATAAGAAAATTACAAAAGAAGAGGTTATCAATTCCCCTGGGTCCTGCAGTTTCAGGTGGTTGTGAGCCACCTGACAGAATGATGATACTTTATCCAGCTCACAGAATCTGAGAGATTGTTGAATATACTAACAAAGTTGAGGATTCTTTGGGTCCCATGCTCATGTCTGGATAGTGTGTCCCTTCTGTGCATAGATATAAAAACATAATCATAAAATTATTTGAGTATTTATTGTGACCCCAGGAGCAGTATAAACATTCTACTTATAAGTGATTAAGTCCTCACATTTCAATGAAGTAGCAACTATTAATTTTTCAATTTACAAATGAGTAACTTGAACACAAGTGATAATGTATCCATCCATCTCAAGTATACAAATTGAATTAAAAGAGACAAAATTAAAATTCATACCAGAATTTCTCATTTTATTCAGATGTATTGACTGATAGGAAACAAACTTCAAATTCTGTCAATCTCTATGGACAAACCCCACATTTTAGAAATATTCTTCCTTAGAAGCTGGCTTGGCAAAATATTCCTGCTGGCATAATAGTGGAACACGAATTTTTGGAATAATCAAACCATTCTCTGATTGAATTTAAGGCCTGCTTCATGATAGTGAGCATACCCAACACCACTACTATTTATTTATTTATTTATTTATTTATTTATTTATTTAGGTATTCTTAAGTTTTTTGAAAATAAACATACGTATCTCTGAGGATAAAAAGCACTCCAATTTTATAAAGAAGTTAAAATTTCTTCTGCAAGAAGACAGATATTGATTATGGAAATGGATTTAAAATCTGTAATTTCGGAGCATTTGATTTATATACCTGGAACTTTGGGGTAGTAATTAATTTCAAGGAACATACATCAGTCTTCTCAAAGCAATCTCCATAAGCCATAATTTAATGTACCCACGTAGAACAATACATAATGAATTAGACACCCTAACCTGTAACATGTAAGTAAATGAGTTTTTGATTTTCTGTTATCTTGAGGCTCCAATAGGAATATATTAGTTTTTAATTGTTTTCAGTACGCTGTTTAGAACAATGTGTTAATATAAAACACAGGTAGAAAGAAACAAATAAATTAAAACAAGAAAGGGGAGAGAAATAACCATAAAAGTAAAAGATTATTACTGTCATGTAAATGTTTACTAATTTCTGAAAGACAGTTTAGGTGCACTAACAAGTATATATGTGTGTGCATATCAAATTTATTTAGGTTGTTTTCTGTGTATTGCTGCTAAGGCATTAGCTCTACAGTGGCCTTTCTTAATTCTGTTAATTATTTTTGGTATTTTTCAGATAGGGTCTCCCTTTAGTCTCAGCTGGCCTGGAACTTGCTCTGTAGACCAGGCTGGCCTTGAACTCACAGAGATCTGCCTGCCTCTGCCTCCCAAATGCTTGGAATAAAGGTGTGCACCACCAAGCCTGACTACATCTGTTAATTTTAATAGTTTTATATGAAAGCAATCTCTGAATCCTAAATTCTATATATCTGAAGCTTGATGTTTATTTTACATATTCCAAAATTCTGATATACTCTATATAAGATAGTAAAGAGAATCATGGAGAAGCTGATTAGGTAGGATGGAAGAGGCAGGGAGATGTGTAGGGAGTATGTGCTTTTTTGAAGTGTCAACAAAACTTCACAAAGTGGACATTTTTGAATGAACGATTGATTTAAGGTCACTGGAAAAGAGTCATAAATACATTTGAGGCAAATGTATTTGGTCTGCATGACCTTGAAGTATCAGTGTGCCAGCAGTGCTTAATGGACAGTAAAGCACAGGGTCAGAAAAGCAATGGGCACCTATGAAAATGCTAGCATTTTCATGTTAGCATTACAGTAACTACAAAAAAGGAAGTGTTGAAAAGAAGAATAATCAGATTGCAGATGGCAGTGGTTAAACAACAATGTTGTCTTAAGTACTTGGTTTATATTTTCTGCCAAACATTTTTTTAAATGTTTTATGGTAGAACTCGGTATTTTTTTTTTTCACTTAAATTTTGTTTACAATTATTTGTTTATTTTTTATTGAGTGTTTGCCTGTATGTAAGTGCACTGGTGTCCTGCAATGCTCTTAGAGGCCAGAACAGCATATTGGACCACCTGTAGCTGTGGTTACAGAAAGTTCTAAGCTACTATGTGGGCGCTAAAAATTGAACCTTGGTCTTCTGCAAGAGCTGCCGCTGCTCTTTCTGCTGAGTTATCTCTTTTTTTTTTTCACTTTTGACAAGAAGGAAATTACATCTACTGGCCTCTGTCTTTTATACTCACCTGTGGCAATGTGAAGTTACCATACAGTTTGGCAGGATCCTTGGTCCAACCTCAGACCCAGGTTTTTACTGATCCACCATGAAGGGCATTTAAATATTTGTTCAAAAACCCTGAATGAGTATAATTAAAATTCAGTACTTTGAAATCTTGCATAAACATTTAGGAAGAAGATAAAAATTTCAGTGATGGAGTTGTTAAATGTGAGGAATCAAAGTAAAACTTAGTAAATAAGAACTTCATTTAAAATAGGACTTAAACTTGTTGAGATAATGTTTAATAATAAACTTGTTGAGATAAAGTCAGTAATAGGCAGCAGGCTCTATTTAGCTAATAAACCAGTGCTTCGCATCATATACCAATAACCCAAGGTCTGAAAATAAATAGTAGGTTAGGTCTAGAACCTGTCTAGGGGTTCACAATATAAGAGCACAGTTCTATTCAGATCATGAGGACAATAACATCAATGTTGCTCAGTTTGCCTTATGACTAGGTACTTGGTACTATCATCCACAGATGAGGGATACCATTTGTCTTTTGTTTTTCTAGGACTGTGTTACTTAGCATAAAATCTTCTAGTTCCATTCATTTACCTCCAAATTTCATGATGTCATCTTTCTTTACTGCTCCATAGAACTCCATTGTGTAGATGTATCACATTTTCTCTATCCACTGGTCGGTTGAGGGGTACTTGGGTTGGTTCCAGCTCTTTGCTATTGTGAAAAGAGTTGCAATATAAACATGGCTATACATATATCTCTGTGGTAGGAAGAGTCTGGTGGAAATATACCCAGAAGTGATGTGGCTGGGTCAGTTGGTAGGCTCATTTTGAGTCTATTAAGGGTTCTCCACACTGCTTTCCATAGTGGTTGTAAAAGTACGCATTCCCACCAGCAGTGGATGAGTTTTCCTCTTTCCCCATACCATCTCCAGCATTTGGTATTATTTGTTTTCTTGATCCTAGCGAACCTTATCAGAGAGAAATGCTATTTTTTATTTTAATTTTTTATTTCATTTTTTATTGATGTTTTGTGTATTTCATACATCATTTCTCAATTTAGTTCAGGCATATTTTCCTTTCCCTTCCCCCCACCCATCCCACCCCAGATCATGCATTCTGCCATAACTGTCCTCCATCTTTCAGTCTTTTTTTATGCTTAGGAATTCACAGTTTCTCCATTAATTGTCATTCAGCTTGCCTTTCATCTGGGGGATTTGGTGGTTAGCATCCACAAATGAGGAAAACCATTCTCTGTCTTTCTGGGACTGTGTTACTTCATTTAGCAAAATGGCTTCGGGCTCCTTCCATTTATCTGCAAAGTTCATGGTGTTATCCTTCTTTACTGCTGAGTAGTACTCCATTGTGTAGATGTACCACATTTTTGTCATCCACTCATCAGATGAGGGTCATTTGGGTTGGTTCCAGCTCTTCCCTATTGTGAAGAGAGCTTCAATAAACATGGATGTGCATGTATCTTTGCGGTAGGATGAGTTTTTGGGGTACACACACAGCAGTGGCATGATTGGTCAGGTGGTAGGCTCATTCCGAGTCTTTTAAGGGTTCTC
Source organism: Rhizomys pruinosus (assembly GCA_009823505.1). Lineage (NCBI taxonomy): Eukaryota > Metazoa > Chordata > Mammalia > Rodentia > Spalacidae > Rhizomys > Rhizomys pruinosus. Next base: position 67,145 of record VZQC01015290.1, on the reverse strand, counting down.
CACACTATTTTCCCATAGTGGTTGCACAAGTTTACATTCCCACCAGCAGTGGATGAGTGTTCTCCTTTCCCCACAACCTCTCCAGCATCTGTTGTCTTTTGTTTTCTTGATCTTAGCTAGTCGTATTGGAGTTGATATCTCAGAATGGTTTTAATTTGCATTTCCTTAATTTTTAATGATGTTGAACACTTTTTAAGATGTTTCTCAACCATCTTTAATTCCTCACTGGTGAAGACTCTGTTCAGCTCTTTACTCCATCTTTTGAGTAGGTCATTTGTATTCTTACTTCTTTGTTTTTTGAGTAGTTTATAGATTCTTGAGGTTAATGATCTATCAGATGTATCACTGGTAAAGATTTTATCCCACTCTGTGGGTTTTTTCTTCACCTCTTGATTGCTTCCTTTGCTGTACAGAAACTTTTTTAGTTTTATGAGGTCCCTTTTGTGGACTGTTGACCTTAGTTCCTGTTCAGCTGCTTTCTGATTTAGAAAGTCTTTTCCTATGCCTATGTCTTGTAGGTTGTTGCCAATTTTTTCTTCTATCACCTTCAGGGTTTCAGGCTTCACATTGAGATCTTTGAACCACTTGAACATTATTTTTGTACAGGGTGAGAGGTAGGGATTTAATTTTGTTCTTCTACAAATGATGATCCAATTTTGCCAGCACCATTTGCTGAAGATGCTATCCTTCCTCCACTGAGGGTTTTTTGACCCTTTGTCAAATATGAGGTGACTGAAATTGTATGAGCTCAAGTTTCGATCTTCAATTTTGCTTCATTGGTCAACAGGTCTGTTTTTGTGTCAGTACCAGGCTGTCTTTATAACTATGGCCCTGTAATATAGCTCAAAGTCTGGGAGGGCAATCCCCCCTGTGTTGCATTTTTCACCCAGGGTTGTTTTAGCTATTTGGGGTCTTTGGTTTTTCCATATGAATTTAATGAGTTTTTCCCAAGTCTCTCAAGAAGCTCACAGGGATTTTGATTGGGATTGCATTGAATCTATATATCAATTTGGGTAAAATGGAAATTTTTACTATATTAATTTTCCCAATCCATGAGCATAGGGCTTTATATCTTTTGATGTCATTTTCAATCTCCTTCTTCAGAGATTTAAAATTTTTGTTGTAGAGGTCTTTGGTTTCTTTGATTAGGGTTGTTCCCAGGTATTTTATTATTTTTGTGGCTATGGTGAGTGGGAAGGTCTTCTTATATTCCTTTTCCACTTGTTTATTGTTGGTGTAAAGAAAGGCTACTGGTTTTTCTGTTAATTTTGTAGTTCAACACTTTACTAAAAGTCTTAATCATTTCTAAAAGTTTTCTGGTGGAGTTTTTAGCAATGAGATGATATCTGTTTTTTAAAATTTTATTTATTTCTGTATGTGTATGAATGTACTGTCTGCATGCAGGTTTGTGCACCCATGTTGTGCAATGCCCTGGAGGTCAGAAGAGGGTCTTGGATTCCCCTGGAACTGGAGTTCTCCTGGAATTGGAGTTTCAGATGGTTCTTGGCTACCATGTGGGTGCTGGGGATCAAACCCGGGTCCTCTGCAAGAGCGGTCTGTGGTCTTAACCACTAGGCCATCTCTCCAGCCCAGAGATGATATCTTAAAGTGGTTTTAATTTGCATTTCCTTAATTATTAGCAATGTTGAACATTTTTAAAGATGTTTCTCAGCCATCTGTATTTCCTCACCTGTGAAGTCTCTGTTCAGCTCTTTACTCCATCTTCTGATTGAGTCATTTGTTTTCTTACTTATTTGTTTTTGGAGTAGTTTATATATTCTGGAAGTTAATGTTCTGCAAGATGTATCAGCAGTGAAGTTAGAAGAAAACATTGGTAGTGACACACAATATATAGGTGTAGGAAAAGACATTGTTAATTAGACAGTAGTTTTGTGGGAAATAAGGTCAACAATCAAGGAGTGGGACCTCATTAAACTAAAAAGCTTCTGTACAGCAAAAGAAACAATCAAAGATGTGAAGAGAAAAATCCACTTAGTGGGAGGAAATCTTCACCAGTGACACATGTGGGAGCTTAATATTCAGAATATATAAATTACTCACAAAACAAGGGACCAAGAAAACAAATGACCCAATCAAAACAGGGAGTACAGATCTGAACAGAGACTTCTCAAGAGAAGAAATAAAGATTGCTGAGAAACATCTTAAAAAGTGTTCACCATCATTAGCAACTAAGGAAATGCAAATTAAAACTACTTTAAGGTTTCATTTTATTCTGGTAAGATTGGCTATGATCAAGAAAACAAATGATACCAAATGCGGAGAACTTGTCAGGAAAGTGGTACACTCATTAACTACTGGTGCGATTGCAAACTTGTGCAACCCTTATGGAAAGCAGGGTGGAGAACTCTTAAAAGACTAACAATAAACCTACCATTTGAGCCAATCATACCACTGCTGGGTATATACCTAAAGGATTCATCCTATTGGAAAGTTTGGTGCACGGTCATGTTTTTTTTCACAGCAGTGAAGAGCTGGAATCAACCCAAGTGTCCCTCAACTGATGAGTGGGTAATGAAAATGTGGTAAACTTACATAACGGAGTTCTTTGCAATGGTAAAGAAAGATGACATCATTAAATTTGTAGGTAAATGGATGGAACTAGAAGCTATTATGTTAACTGAAGTAACACAGTCTCAGAAAAAAAAAATGTATGGTGTCCCTTATTTGTTGATCCTAGCAACAAATCCTTATATGAAAGTCAAGGAGGGTAACTTGTTAGTAAAAATAATCAATACATTGACTGATATTACTATAGATATAGCTCGAGGTTTATGTCTATATTTTTCTCTGTCCTAAGGTTTATAACAAAGAATAAATCTCTTTTGTAAAAGTACATCAAAACATACATCAACAGGTTATGTAATTTAGGAATGTAAAATTGAATGTATTTTCACCTGTTTGCAAGCTTACTGTTAAACTCTGGTATATGTGTGTAGCTGTATATTTTGTAGTAATATAAAATTAAATGGAGAAAAAAATCCATAAAACTAAAAAAAAAACGTATAATGAGGCAAGAGCTCTACTATTGAGTTATATCCCTAGGACTCCCATAGAAGTGTTGTAGCCATTTGAAATCATGCTTGAAGTCCTGAATTTTGCTGTCCAAATCAAGTATAGATGGGAATAAAGTTCCTTCTATCATCATAAAAAAAAAAACAATGCCTTACTGACTGTGAGTATATTCAGATTTTTCCCTTGCTGGGTCTGCAGTGTGTTCTATTATTTTTCAAAAGCTGAGAGTGGAAAATAGTAATAGCGGTAACAACAAAAAAGATAATTTGGACCACATTTTGTCATACATCTTGTCTCTTCACTGTATTTTATATATGTATATTTATTGAGTTCACATGGCTTAAATAATTAAGAACAGCTGTGAATAATCATTTCTTTTTTTTTTCTGTTGTTCTTTTATTTTATTTTATTTTATTTTTTTAAATTAGTTTTTATTGATGCTTTGTGCATTTCATACATTTTTTCCAATTCAGTTCAGATAGCTGGGAATGGGGTTGCCCGACAGGGCCGTTGTTGGGGATTGTCACCTTTTCTGTTTAGTTGCCCCTGTTCCCGTCGTGAATTAAATTCTCTCTGAGTGGTTACAGGTACTCGGCCTGGCGACCCCTAACGAACCCATCGCGGAGTCCCAGGTTCGTGTATCATAGTCAGAGCATTGAGACGGTTTGTCTGAGGTGGCGATAGGTGGTCTGGGCATTTGTGCTTCTGTGGGAGTTGTGTGTTGGTTGTGTTCTTGTCTGCATTTGAGAGGTTGTGTTGTGGTTTTTCAGTTTTCTTGAAGCGGTTGGGGATATAGGTTATGGCGTGGGTCTCGGAGGGTGTGAGTGGTGGAGCAAGGGTGCTGAGTGCGGGCTTGGCATTGCGAGTTGTAGAGCCGTGATTGCAGGGGGGGGGCTTGGTTCTGTGTGTTCGTGCAGGGATGATACCTACGAGCTGCCGCTGACGGCATTCTCGCGAGGTATGAGGGTGGCGGTGGGTCTGGGTGGGTGGGGGGGTGGTGGTTGGTTGGGGGGGTGGTTGGTTGCATTGGCTGAGGGGCTGGGTGGTGTGTGGGGTTCGGGGTGTCAGAGTTTTGCGGATCTGGGTTGATGGGTTCAGAGAGGGGATGGTATGGTTGGTGTTTTGAGTGGTCCACGGGAGCTACGAGTTGGCGGTTGTGTCGTGCTGAGGAGGTTTTGGGCACTGCGATTTGATCTGGCGATTCGGGACGCCAATTGTCGTTGTTGGGTTCCGCCTGAGGACGGGCGGCGTTTAGGCCATATTGGGGGGTCGGAGCTCGACGCCGGTCCCTTTGGCTTGGGGGTCAGGGGGGTGGGGGTGGGTGTCTTGGTGTCGCTCTTTAGGGGGGGGTGGGTGCGACGTGTAGATATTGGAGGGGATGGGGTTTGTGGTGCTTTCAGTGGGTGGCGTGGGCTGGGATTGAGATGGGATTGGGTAAAACGTCCCTGTTGGGTTGGCTGGCTCTTCGTGGGAGTTTTGGGCTTTTGAGGGTGTGGTGAGCTATGGGGGTTACGTACTGTGAGGGTGATGCGTGGATATGCTACTGGATGGGCGGGTGTTCGGCTTTGGGAGTGTGGCGCGTGGGAAAGCGAGGTGTGTGTGTGGGCCGAGGGGGGGTCGGAAGGTTAGGAACACATGGTTTTGGGTCGGGGTATTCCTACTGGGGTGGGGGGAATTGGTGTTTCCTGGGCGGTCGGTTGGTTGGGTGTGGGAGTTGGGGGTGGGGGGCGGGCCTGGGTGGGGGGTGGGGGGGCCCGGGGGGGGGGGGGGGCGGGCGGGAGAGATAATCGGTTAGTGGTCTAATTTGCGGGTGGTTAATTGACAGAATATGACAGATTTATTTGTGTGACAGGGGGAGGGAGGTAGATATGAATTTATGAGGATTATTACGTATGGAGTAGGGTTAAGTGGTAGGTGATGTCGTTATAGTGAGAGGCAGTAATAGTCTTTGTGCTTTAGGAGACGAACGGGTAGGCAATTGAGATTGATGTTCTCGAGAAGAATCGAATCTGATTTTAGATGCTGGTGTCACACCAGGTGGTGAAGGTTGGTTAGGGTTGGTGGGTATTTGGGTGGATGTTTAATTTGTGTTCAGTAGGGGGAATGGCCGGAGGTCTGGTGCGTGAGTTTAGCTTGATTTATTGATCACAACAAATGAAACTGTATGAAACTACTCTTGATCGAGTGGGGTGTGATGCCAGGTCTGGTTGGGGTTGATTTGGGGCTTTAGTTTGGTGTGTGTTTTTAGAAAATTTGTTACCACACCAAGAGAGGGAAAAGTGAGTGAGGTGTGCCAGAGATAGGTGGGAGGTGAAGGGGATTAGTTCCGTATGGGGATGGTTATGGGAATATGACGTGAAGTGTTCCAGAGACCTGGGGTATGTGAGGCGAGTGTACCAAGCTCGGTGGCGGAGGGGGCCACAGCAATGGTCCCCTACATCAAGATTACATAGAAACTGGGTGGGTGGGTCCTAACAATGTGTGTGGGAGTAATAGAGGCAATCTAGTATAGGTAGGGGAAAAAGTGGTGCATGCTGAATCCAAATTTCAGAGAGGGGAGACGGCGGAGGGGGTGAGTAGGGGTACGCATGCCGTAGTAATGGGGAACATTCCGAGTAGTTGACAGGGTGGGGGGTTCTCTGTTAAGAGCAGCAAGCACTCTGAACCCATGCGCTATCTTTGCCCAGCCCCACCTTCATCAATTTTTTTTTTGGTCTTTCGAGATACTTAGTGGGGCTCGCTCTTAGTGTGAGCCCTCAGCCTGTCCTTGATGTTTGTAGCGCGACCTCTGCCGGGAATTACTGCTAGGACTTGGCCTGTGGGAGACTTTCATCTATGACATTATGTGCGTACCAATGCCCGTCTAGTGCCTACTTCCTCTAGTGCTCTGTGTGGCTAAGGATTGGTGTGCGGGTGTTCTTGGGGTCGGGTGAGCTCTACGGTGCTGCATTTTGGGGCTCAAGGCGTCTCCTCTTTTTTTGTTTTGTGTGTATTTCTTCTGCTATAAATGCTTTCCTCTCGGTTAAGACGAGGGCGAGATACAATGGCAAGGCTTGGGCTTGGGATTCTTGGGCATATGCCCGGGTTGGTCCTGTGGAGGTGGGAAGAATGTACGTTGTTATTTTATGTCATCGTTTGAGACTGAGGAGGTTTTTTTTATGGATTCGATTGTGCATCATACTAATCATTTGGAACCCCGTGTGGTCTTAAGTATCATGAGCACCTTATTATTATTTCTATATCAATCCTCCAGATCGACTGATGTCCTGCCAGTACTGTTCTCGAGTGGGGGAATTGGATTATATGGAGACCGACAAATCTTCTTTTCGTGCTGTTGGCGTTAGTTTCGTGTGTCTGTGGTGACTTTTGCTTTGTTGTATCAGCCTTATCTAATCACTGGTTAGCTATCTATTCAAGTCATGTGTAGCACGTGTGTTGTGGATGTCTTTGTGTGTTGATGTGTTATATTGATGAACTGTTGATGTTGGGAGGTTAGGTGCTCTATGCCTCAGTGAGTGTGGGAGAATCTGGTGGACTTAGTGTGTGTAAATTCGGGATAAGATCTTGTGTGTTCTGTGATTAGGAAATGCCAGAGCCGTCGGTACTTGGCGGGAGTGCCCAACTTAGGGATACCTGTAAGGTGGGGGGCTGGTAGCGGTTATGACGGTGGGGTTATTTAGGCATGGTACTGTTCAGGCCCTGGGTCGTATGGGATTGTACTATTTCTGGTGTACTGTAGGGTATGATTGTTTATGTATGAGTGTATTGTCGCTTTGTTTTGTTCACTATATGCACGTGTTTTTGTGTGGTTGTTAATGGCAAAAAGCGTGGTGTGCCTTTGCGTCTGCTACTAACTCAGCGGGTAGCCAGATGGGGATGCGCGGAAGGACGAGCAGAGGGGAGGGCCAGGCGCTAACGGGGTGGGGTCGGTCATTTTAGCTGCTGGCGGGGGGGTTGGGAGGGGCTGGCGCGATGGGGCTTTGGGTAACAGAGGAGTGCGAGAGGCTTGGGATTCGCTTCTCGCGCAGTTGCGCGACAGTCTTGGATACTGTGGGGCCGTTGCAGGGACCTCACGCATAATTCTCCTGGTGAATAATTGGTGTTTGCGTGTAACTGACTCAAATGTAATACGCTTTAATTTAGGTAATCATGTTCTCGATATAATTACCAATCTGGTGGCGAGCGCGGTCCTAGTGATGGTCATAGACTGGGCTTCGCATGCAGTTTGGGGTACAAAGCTTAATGGGGCCCTTCACGCTTCTAGTCAAGGGGGATTAGTCTAGGGCTGCACTCGGAGGGCGTGATGGTGGTGTGTGGGTTGGACTGTCTTGTCGGAGGCGAAGTGCTAGGTTGACGCCGAGCTGCGGGATCGCGGTGGGCGAGTGTAGGGCTGGACGTCCGTGTGGTTCACTCGCCTCTGCTGGGTAACACTGCTGGTGTCGTTGTTTTGTCGTCGTATGGTCTTGGGCCCTGCTGCCTGGACCTGTGGTTCACATCGAGCTCGCCTTCGGTTTTTTAAGGGCCGCGGGGTGTTGGGTAAGGCGGCCACCCCTGTTCGGTCTTACCCATAGGCATACCTGGGGTGGTGTTTTGGTTTTGGTTCAAATTTTCGCTTTGTTCCTCAGGTTATAGCAGTGGAAAAACTTGTGTTACGATTCGTGTTGTTCTCAGCGTTCTCCAGGGTATTGCATCTCTACTCCAAGGATTCGGCTAGATGTGAAGACACTGAACCTACCTATTTGCAATTGCTTTCATATGGAGTTTGTCCTGTTTACGTCATAACTCTTCCATATGGTTCAGCACACACCTATCTATGTGCTATACATCTATTCGAGTGTTCAACACAACCACAGCCCACTGTCTACCAATACGATACACAAACTACTTGATCACGCCTTAGGATGCCTCATATTTTAATAGATGTAATTAGGTTAGTAAGTTCAGCATTTAATCTTGTACACCATACATATAGAATTCAATACAGAGGTCTTTGTAAGTAAGTCGACACGTGGGTGGGTGGTGAGCTGGTAACAGAAGTTTAGGGCGTCGGGCTTTGTGTAGAGTTTATTCTGTGTGGGTCGTTGGGCTGAGGAATATAGTGCTCAGGTGGTGGTGGGCTGCAACTTCGGCGGGGACGTGACCATTCTCCTCATGATCTTCATCCCCTTATAGGCAATCCAATCTGTGTCTACGTTTGCGGTGTCGTTGTGTGTACATTTAACTCTAGGCCTCTTTCTTCTATACATTGGTAAACTTCTTATCGGATTATGTGCTAGTTGTCAAATTCCCATGGAAAACTGATCCCTAGTAGGTAGAGGCTCTCGGTCACATCTTCTAAAGGTCAGACGTTTCGCGCACTTTACACATCCGCGGATTTATCTTTTGTTAATTCTAGCATATGAGCCTTACTATCTCCAGGTCTCCTAGGAAGTGACGTTTCATTCGCATGCATGACGTGCGTTACTGATCCCGGGTTCCCGTTTGTGGGCTTTCGGTCTTATATAATGGGTGCATGACTAATATAGCCAATCCAACCAGGTTTCGGTTCACCTCATCTTCTTTGGCTATATTTGACTCTTGTTCATTCCTGCTTAGTTCGTTATTATGGCTAAAGGATAACACCTACTATCACACCACGCCTTATCACATAGTGTTCACCCTTCCAGGCTTTGGAGAGACATAGAACAATAGTAAAATTGGGTAGACAAAAAAAAAATGTTAGTTAAGAATAAAAAAATTTATTAATTTTATTTATTTATTGTATGTGTATGAATGTACTGTCTGCATGCAAGTCTGTGCACCCGTGTCGTGCAACGCCGTGGAGGTCAGAAGAGGGTCTCGGATTCCCCTGGAACTGGAGTTCTCCTGGAATTGGAGTTTTTTTAGACGGTTCTCGGCCGCCATGTGGGTGCTGGGGATCGAACCCGGGTCCTCTGTAAGAGCGGTCGGCGCTCTTAACCACTAGGCCATCTCTCCAGCCCTGGCTTTTCATTCTTGTGAACATTGTGTCCTCATTCATGACTGACTTTTCCCCTTTTACCTGCAGTATTACTACACCAACATTACAATGACCTGAACAAATAGCGTGGCTTTTAAATTTAGGTTTTAATAATGCCCTGAACTCAGGGGACACTCATTCCTCCATGTATCCTTTGGAACCATCTGTCTCTTGGAACAGCTCTGACAGAACTCTTTTGTTGGAACTGTGTCCTAAAGTCAGACTCCAGCCATGATTTTACTCACAATGATTTCTCCAGCTTCAATGGAGAATGGCAAGTTTGGATCCACCCTTCCCATCCTGCCTTTTCTTCCCTAGTTCTAGAACACCTCATTCACACCAGTTTACAAGTTCTTCCCAGGCTTAGCTGTGTGTGATGAGATTGCTTCGCCTGCTTTCAGCAATTTGATATGTTCTCAAGCAAACCCACATTTGTTCATTTTTATATTTTGGGTGTAGTATCAAGTTGAGGTTGCCAAGGAAACAAGACCAGATGCTCATGTCACAAGCACATGGATTTCTTGGGGTTAATTAAAAGTCTTTTTCAAGATTATGTCTATTTTGTAGCTTATTTATATGTTGACACCCTGGATGCACAGGTCAAAGATGCAAATGAGAGATTTGCATTTCAACCTGAGTAGGCTTTAGAGGATGCATTTCTCTTATTAAAGGTCAAGAAAGTTATTGCCTTCCACAGCTTCCCTAGAGAGGCTTTGCTTTATAGAATGTTCTTTATAAATTATCCTATAAATGCAGTCATCCATTTTCTTTCTTTTCCCATTCCATAAGAGACTGAGGATGGTGTGGTTGATAACATTTTCTCAATTCTAAACAATTATCAATAGCATAAACTAGAAGGAAATTAGAGATTCCTTACATCAAATTTCCAATTTTTACTTGTGACAGATTTAAAGTTAAATAAAAGCATTCAGATCACAGTCAATTCAGAGAGGACTTAATTTTGAACTTCATCGAACATACTCTATATAGGCCACACCAGAAGTACTCTAAGCTTTTTGTGGCCACATCATAATCGTTTGAATTTCTATTTTATATTTTAGAATTATTTAAATTGGAAAGAACATTCATTGCTTTGTGACTGCACACAGGATAGAGTTCTGACTTGTCTACTGGTCAGAGTTTTCACAGTGCTGCTCCAGACTTATACTTTTCAAACATAGCAATTAAAAATAGACAGTTTTATTTTGAATGCAGGTATTTTTTTCTACAGTAAACTATCATTGAATATTTTAGGAGTATTTTTAATGTTCAAGATATGGAAAATTATTATTTGCCATAGTTTTAGTTGTAGTACACACACACACAAAAAAAAAAACAAAAACAAAAACAAAAAAAAACTGGAAATTGGGGCTAGAGAGATGGCTCAGCGGTTAAGAGCACCAACTTCTTTTGCAGAGGACCAGGGTTCAATTCCCAGCACCCACATGGCGGCTAAGAACCATCTTTAACTCCAGTTCCAGGGGAATCTGACACCCTCTTCTGACCTCTGCAGCATTGCAAGACATGGGTGCACCAACCTACATGCAGACAGTACATTCATACACATAAAAGAATAAAAAAAAAAAACTGGAAATCTAAACTGTTTCAAGTCACTCAATACAGTGAATGCACATATGAATTCAGGGATTGTGAGCTTAACAATTATTGTCAATTCATACTGCTCAGGCGAGGAGAGTCAATTTTCTTCATGGAGGAGAGGACAATATTCCAGCAAATGGTCCTATACCACCAATGCACACAGACAGCTCTAAGTGGACTCAGCTCAGTGGATTTAGAAAAAGAACACATGAATTTGGTGAGAAAAGTAGTATAGGAGATGGGGGTAATTGTAGGAGAAGAAAGGAGAGGTGAATTATATCAAAACACATTATATGTATGTATAAAATTCTCAAACAGTAAAAGGGAGATAAAAATAAATATCTAGAAATAAAATTGTAAAATTCCAGACTCTGTATTTTTAAGAAAAGGGAAGAAATTTAAGCAAGGAATTAGGATAGGTTAAACACAGAGGCAGGGCCTTCTTTATCTGGGGTGAATAGAGAAGCTGCCTTAGGAAAGCAGACATAAAAATGAACTTGTCAGTAGATTAAGGAAAATGTCAAATTATAGACATATGTGTTAGGCTAATAGCTGAATATAAGAGATGGGTGTTTAAGTGCACATTAAACCTCTGTTCTTTTTCCTGAGGTGCCTAGCTTTTCCTACATATTAGTGTAGACATTCTGCATTTGTGGTGTGTCAGTGAAAGAATTCAATGAAAGAAGTATCCATATCTAAGTCAGAAATGTTGGGCCGGGCGTGGTGGCACATGCCTTTAATCCTAGCACTCGGGTGGCAGAGGCAGGCGGATCTTTGTGAGTTCAAGGCCAGCTTGGTCTACAGAATGAGTTCCAGGACAGCTGGGGCTACAGGGAGACCCTGTCTCGAAAAGACAAAAAAAATGTTGAAGAAATATCCAGGAATTGAACATATATTCTTGGACCATAGCTAATGGACAAGCATGGTGGTAAATGAGGTAGAGAAGCAGGATCACTTTTGTTAAGGGATATGCAATTTATTATAATTGAAATGAAAATTTACTGCAGGATTTAAGCAAGAGAAGAATATTATAAAGTTCATGCTTTTAAGACACATTACCCTGGAAAATGTATTGTTAAAACACCGCTGGGAAACAGAATCTTCCAGACAACTGGTCAGTTACTCATATGAATTTTCAGCAGTGGTGACAGCATGCACAAATCCTATGCAAGCTCAAATCAGACAAAATACCAAGATACACATGAGGAAGAGGGTAAACATTTCCAATGGAACCCAAGGAACTTGGGGCAATTGGTAGATTCTAGGAGGGGGGAAAAGCAGTGAGTGACCTACAAGGATGGGAGTTTTGGTGAACTCAGAGATGGACCACCACAGAAGGAAGTTTGGGGAAACAAATCAGACTCTATAGACATATATTTAAGGGAGTATATCAAATTAGGGATTGGTGAAGGGAGTGGTTTAAATAGGAGTGTGGATCTTAATACCATCAGACTCTAATGTATGAAAGTCACAAAATTTTAATTAAAAATATCAGCAACTCTTGGGGGGGATTTTTATTACCCAGTAAAGAAATGATGTATTAAACACACATAAATACATAAAGAGAGAGAGAGAGAGAGAGAGAGAGAGAGAGAGAGAGAGAGAGAGAAGAATTTGAAGGTGTAGATGCAGTTTCTGTTAGGAAATAAACAAATGTGCCAAATACTGTTGTTTTCAGAAGCAAGCAATAAGCATTAAGTTAATTTTAACTGCCATGACAATTTTATGTTCAGGAATTTTTAGCTACACTTTCTAAAATAAATATAAAAGTGGAAAGTAATTTTGTACTTTAAACATGAGACCTAGATAAAAACAACATCTCTTATTTGCTATGATTTGTGTTTTTTGAAGTATTAGAAATTGATAGTTTCTGGAAACTTTGGCACCACTAGAAGCTGTATTGATCTTTTTGGGTAATTAATTTTTCTGACTTTATGAAAAACTACTCAATGATTATTTTAAATATTGAAAAGACACATCAATATGTAAATATTTTATGCATGCCTGGAGCTATTCTTACTTTAAATCTCTTGATTTTTAGCCTATAATAAACATAATTTATGTTATTATACCAAAGAAAACTGAGAATCTTCTTATTTTTTCCTAGAATTATACATGTATATTAAATGGGTGTAAAGAGGAATGAAATTAGAAAAGAAAACAAATCAAGGCAAGAAAAAAAATTAGAGAAGAAAGCAAATCAAGGCAAGAAAATATAATTTTTGATAAACATACTTATTTAAATTGTTATTTATGTGTGGCATAAATTGTTTAATGCACTAAGAGAAAAATTTTTTCCCTTTTTTAAAAAATTTTATTTATTTATTTTTTTATGTGTACGAATGTACTGTCTGCATGTAGGTCTGTGCACCCGTGTCGTGCAATGCTGCGGAGGTCAGAAGAGGGTGTCGGATTCCCCCGGAAGTGGAGTTCTCCTGTAATTGGAGTTACAGACGGTTCTCAGCCGCTATGTGGGTGCTGGAGATTGAACCCAGGTCCTCTGCAAGAGCGGTCAGCTCTCTTAACCGCTAGGCCATCCCTCCAGCCCCGAGAAAATTTTTATATTTTTTAGATGCCTCTTGATAAAACTGACTTTCCTCCAGAAAGAAAACTGACTCTCCTTGCCTGAGTAGTAAGAATTGACAATAATTTTTAAACTGAAGTTGGAAATACCTACCACCTCCCCTCTCCATTCTGGGATTTTTGTCTAGAGTCACTTTGCACATGTTTTGTGCATGGCGTCACACTCTCTGAATTTATATATTCTTCTTGTTTTCTCTCCATTAATAAATATCAAATGTTCACACTGCTTCTGTCTCTTCGGGACATCATTTACAGTCTTTCTTCTGAAGGTTGTTTACTAGCAGAGAGATCTGCTTATCTCCTGAGAGATCTGAAAAAAACAAACTAGACCTTCAAAATTGTTGCTTGAAATTATGCCATACAGTCCCCTAAGACTGAACATAAATTGTTAACTTGTAAGGTTCACCCCACCCAAATGAGCATCTTCTACTCACCTTACATGTCCCTAGTTCTAATCAAGGCCAACTTCTCATTCTTGATGTCTCAGTTCAAATATCATTTGCAAAGAGAGCTCTTAAACCCTATAGTTTAATCCTACTTTATTCCTGTTGTGTCATCTAGTTTTATTTTCTCCAAAGTCTGTCTCAACACATCATTCCCTTACATGTAAATACTGTCTTCTCTTACTTGCTTTTTCTCACTATCTATGAGTGCCTCTACAGAAAAGAACCTGTCTGTTACTGTCGCTCATTCCTTGAATTATGTGGTGGTATGCTATTCTTAAACAGGATGAATAATATAAATTAAAAGCCTTGGAGATTAGTACATCAAGACATGTCCTGTGCTGTGGTTCAGAAATGTAAAGAGATAAAGGCTTCAACTTTTTCATGTTTTAGGCCCTGCGGTCATATGATGAGTGCAGTCATACTTTGCCTTTACTTATCGCCTCCCCAAGAGGACCAAAAAATTAAAAACTGTGGAGATTCCTTAAATGAAATTCAAGGGCTTTTTGTCTGTGTGTCAGTCAGTGAGGGAATTCTATTACAGTGCTGATGAATGATAGGCACTAATCTGTGGTTTATCAGGGAAAAAGTCTAGCATGAATTTCAAGTATGCATTGTAGAACCCAGTAGAACACCACGAGAGAAGAAATCAATTTAGTGGTAAGGTCAGAAAGAAGATTAAAGACTGGGGTAAGCACTGAGAGTCGCTTCTGAACTTCTCAATTAAGGGATATGGACCAGAATATCAGATTGAGGGAGATGCTTACTTCTCCTGATTAAGATGGCAATACAAGTTGTAGAGAATAACAAAAGAACTGAAAGAAAATAAAAACTCTGGGAAGATTCAGAAAAAGATGCAGGGCATGTAGGGCAGAGTGCAGGTACTCAGGTGGGGTGGGAGACATGGAAAGGGAAGCTAATCTAAATTTGATTGAGAAATGATGCATGACTTATGGAAAAAAGTTTAATAACAAAAAAGATAGTAACAACGGCAGCTGCCTACAACACATTTCTAAGCAAAATCTATGGAAAGTACTTGGAATTATGTTAACACAAATTTCACAACCATCTTACAATATAGTTAGTATGCTCAATCCTATTTTTCAGGTTAAGGGATATTAGAATAAGGAGGTGAAGAAAGGTCCTCATGTTTTCAGCAGTGGTGACAGCATGCACAAATCCTATGCAAGCTCAAATCAGACAAAATACCAAGATACACATGAGGAAGAGGGTAAACATTTCCAATGGAACCCAAGGAACTTGGGGCAATTGGTAGATTCTAGGAGGGGGGAAAAGCAGTGAGTGACCTACAAGGATGGGAGTTTTGGTGAACTCAGAGATGGACCACCACAGAAGGACGTTTGGGGAAACAAATCAGACTCTATAGACATATATTTAAGGGAGTATATCAAATTAGGGATTGGTGAAGGGAGTGGTTTAAATAGGAGTGTGGATCTTAATACCATCAGACTCTAATGTATGAAAGTCACAAAATTTTAATTAAAAATATCAGCAACTCTTGGGGGGGATTTTTATTACCCAGTAAAGAAATGATGTATTAAACACACATAAATACATAAAGAGAGAGAGAGAGAGAGAGAGAGAGAGAGAGAGAGAGAGAGAGAGAAGAATTTGAAGGTGTAGGTGCAGTTTCTGTTAGGAAATAAACAAATGTGCCAAATACTGTTGTTTTCAGAAGCAAGCAATAAGCATTAAGTTAATTTTAATTGCCATGACAATTTTATGTTCAGGAATTTTTAGCTACACTTTCTAAAATAAATATAAAAGTGGAAAGTAATTTTGTACTTTAAACATGAGACCTAGATAAATACAACATCTCTTATTTGCTATGATTTGTGTTTTTTGAAGTATTAGAAATTGATAGTTTCTGGAAACTTTGGCACCACTAGAAGCTGTATTGATCTTTTTGGGTAATTAATTTTTCTGACTTTATGAAAAACTACTCAATGATTATTTTAAATATTGAAAAGACACATCAATATGTAAATATTTTATGCATGCCTGGAGCTATTCTTACTTTAAATCTCTTGATTTTTAGCCTATAATAAACATAATTTATGTTATTATACCAAAGAAAACTGAGAATCTTCTTATTTTTTCCTAGAATTATACATGTATATTAAATGGGTGTAAAGAGGAATGAAATTAGAAAAGAAAACAAATCAAGGCAAGAAAAAAAATTAGAGAAGAAAGCAAATCAAGGCAAAAAAATATAATTTTTGATAAACATACTTATTTAAATTGTTATTTATGTGTGGCATAAATTGTTTAATGCACTAAGAGAAAATTTTTTTCCCTTTTGTAAAAAATTTTATTTATTTATTTTTTTATGTGTACGAATGTACTGTCTGCATGTAGGTCTGTGCACCCGTGTCGTGCAATGCTGCGGAGGTCAGAAGAGGGTGTCGGATTCCCCTGGAAGTGGAGTTCTCCTGTAATTGGAGTTACAGACGGTTCTCAGCCACTATGTGGGTGCTGGAGATTGAACCCGGGTCCTCTGCAAGAGCGGTCAGCTCTCTTAACCGCTAGGCCATCCCTCCAGCCCCGAGAAAATTTTTACATTTTTTAGATGCCTCTTGATAAAACTGACTTTCCTCCAGAAAGAAAACTGACTCTCCTTGCCTGAGTAGTAAGAATTGACAATAATTTTTAAACTGAAGTTGGAAATACCTACCACCTCCCCTCTCCATTCTGGGATTTTTGTCTAGAGTCACTTTGCACATGTTTTGTGCATGGCGTCACACTCTCTGAATTTATATATTCTTCTTGTTTTCTCTCCATTAATAAATATCAAATGTTCACACTGCTTCTGTCTCTTCGGGACATCATTTACAGTCTTTCTTCTGAAGGTTGTTTACTAGCAGAGAGATCTGCTTATCTCCTGAGAGATCTGAAAAAAACAAACTAGACCTTCAAAATTGTTGCTTGAAATTATGCCATACAGTCCCCTAAGACTGAACATAAATTGTTAACTTGTAAGGTTCACCCCACCCAAATGAGCATCTTCTACTCACCTTACATGTCCCTAGTTCTAATCAAGGCCAACTTCTCATTCTTGATGTCTCAGTTCAAATATCATTTGCAAAGAGAGCTCTTAAACCCTATAGTTTAATCCTACTTTATTCCTGTTGTGTCATCTAGTTTTATTTTCTCCAAAGTCTGTCTCAACACATCATTCCCTTACATGTAAATACTGTCTTCTCTTACTTGCTTTTTCTCACTATCTATGAGTGCCTCTACAGAAAAGAACCTGTCTGTTACTGTCGCTCATTCCTTGAATTATGTGGTGGTATGCTATTCTTAAACAGGATGAATAATATAAATTAAAAGCCTTGGAGATTTGTACATCAAGACATGTCCTGTGCTGTGGTTCAGAAATGTAAAGAGATAAAGGCTTCAACTTTTTCATGTTTTAGGCCCTGCGGTCATATGATGAGTGCAGTCACACTTTGCCTTTACTTATCGCCTCCCCAAGAGGACCAAAAAATTAAAAACTGTGGAGATTCCTTAAATGAAATTCAAGGGCTTTTTGTCTGTGTGTCAGTCAGTGAGGGAATTCTATTACAGTGCTGATGAATGATAGGCACTAATCTGTGGTTTATCAGGGAAAAAGTCTAGCATGAATTTCAAGTATGCATTGTAGAACCCAGTAGAACACCACGAGAGAAGAAATCAATTTAGTGGTAAGGTCAGAAAGAAGATTAAAGACTGGGGTAAGCACTGAGAGTCGCTTCTGAACTTCTCAATTAAGGGATATGGACCAGAATATCAGATTGAGGGAGATGCTTACTTCTCCTGATTAAGATGGCAATACAAGTTGTAGAGAATAACAAAAGAACTGAAAGAAAATAAAAACTCTGGGAAGATTCAGAAAAAGATGCAGGGCATGTAGGGCAGAGTGCAGGTACTCAGGTGGGGTGGGAGACATGGAAAGGGAAGCTAATCTAAATTTGATTGAGAAATGATGCATGACTTATGGAAAAAAGTTTAATAACAAAAAAGATAGTAACAACGGCAGCTGCCTACAACACATTTCTAAGCAAAATCTATGGAAAGTACTTGGAATTATGTTAACACAAATTTCACAACCATCTTACAATATAGTTAGTATGCTCAATCCTATTTTTCAGGTTAAGGGATATTAGAATAAGGAGGTGAAGAAAGGTCCTCATGCCTATCCTGCTAGTAGAGTCTTATTTTATTTCCAATGTGAAGACTTCAAATATTCTGTGCTGTGTATTGGTTAGGGTAAAACAAAAATAAGAAAGAAAAAATGTGGTGTAGTAAATGCTATTTGCCTTATGAGATGTAGCTCTTGGGGCTATCCTTCTTTGAATTACTAAAACAATTTCCTAAAGACCAAATTGTCTTTGGCTATGATAGAGACAGGGGGAAACTGAAATCACACAGCAGATCACAATGAAGAGACTGGGAGTAAGGCTATGTATTTCTCCAGATATTCTAAAGTCATTTGCTGATTAAGAGAGGTAGAAAAGTGAAAATTAAAGCACTAAAACATTCTGACTGTATGTTATGAATATAAGACCACTTCCTGATTCGGGAGTAGAGTTCCAGTGGCTACATGCCTGAGAAACCTGACTTTCCCTGTACCAGCAATTGGTAATATCTCCTCAGCTAGAGGTGAGCCTTCATAAGCCCCTCCTTTAACTATTTGGGGATTTATGAGAATACTACCAAAGTAGAAACAGTGCATAACACAATTACTTACCATATGCATTATAAAATGAAAATTTAACAAAATTAATGATTTGTTATTATTTGGATATTTAAACTTATTTTAGTCCAAAAACCACACCAACATTATACTATATTTGTAGTTTGATGGCAAAACAAATGTTCCCAGAATTCAATAAAAAAATAGTTACTTAATCCTCAATGTAGGAGCAGAATAACATAAATAAAAGGAATATATTAATGAAAAATTCCATCACTTAAGACTTACGATGTTAATTAGAAAGCAAAATAGATTTGTATTTTTCATTTGAATAAGTTTCACATAGATTAAAACTTACAATAGAAATGATCCAAGGTATTACTTGAAATAGAATATTTCCAGCATTCATAGTGTGAAGGCCATTCTAAGTCAATAAACTACAGAAGATATGGAACAAAAAAAGTTTGAGAGTTTTGAGCAAAATATATAAAGAAAAACAAAACAAGGATTAATTGTTTTTCTTAAAACAAATATTAACTCCTTGAGAATTTCATACACTGTTTTGATTATATCTAGCTCCAAATCGGCCTCTCATCTCCTCCCACACTTCTTTATGCATCTATGTTGTGTCCATTTTTCTGAAAAAAAAGTTTGATAATGCGTCACTGCAGTACTCATTCTTTCAAGGCAGCCATTTCAGGAGCAAGCCAATTATCTTGAGCCTTAGCTGAGGAGCTAAGGGCAGTTGATGTTTTCTGCGAGAAGGAGAACTTTTCTTAAATGTGTGGCTTCTGCTAGGTTGCATGACCTCCAGTGGTTAGAACCATACCTACAAGTATATGGAAAGACCTGCTCTTTTAAGTGACTTAAATACTAAAGAAATATCTGAAAAATTATTAGACAGAGTCCATGTATAATGCCCCAGTATTCAATTACCTCATACTTAAGTTAGGAATAGTCTTTACTTTTCCTGATTATGGTTATTAAAGAATATTTGAAACCTCCCTATCATCAATAGAGATATTAAAAATATTAAAAGCCAGATACTTGAAGGATATATAATGTTTGTATAAAATGTGATGATTTTGATTTTTAGTATGTCTTATTAAGTTCAGAGTAACTTAAAATGCCTACTAAGGGAAAAGAACAAGTTCTGGGAAAGTTATAAAGTAATTTGAACATGACGGTTAAAAGATATAGCTGTTGATTCAAAATATTTATATAAAAATCTTAAGGCTGAAAGAATGGGTAAGAAAAATCAAAGTGTCAAAAACCAATTTATAAAATTATCGATGATGTGACGTTTCACACATATTTAATTATACTTTGAAAATCACAAATTATGACACAGCAATTCTCAAAAAGTTAAAATTAATGGCAATAGTTATACCTTTTATCTTTTATTTATAGTTATAACTATATATCTTGCAACATAAAAATAAAAGAATTAGTTTTAATCTGTTTTAAATTATTCTTAGGATTTCAGTGAAAGGATTTCTTTTCTCATCTATATGAATATTGCCCAATGGCACTTATTACTTTATTTCATGATGAAATAACATAATTAAAATGAAAAAGTTATCTACAAGGTGAAGACATATAATATCCTTGGCTTTTTTATTTCAAATGATTTGGCATGAATATAATTCATAAAAATATCTGTATTCTATATATGAATTTTTGGTTGTTTAAACCTTCTTGAATTTTTACATTTTTTTCAATTTATTGTTTGATTTTTTTTTGCATATGTATCACATGGAATTTAATTATACTATCTCATGGCATCTATATTAGAATCAGAGAGAATCAAGATGAATGAAAATAATCCTGATGATGATTGTTGCTTTATCAATAGAAATTCTTAAAGAATTAGGATATTTATAAATAAAATAATGGATGAGCAAAATGGTACCCGAGGAGGAAGCAATGATGGAGTGGCTGTGAACCAGAGAGGAAGCTGGCTGTTACTTAATTTACAGTTAGATTTTATTTAGTGACATACCACCATAGTGGAGAATCTACCACTAACTAGGTTCAACTTCAATTTGGACAAAAGTAACTGGCTAATATAAATGAAAAATAAAACTTTAACTATCTAACAGAATTACCAGGAATTTTGTAATCAGGAAAGGAAAATATTACAAAAGGTTGGTCAATGTGATGCTGATTAGTACTCTGTGTTTGACCATACACATTAAGATTGTCACTTGAGGGGCTGGAGAGATGGCTGTGGTTAAGAGCACTCACTGCTCTTACAGAGGACCTGGGTTCGATTCCCAGGACCCACCTGGAGGCTAAGAACCCTCTTTAACTCCAGTTCCAGGGGAATTGGACACTCTCTTCTGAGAGTGTACACAGTACATTCATACACATAAAATAATAAATAAAAATAAAAATAAAGATTGTCACTTGACTGTTAAATTTCTACTACTACTACTTTTATTATTATTATTATTATTATTATTATTGATTTTACCTGTTAGAGTATATTGCCTATGGTGTGTTGATGCACCGTATTGTGCAATGTGTATTGTGCTGTGAATGAAGCCTAGGTCCTCTGCAAAGACAGACAGTGCTTATAGGCACTGATCCATTTCTTGAGCCACACATTTATTAGAAATTGCATTAAGAAATACACCCTCAATAAGTTTGTGTTATCTTTCTATTTGTCTATCATCTATCTATTTATCCATCACCTATCTATTATCATGTATGTATCTATGTATCTATCATCTATCTATCTATCTATCTATCTATCTATCTATCTATCTATCTATCTATCATCATCTCAGAAGACTAAAGCCCTGATTGAAAAAACATAATTCTTTGTTCAGTAAATGTTAAAACAATATAGACATGATACTAATCCAGATAGAACAAATACTACATTCTTTTACTGTCTCATGCTTTCTCAGAAAGGAATTTTAATGTGGGGTACTCATTTCTGGAATCAACCACAAATTGATAGAAACTGTATGAGTGTTTATGTCTTTTTATGTCAGAAGAGAGGGAATGCCTTTAAGTTTGTATAGTCTGTCATGTATTTAACTTTGCAATAATTTATTTAAGCCAAGACTTCGTCTTGCACAGAAGAGAACTCAGATGACCCTGTTTAAGGTGTTGCCTAGAGGGAATAGTTTTCATAACATGAAAAAATGCCTCTAAGGGCTGGAGTGGTTCGCTGGATAGAACATAGCCTAGCTGCAAGAAGCTGAGTTCCACCTCCAGATGCCCCAACACGGGCTAAGGATTGCTTGCACTATATTTCATAATGAGTTAACACACTGGGTCAGGAAGAAACGGAATGAAAAGCAGGCCTCTTACAGGCATCTGCCTTCAAGGCACCATTTGGGACATGTGGATAGCGGTATGCTAGCAAACTCTAGTACAAATAGTAGGGTTGAAGTTCCAGGGGATTCCGACACCCTCTTCTGACCTCCGCGGCATTGCACGACACGGGTGTACAAACCTACATGCAGACAGTACATTCACACACATAAA
Source organism: Rhizomys pruinosus (assembly GCA_009823505.1). Classification (NCBI taxonomy): domain Eukaryota; kingdom Metazoa; phylum Chordata; class Mammalia; order Rodentia; family Spalacidae; genus Rhizomys; species Rhizomys pruinosus. The sequence goes on along the minus strand of VZQC01015290.1, from coordinate 45,292 downwards.
AATAAATAAAAATTAAAAAAATTAAAAAAAAAACAAATAGGGTTGATAACTTCCTTTTATGTAGAGGACAAGGTCAGGAATCTCTCTTGATATGAACTTTCGGCATTGAAGAAGAAATTTTGTTTTTTAACCTAAAGAAGACCAGGTTAACACCATAGGTGAAAAGGATTGTGACGTGACTGGGGAAATGTGATGATCAGCCCTTCATGATTTATGTCCTTCTAACTCCAAGCACCCCACTCTTGGGGCAGTTGCTCACAGACTTTTCTTCTTGTGCCTGCCTGTCTCCTGATGTCTTATTCAGAAAGTACTTCTTTCTGTCCCCCAGCAGCTGCTGACACACAGAGCATGTCCGCATCGCTGTTCAAGAGATTTTTTTTCTCTCGCTCTGACTCTAATAAGCTTTGAATTCTCCTTTCTGTCCATTTCTTTATCATTAATATCCTTTATGCATAAGACTAAGAAGATGGAAAAGGAACTCTGTGTTTACTCTGTATTTATTATATGTATTAACTCTGTAAATTTATTATATGTATTAACTCTGTAAATAATACATTAACTATGTATTAACTCTGTAAATACTCTGTATTTACAGGGCAGTGTAGTATCTTATGTTAAAGATACTGATTAACTTGACACAAGAAATAATACAGTGCTATTGTTTTAAATGATATTTTAAGATAAAATGAGAAATTTGGGCATTTGTAAAGCCTAGTAAGACTACCAGAATAAAGTTGACAAGAATAAGCAATTCTGGTTAAAGCAAATGTGTAATTTGAAGCTGACTTTGAACTTACTCACTACTGTAAATTATAAAATACTAAATTAATAAAACTGACATCATGTACTAGGTGTGTGTCTCAGTTGTAGAGCATATGCTTAACAATCATCACACATACACACATACAGCCTGTAGAGAAGTTTATTAATTTTTTTCTCCATCTAAAGAAACTGTAACATTGATTCTTTTGGTATCCTGGGAAATCAAATCTTTACAGTGTTCACTGACCTCACAGTTGCTATTTAAAGTGTTGTTTTGTTGCTTACGTTTTTATTTTCTATTTTTTTGCCTTTTTAATGAACAGCTTGTTTCTGAAGTAGACACACACAATTTGGCACAGATCTCTACAGTTCAGCACAATATGGTTGAATTGGCAGTTTCTGCTCAGAGGAAGCCATTATTGCCTGGGCACTGAAACTTCATTAGTCAAATCCCCACAGACTGAGATCTTTACAAGGCCAGGATAAGACTAATAGAGTGATAAGGGCTCTGATATGCTAATCCTCATACTTGGCGAATGTTTACCATAGAGATAATATGGCTAACTAGCTTACCAAGAAGATAACTTTTGTTTTCTATTTCATTGCAAAGTCACAAAAGTCTCATTTATTATCCTAGAATTTATTTAAAAAATGAAGAATATTAAAGAGTTTATCTTAAAATACACTCTTTGTATATTTCCTGATTCAATTGAAGATATTCTATAAGACCTAGAAGTTGAATGAGACATTGGAATTCAGAATTGTATGCTGTGGCATATAGCTGTACGTACAATCCTCATGTCCCAATAAGCTAGCTTTTTCATTGCTAGCTATTTTCATGGAACTATTTTATAAGTAAATGACATAATTATTACACTTGTAAAGCAAACTAAACAAACTAATGCATTTCCCTGATAGCACCATCACAATTATCTTTCATGTTTGCATTAATGTAGATGCTGAGGAGGTAAATTATATATTTTACCTTGTGGAACGAGAATCACATTGCACTAAAAGTTCCTCTAGAAATGGACTCACAAGCCAAAAAAAAAAAAAACAAAAAAACACCAAAACCAGCCAAACAACATAAAACCATGTGAGGAATCACTGATATCTAAAATGTATGTTACAAATTGAATTTCTCTCTCTCTCTCTCTCTCTCTTTCTCTCTCTCTCCTCTCTTTTTCCCTTGCTTCCTAATCCTAACTCTTCTCTTTAGGAGTTTTGGACATACAGAGTGTCTGTCTGTTTCCCAAGCTAGCCTTAAACTTGCTGTTCACATAGGGGTGGCTTCAAAAGTTAGATCCTGCTTACACATCCCTACTGTGGTGCTTGTAGGTAGGACCACTCTCAGATTTAAATCCTGGATTCTAATCCTGGATAACAGTTGCTGCTAAAATAAATATAATCATAAATCTGTAATTAATACATATAATCTAAATTTTCATAATGTATTTCTGTTTAAGACAGAAATTTAAGTGGCTGGAGAGATGGCTCAGCTGTTGAGAGCACAGACTGCTCTTGCAGAAGACCCAGGTTTGATTCCCAGCACCCATATGGTGGCTACTAACTGTCTTTAACTCTAGTTCTAGGGGAATCCGATGCCCTCTTCTGTCCTACGCGGCATTGCATGACACAGTTGGACCAACCTACAGGCAGACAGTATACTCACACACATAAAAAGAAAAAAAAGACAGAAATTCAAAAATTTAAGATACCTCAAATTTTGCCAATTACAAACTATGGCCGGTATGTCATTCACATCAGGAACATTCAGTACATGTATTATTAGATGTTAATATAATTTTAAATATTTAAAGGAATTCTGAATTTAAATAATGAACTGTCATTTTCGCGCAATATAACTTGATGGTATCTGGATCCCCTGTCTCCATCTCACACTGCTCCCCCTTTCCCAATTCAATGTGCTCTATTTTATATGACTTAACGTGTCTAGTTTGTGTCCCCAAATGTCCTTCACTGTTGTTCCATCCACTGGAGCCTGGTCACATCCTTGAAAGAGACTGCCTCTCCCCATCCCAGCAGTGAAGAGTTACCAATATTTCCTGGGGAGAGTTGGGGTTTCTTACCCACATTCCCATCTCTATACTGGAATTTTGACTGGGTTGATCTTGCATGGGACCCTGATGCATATTGTTTTCCTCCTATAGGCCTGTGGATTTCTTTGCTAATCACAATCTGCTCCAGAAGGAAGCTTCTCTGGTGAGTATAAAAGTAAGTCATTAGAAATAGTAACCAATGGTCTCAGACTCAAGATGGGTACATTGCTAACATAAACAAGAAGCCCAGGACAGGAACAAGAGCCCTTACTTACTAGTAATCTGTGGCAGTTCCTTGTAGACTGTTGTATTCCTTCAAGTTGGGTAGTGACCAATGGATTAATAATTCAAAGGGAGATAAGGGTTTGGATATAGTTCAATGGTAGGGTCTTAGCTCATATATATGAGGTTTTGAGTTCAAACTCATCACCACACACACAAAAAGAAAAAAAAAAGACATTGGATGACATGTCACTACAAAATTATGGTGAAGGTTCTTCAAAAAGCTAAGAATAGCATTTTATATTTTATTGTTTCAATCAAACACAAGTATAAAATGGATGAACAGAAAGTATTCTTTTGAGTTTTTAATATTTACTCATGTTTCTTTATTACAAAAGTAATTTCTGTTATCAATGACATGTGGTTAATTACATATACTTTCTTTTACTTTGTGTTCTNTTTTAAATATTTAAAGGAATTCTGAATTTAAATAATGAACTGTCATTTTCGCGCAATATAACTTGATGGTATCTGGATCCCCTGTCTCCATCTCACACTGCTCCCCCTTTCCCAATTCAATGTGCTATATTTTATATGACTTAACGTGTCTAGTTTGTGTCCCCAAATGTCCTTCACTGTTGTTCCATCCACTGGAGCCTGGTCACATCCTTGAAAGAGACTGCCTCTCCCCATCCCAGCAGTGAAGAGTTACCAATATTTCCTGGGGAGAGTTGGGGTTTCTTACCCACATTCCCATCTCTATACTGGAATTTTGACTGGGTTGATCTTGCATGGGACCCTGATGCATATTGTTTTCCTCCTATAGGCCTGTGGATTTCTTTGCTAATCACAATCTGCTCCAGAAGGAAGCTTCTCTGGTGAGTATAAAAGTAAGTCATTAGAAATAGTAACCAATGGTCTCAGACTCAAGATGGGTACATTGCTAACATAAACAAGAAGCCCAGGACAGGAACAAGAGCCCTTACTTACTAGTAATCTGTGGCAGTTCCTTGTAGACTGTTGTATTCCTTCAAGTTGGGTAGTGACCAATGGATTAATAATTCAAAGGGAGATAAGGGTTTGGATATAGTTCAATGGTAGGGTCTTAGCTCATATATATGAGGTTTTGAGTTCAAACTCATCACCACACACACAAAAAGAAAAAAAAAGACATTGGATGACATGTCACTACAAAATTATGGTGAAGGTTCTTCAAAAAGCTAAGAATAGCATTTTATATTTTATTGTTTCAATCAAACACAAGTATAAAATGGATGAACAGAAAGTATTCTTTTGAGTTTTTAATATTTACTCATGTTTCTTTATTACAAAAGTAATTTCTGTTATCAATGACATGTGGTTAATTACATATACTTTCTTTTACTTTGTGTTCTTTAATGTACAAGGAATCTATTTTTTAATTGGGTGTTTTGTAGGGAATTAATTCCTATCTTTGCTTTTACTGACCAGTAGTTGTTTGATCATATTATGTTTTAAAATCATTGCCATTATTTCAAATTTGCAATGACTTTTCAACATCATGTCCTGTTTCCTGATATGCTGGACATGCTACAGTATTACATTAATACCTCTGTCTCCATAAGCATTATATTTAGGTCGGTATCTTAATTATTCTAATTTGATTATTACAACAAATATATCAGGGAGAAACCTGCCACACTGTTTTTGTTCACACACATTTGGTGATCTTATTAAATTTTATTTATTTATTTGATTTTAGGTGTATGAGCATTTTGCCTGGATGTATGTAGGTGCACCTATCTCAGGCAACGGCCACAGAGGCTAGAGTGGGTGTGAGAGTACTGGAACTGGAGTTGCAGACAGTTAGGTGCCATGTTTGTTCTGGGAAATCAACCAGGGTCCTCTTCAGCAGCATTCAGGGCTATAAAAATGCTCACTCCCCAGGTTTGGCTATCTTTATTCTATGTTCTGTCATTTATGTTGAAAATTAGTAGTTCAAAACTATAATAAATATTGTTATTAATCACAATTTACCATGCTTTAGCACAACTTCAAAGGAAGTAATCTCTTTATAATGTAACTCTTTCTTATTCGCTAAGATATTAAAATCCACAATTTTGTTAAGCATTAACTATAATTTAATTTTTGAAGTACTCTTCAAGTTTTTTGACTTTTCTTAAAAATATTACATGCTGAAAAATCTTACATTCCTTTTAAATTATAGTTTCCATTTTTAAACTGAAATTTAACCACCATCAAAATGGCCCTTTTAGAATACAAAAAGTTAATAAACTTATATGTTCACATTACAAACACACTCTGAAGGAGAGTCGTCTCTGGTCTCCGTAGTTTAGTAATAACTGAGTGCCACTGAAATCTGTTTTTTTTTTTTTTGAATTGTAGTTCTGGTGCTGTAACTTCTCACATCACTATAACCAAAGGTTTAATCAATTTTCTTCCTATTAAAATAGGGTAATAAAATTTATTTTTCTCTCATATGGATATTTGCAGATTGGATGCAACCACATAACCTAATAAAATTAGCTATTTATTAACTGAATTGCTCCTGTGTTATATTATATTGTTGAGTGTTCTTATCATACAGCAGTTTGAATCACTAGTGTAATGATAATTTGTGTTGATAATGATGCTTCCAAAATGTGTTCTGAATCATCAAAGGAAGACAAGATTAGGTTCAGCATAGTTTTAGTTCCAAGTGACTCATCTGTCTCATTAATCTACTAAATTAAGCCTCAAAGTCTTTCTGAGTATTTCTTCAGAGAATCATTCCACAGTCTTCTTATTAAACAGTGCTGAAATAGATCTTATTTTTCTGCATTTTGGTGGCAAAGTGTGCATGCTGAGAAAGAATTCACTTCCAGTGCCTAATTCATATGCAATTTAAGCAACAGACACCCCCCCCACACACTTGCATTTATCAGTAAGACAGGTTAATAATGCTTTGCTCAAAGTATTTTTGACAAAATGCTCTGTTCAAATCCTTAGGGTTGTAAGAACTGTTATTCTCTTATAAATGTCATTATTTTGTTTCTACCATTATTTTAATCAAACCTCTAATGTTTCCAGTTGTAAAGCAATGAATTATCTTCTCCTATATACTGTCTTTCCTAACTCCTGTCCAAAATAAAAAAGAAAAAAGTGATACTCAGGAAGGAAAAGCAGTGTAACATCACAGAATTTTTTTCTGTGTTCAAGATCCTAATTCTCTAATGTATTCACAATACCTTGCTTTTAATCATGAAGTTTGGACTTACTGTGATTTGGGATTTAATTTCCTTTTCTCCATTCAGTCTATTTCTAACCTTATTCTCAATTTGTTATCTGAACCAGGAGCTAATGAACCTTTGAATTGAGAGGATTGATTTGTGAAATTATCTTTGAAAATCATTTAACTAAGTGTGTGAGAAATAAATTCCACACAATATCAGAGGCCTTATAGTCCCTGTAGTATAAGCATTTTAATTAAACATCATTTCCCATGACACCCCTGAAATGGCATGTATACTCTTGCCATGCCAGGTTTATGCATCATGTTAATATTATTCTTTCTTCTTTAAAAGTATTTAATTTATTTTATGTGTAAGAGTATTTTCCCTGCATGTATGTGAGAGCACCCAGGCCTGAAATGGCCACAGAAGCTGGGACATGGAATTGGATGCTCTGGAACTGGAGTTACAAAAGGTTTTCAGCCTCCATGCAGGTCCTGTGAATCAAAACCAGGTCCTCTGGAAGAGCAGTCAGTGTTCATATTCTCTGAGCACTCTCTGTAATCTCAGTGTTGATTTTGTTAATCTATAGGTTTGTATATGTATGAGTGAGTTTATGTATGTGAGGGTCTGTGCATATATGTGACAGCCCTTCCAGACGTAGGAGGACAGCCATTGTATTAATCCTCACTATTCCAACCTTGCTTGAGACAAGGTCTACTGGTTGTTTGGTACCGTATACATTCCAGGATCCCATGGCCTGAGTGCTTCTGAGGATTATCCTGTTTGCATCTCTCATCTAGCTGAAGGAACACAGGGAATACAGAGGTGCATTATTGTGCCTGGCTGTATATGGGTATCATGAATTTGAACTCAGGTCCTGTTTCATGGAAAGGAATGTACCCACTGAATCATCTCCCCATCATTGGGGAATTTTAATTATTGTGTGTTAATCTCTGTCAACCCCTTTGTGTGAGATAAACTTCATGCCCAAGGACAAGGCCATTTTGACATTTAGGTTTCCCTTTTTATAAAAAAAATAAATATACTTAGTATTAGATTTAATTATGGCACTTACAAACAAAATTTGTTTTGATTTATTTTTCCCTGTCCCTCTCCTTTACTCCTCTGACCACTCTTATGTTCCTAGTAACCTACACCCAATAGCCTCCTTTCTGTCTGTATTCTATTGCTCTTCCTTTTTCCTAAATGTCTCTTTCCCCCCCTTTCAATAGTTTTCTTTCCAGTTTCATGGGGTAAATGCACATACATGGAAATTATATTAAGCCTGATCGCTCAAATTCAGGAAGATAAAAATTGAACTTTATGTGTCAGATCGACATTTTGGGATGTTATTTCAATACTGAAAACTTCAATAATACTCTCTTCAGCTAAAATTATGAATTCATACTCTTAGCGAACACTTCCTTAACAACCTTTATTCCAGTAACTTATATTATAAAAATTGGGCTGGAGGGATGGCCTAGTGGTTAAGAGCGCCGACCGCTCTTGCAGAGGATCCGGGTTCGATCCCCAGCACCCACATGGCGGCTGAGAACTGTCTGTAACTCCAATTCCAGGAGAACTCCAGTTCCAGGGGAATCTGACACCCTCTTCTGACCTCCGGGGCATTGCACGACACGGATGCACAGACCTACATGCAGACAGTACATTCATACACATTAAAAAATAAATAAATAAAATTAAAAAAAAATATACAGTACTGGGATTTGGGAGATCCCAACCTGAACAAAACAGACATGTGCATAAATAGAGACGTAAGGGAACTAGGTTCAAAAGTATTGTAATTTGGAAATAATTAGAGTACTGAACTGATAACTGGGAATTGTGGTCTTCCCATGTGGAACAGGAGCTCATGTGAAAACACTTCCAAGGAGGACTTGTGAAGCCACTTCAAGGAGCACATGTGAAGCTATTTCTTAGTCATAGGCAGGAGCAGAACTTTAAACTCCCAAATCCACTGTGAAGGGTTCCAAAGGAAAAATAATTAGTGGAATTGTTTCTTGTCATTTCTGAAGTGCTTTATTATGGAAGTCCAGGCTTGTGAACTGCTGAGCATACAGCTGGTGTTCTGAGACTTCTGAAAACGAATGACACAAACTCCTCCTGGCATCCTCATTCTGCTGGGTCCACACCAAGACCAGAACAAAGCAACTGTTTCAATCTCCA
>VZQC01015290.1:18417-35650 GCA_009823505.1 Rhizomys pruinosus | reverse complement strand
GCCTAGGCCAGAGTCTTCTGTAGTCAGATTAGTAAGAATCCCTTCCCCTCAGCAACTGTTTACTGCTTCTGCAAACTTGGGGAGCCCCCTCATGGATCTTTAAACACACACAAACACACACTCACACACACAAACACATATTGAAAGTTTGTGCACTTTATACGTTGTATCTTAATGATATCTAGACATCTTTCTTTTTCTGCATTCAGGCTTATCTAGTCAACTTTGTATACTCACATGTCACTTTTTATGCATTCATCCACTGGTGCTGGGTCATCCTACATAGCATCACTCTCTTAAAGAAGACCGATTCTCCCTCTCCTATCAATAATCAGCTGCCAGTAGTTCCTCAGATAAGTTGAGGTTTTTTAACCCATTTTCCTGCTTCTCTACAAGGTTCTTCTCTGGTTCGAGTTTGTATTTTTCTTGTGCAGGCTGTCACCATTGCTGTAAATTTATATGAGCGAGTTCCCAGCCTGGAAAACCCTTTGTTTCTTGGTGATCATGCACTGCTCCTGCCTTTTACATACTGTTTGAACCCACTTCTGCAATGGTTCCTGAGCTCTGGATGGTATAATTTTCATATAAAATTCATATTCATGGACATACTCTGCAGCATCTTATTCTTAACATGTTGATCAATGTTGGTGTTCTGTGTTAATCACAGTTTGCTGCATAAGAAATCCTTGCTGGTGAGAGTTGAGAGATGTATTACTATTCTTTCTGCTCTGTTACCCCATTTGTGGATCTTAGATGGAGAGGTTCCATTGCAGATGGGTAATTTATGGTTGGGCATCTCAGAGACATTTACTCTCTAGGTTCAACCAGTTGTGGAACTCTGTAATAGTCTCCATCTGTTACATAAAGACGTTTCTTAATGGTGAAAGTTAAAGCTGTAAATGTAAGAATACATATTTAGGATATGAGAATCAAGGCCTCTCTAGGGATGTGTCCAACATAGGTGTTTCTCTAAGATCTATGAATTTTTAACCCATGTGTAGTTGGCTATGTTTCTACTACCACACAAGAGTTCCCTCCAACTTAGTGGACTTTAAAAACAATTATATTGCTGTCGTTTGATCCCAATATAAAAATCCCACTACTCTACCAATTGAGATAGTTTGCTGTATTGGTCATTGGGGTGGTTGTTAGGCATTACAGCTGGGTTGGATCATTGATTAGTTTTCTCCTTTAGAAGCTTGCTTGATATATTGTAATGCCATGGTAGCTAATCTTCAGGAAGAAGGCTTTCAGGTTAGTTCTTGCTTGATTATTCTATGTCTGAAGTATGTTCTGTCTGCAGCAATAGGATCTAAACTTCAAATCTGAGAGTATATCAAGGGCTGTGGAAATCTCCTGTGTTGATTTGACAGTCTCTTCTAGTACCTAGAGCAGAAAATTGAGGCCTGATTTCTACTGTCTGGCATTGTGTGCTTTGATGTGAAATAACACAGTCTTGGAAAAAGAAGTGATGAATGCTGTCCCTCATTTGTTGATCTTTGTTTGCTCCAAATCCCTATATGTGAATATATGTCCTCATATATGTCTTTTTAATCGATTTTTGTGTTTTATATAAAAATAAGTTGATTGTATTTAGATCCCATCCCCTATCTTGCACGTTTCCTTATGTACATATCCACAGCAAACTCAAACCAGAAACAAATCCCAGAATACACATGAGGAAATGGGTATGAGCTTTCAAAATAACAGCACAACAACAACATAACAAAAACAACAACATAAGGACATCAGGTGGCTGCCTGGAAGAACAGTGACAGAGTCTTTCAAGGATATGATAGGTCCACCATGCTCCAGAGGATGGACCCACACTCAAGGATATTTGGAAATACAAATTAGACTCTGTACACAGTGTATAGTAGAAAACATTAAATTATTTATTTCTTTAATTTCATGTACATTCTCTCATGGAAAAAATTCAGTTGGTAAGCAATATACTTATTTTACAGAAATGATTCTTGGAAACTATCAAAGAGTATTACATCACAAGGATGAAGCTGGAGAAGGAAAGCAAGGGTATAATTGCAGATCATGTCCAACTTCTGCCTAGGTGAAATCTAGAACTGCATTATATCTTTGAGTCTGTCCAGCCAGGATGCAAGATACCTGTGCTTCATATTCCTGCAAAAGTGAATGTTTGCCTGTTCTGATAACACTAGCCATGTGCAGAGTGGGCATGATCTCCCAGTCATGGTCGTAAGAAGTCAAGTTGAGTTCTCTATAGTGTATGACAGCAGGAGTAATTGATAATAGAGGGTATGATTCTGAGAAGAACTCAGAAACACTGAAAGGTGCTTGAAATATTCATTCATAACAATGACAGCATCCAGTATGTCTTTCCCAAAGAGATTGGTTTGAAGACTAAGCAAATTTCATTAATTTAAAGTTTATGAAGTCATAGAGTATAGGTGGAGAGCAACAAAACTCATGGAGATTGGTGCTAAAACAGACAAAAGACCTTTGTACAGAAATGAAGCTGGGGTAGCCTCAATATCTGCCTAAAGCTAAGTCTGACCAGCACAATTTCCTTTCTACTGTGATATGTATATTTTTCTATTCTGTAGTCAAAATATTCATAGTCACCTCCTTTCATTAATCATAAATTTCAATTAACTTCACTCTTAAATTATCTATAAGCACTGCATTCTTAATAGAGACTTGGCATTTGGAAATTCTGGGATGATCCTTATAAATTAAAATACATGTTAGGAAAATTAGTTAATCTAATGAATCATAAATGTCCTTAAAGCAGAGATACTACATGCAAGCCAAAGAAACTTTTATTTATTTATATAAGCAGTATACCAAAGTGTCCAAGTTATTCAGTGAATTGTACCTAATGGAAGATGCGGTAAAGTCAAAATTTACTATCTCTGAGCTTCGTTTCTTTTGGTTTTCACTACCTGCTGAATGGAAGGAAGGGAAAAGGACATTACACTGGAGATAGGCAAAACAAAAGGTGGAAAAATAATTAAGGAGGGCATGTAATTAAGGGAAAAGGTATGTTAGAGACTTAGATACTCAGAAGTTGTGTTTAAGTTGCCCACCAAAACTTCATTAAAGGGGTATGGTGAATAGGTCATTGTCATAATGGATCAGTTAACACTGACATAAATATGAAGTAATTGATTAGTTGGCATGGTTTTCAGTATTAGAAACTATTCTATCCAGGAAGATAGTATGTGATCTTGAACATATTCTAAAACTAATACTATTTTCCTTTGTAAATTAAAAAATCAATAAAATAATATTAAAATGGAGAGAAATCTAGATTTGTCTTTCATATGCATAACAATGAAATAACGCAGGGAATAAACATTGCAGAATAAACATTTATATGCAAATGTTGCCTCAAGCACTTTCAAAACTTAACAAAATAAAGGCTGAAACTCAAATTATAACCTTTTATTTATTTATTTTTTTTTAATTTTTATTTATTTTCTTTTTTTTTTTTTGGTCTTTTTTGAGTACCGGGTACCGTCCCTGTACGATACGTACCCCAGCTGTCACAGGACCAGAGAAATAAACATATTTTAAGTTTCCTAAACTTGAATTCCTATGATTAGAATTTTATTTTTGCAATGAAACAGAGGTTTAGAATCAATTCATTATAAATAGAGGTAATAATGTCAATTAAGCAAGCGCTGGCCTTATTCAACCTTTCAAAATTATGGCAAATCAAGAAAATGATTAAATGGTAGAGATTCATTTAGAGTAGAAGCAAATAAAGGTAAGAGCCACAGTAGTTCTTCATAGAAGCTTTGTCCAGCCAAGACTTCAGAGATGAATGACACTTGCTGAAGATGGCTCTGCAATTTTCTTGAAATTTTCACTATTCATCAGAAAAATATGAATGTTTCGTTAAAATTCAATAGAGAATATACTCAATATTATAAATGTTCAGAGCACTCCATTTGGAAATAGAAAACAAAAACCAGCTCCAATTGCTGCACTGAATAAAAGGGTAGAGAACACTGACTGTGTTTTTTTTTTCTTCAAATAATTTTATTTTTTAAGTTAAATTTTTTGTGTTTTCTGAGGTGGTTAGGTGTAGTAGATCCAGTAGGCTGAGAATTACGCATGTGCAGGAGCTTGTCCTCATCAACCTAACCTGCCCTAGGCAGGTGAAACCATATAAGCAGTGTTGCAGACCTGGTCCAATCACAAGCCGGAATGCAAACATTACATAACCCTTAACCCTGCCCCCAGGAACGAGTCATTGCAACAGTTTTGGCCCTCTGTCTTCTTTCACACCTATTACTAGTGGTCCGGTGTTTTTGACTCTGCGCCTCCCACACCCATTCCTTCTTTTTGGGGTACCTACAAATCCCCAGCAGGCCTGGGGGATTTTCTACATTTAGATTTTAAGTGTTTCTGATAGATACGTGAAATTAAAGTTGTTTTTAATTAAAAAGTTTGATTTAGCTTAATGATAAACTTGCATTAATGCTGAAGAAGATATCAGCTAAGGAACAGAGGATGTATTTATGACAAACAATGACTGAAAAAGTAATTAATGTGTGTTAGGGTTCCACATTATAGAATTTTTAAAGTAATAAAAATAATAATAAAATAATAAAAAGAATTAATGAATATTAAAAGAATATTAGAAGTGAAGCTGTGAAGTAAATGTTAATATAGTGAGTGATACAGGAATTTAAGAAGTCAAAAAAACTTTAGTATTCTCTCGAAAATAAAATTTGCAATTAATTATNCAACTAGTTCCAGAGAGAGAGGACAGTTTTACTTTCACTCCACCTGTGCCCTTTCTAAGCCAGGGAACAATCTGCGGAAGAGGGGCGTGGTTTAGAATGATAAAGGCTTGTGATTGGGGTGAATTGTGAAAACACAGCTGTTAGTCTGGACAGTCATTTGGTCAACTTGGTTGAACAAACAATCTGTCACTCCCCACTGAATGGTGGGGACTTGTGGGGGTTGGGCACAACAGTCTGTAGAATGGTTTTGCAAACGTAAGGATGCTTGTACTCATGATTATCACTTATAGCTAAAAAATGAAAAAAAAGAAAAAAAAAAAAAACCCTTGAAAGATGCGGCAGTTATGGCGGATAAACATGATCTGGGGATGGTGGGGGGGTGGGGGGAAGGGAAAGGGAAAATGCCCTGATCTGAATTGGGGAAAATGATGTACGAAATGCACAAACCATCAATAAAAATATTTTTTCATTTAAAAAAAAGAAAACCCCACATTTTCTTTACCCTTCACAAATGCTAATCAGGGCTGATTTCATGGTTTTTTTTTTTTTTTTGGATATTGTGAAGAGTTTGCAATTTATCTCAATTATTTGTTCAATTTTCAATTTTATTGATTTATTACAGAATTTATGTAATATACTTTGGCTATATTTAAATCCCCTCCCCTAACTGCTCCCCACTACTATACTCCACACAATTTCCTATACTCAAGCACACACACCACACACACACACACACACAACACACACACGCACAAAGACTCATGAAATTGCATGTGTGACCAGAAAATTTGGTTTGAGTCCCAATTGAATTCTCTTTGGCTTGGGTTCATCCATTAGAGCCTGGAAGACATACCAAAATCCTCACATGTAAACAAAATTAACACTCCCCCTCCAATCAGCTACAGGTTACCAGTAGTTCCTCCCATAGGATTGGAGTTACTCACTTCTGTATTTATGCTGGAGTTTTTTTCTTACAGAGCTTATTATGGACTTTTGTATGCTGTCACAATTTCTCTGAGTTCATTTGAGTACCTGTCTAGAAAACTCTTGTTCTTTGTGATCACCTGCCTCCTCTGCGTCTTGCAGTCTTTCCTTACTCTCTTCTGCAATGATCCCTGACTTTTGGTGGGCAGTAGTTTGATACAGATGTCCTATTCAGGGATAGGCAGTCTGCAGCTCTTTCTTTGCATGCCGGCCAGTTGTGGTTCTCTGTATTATAAACCGTATTATAAGAAGCGTTTAGCTGAGGGCAATCAGGATACATAATTATATGGATATAAATATGTCTTTTTTTTCTTTTTTTGGTCTTTTCGAGACATTGGTCTCCCTGTGTTCCCAGCTGTTGTGGACTCACTTTGTAGATGAGGCTGGCCTTGAACTCACAAATGATCTGCCTGCCTCTGCACTTCCCAAGTGCTGGTTAAAGGCGTTGTTGCCACCATGCCTGGCTTAAATTATAAGTCTTTAGGAGTCTGTGTAATACTGTTTCTATTTACCAGAATAATTGTATTAGTCTATCTTCCATGGTCCCTGTGCTTTCTAATCCCAGGTTCCTGAACCTAATATCAATGTCAGGTATGGGCTTCTTCCTATGAAACATGTCTTAAATCAAATTAAAAAGGCTATTTCCATAATATTCTTCTCATTATTACACTAAAGGGTATACCTTGGCAAGTCAGTTGTTTTTGTAGGTCACAGGAATCACAGCAGGAAAATGTTGATGATAAATTTTCTTTCTAGGTAACATGAATAACACCTTCAGGCACTATGAAATCTGGGAAGGTGAGATGAGGATTTGCTCAGCACAAGCTCAATTTCTCCTTCTTTCCACTGTAGGTCATATATGCAGTGTCTTCATCAAGAAAGTCTATACCATTGGACATTGTGAGTGTGACTAACAAGGAAGCAGAAGGGCTAGTATTGTGTAGAGGGTAGTACTTCAATGAACATTGGGATGTTACTTTGCTACCTGTGGGGTCTTCTATGAGGGGCAATGTTCCCTTTAATTAAAGGTATATTTAAATTTTATTTTAGATATCTCTGATGCACTTTTTTCAATGTTCCCTTATGATCCATGTCTTGCTCCTATAGCATTATCTTGTTATATTTTTTTAAAAAAAAAAAATATATAATTTTTTTTAATTTTATTGATGCGTTGTGCATTTCATACATATTTTTCCAATTCAGTCAGGTATTTCTTCCCTTCTTTTCCCTCCCCCCCACCCCCACCCTCATCCCAGATCATGCCTACTCTGCCATAACTGATCCTGCATCTTTCTCTCCAGTTTTTTTTTTCATTTTTTAGCTAATAAGTAAGTAAGTCCAATGAGTACGAAGCATCCTTCGCAAACCTAATTTGGGCTGTTTGTGCCCAAACACCACACCCCACCATCATCAGTTGGGGAGGTCACAGGTTGTTTGTTCCATCAAGTTGATCAAATGAGTGTCCAGGACACTCTTTTGTAGTTTCACCAGTTACCCCAATCGCAGTCCTTACTTCTACCAGCCCCCTCTTCGCCGCAGTTTTCCCTAGGCTTAGAAAGTAAGGATGAGAGGCTAGAGATTAGGGTGAGCGTGCCGTGTGGAATTGATGAGAGGTTATTCTAAAATTTTTTAAAAAAATAATTTTTTAACAAAAATACATACGTCCCTCCTCTGAGCTCTGTTGGACTTGACTGTTGGTATCTCCTGTTTTGTCGGTCCTGTCAATTGTGCTGCGCTTTTCCAGGATTTCATAAGAAGCTGACAGTTATGGGTTAAGGAAGTAACCTTTCGATCCTACTAATAAGAAGCACATTTATTTAATGCATATTAGATTTAATATAGTTTTACAAGCAGCACAATAGTATTGGTAGGTTTACTTTTAGCATAGACACATATTTTGGAATGTAATCATGGTTGAATGTATGAATTACATTGTTTACCCCCCTGTAAATATGACATGGGTCTTACTTGGCTTCATGACATCTATACCTGTAGTGATTCTGTAGAGGATGATGTAATTGTAAGCTTGTGGCATCAGCCATGGTGTATTTCCTCCAAGGAGAGAGACCAATAGCCAATTAGATTTGGGATATTACAGGATGGCTGCTCGCCTCTGCTGACACGTATTTCCAGGCAGGTGAGGTTCGTGTTAGCTGGTGCTGACGGTGGAGTCCTGCTTGGACTCAGGAGGACCCGATTTGCTTATGGTTTAGATGGCTTTGGTCACACTCTCTTTGCTTCAGAGGCCACTGTACACCTTGATGTGGGTCTACAATACATCCCTCGATACATTTAACGTAGGTCTTCGGCAGCAGGGTTCTTATCGCCTCTCTCTCCTGCAGGCTATCCCAACTTAGGGGCAAGGAGACTTACCTTTTGTGGGGCCTTGGATACCCCTGCCAACATCCACCTGGTAGATTAGATCCATTGCTGTAGCACATCATGAGACGCGTTTCCTGCATAATATACTTTGCCGTAGTGCATGCCATAGGACATTTAGTATTATATTGGTTATAACAGAGATATAATCCTTCCACAGTTCATGTCTAGTAGTCAATTTAAAGAAGCATTTTTACCGGTTTTTATTAAGAGATTACCTCTCTATAATAGTGTCTCCAATAAACCTTACAATGGGAGAATGACATATTCTTATCTCATATTTCTCCTTGTTTATGGGGGGGGGCAAGAAGTCCTCATATCAAACCCTTTGTGGCACATAGCATGGATAAGCCTCATTAGCACTACATTATAACTAGCTGTTACATTGAGGATCCAGAAGGGTTGATGTTTTGGCAATCTGAGCTTTTCTTCCTTGATAGTGTTCAGACGGGTCACCTTCATGGACCACTTTTTGGTTACTCCTCCAATGCAAACCTGTATCTTTTTTCCTTTCTCAGCCACAAGTTTGTGGTGACGATTTTTGTCCTGTTGAACACCAAAAACATTCTTTTACCCATAGTTAGTTTTAAGATTGACATTGCAGAGGTTTTGACTTAGAAGGTTTTCATGTCTCTGTCGCTTGTATCGCCACCCCCCTTTTTTTTTGAAAAAAATTAAAGAGTCTAGAAGATCAGTTGTATTATACATGAAAACTATCGGTGGATCAAGGATCGATTTCATCAAATTCACCCATGCTGTTTTGGTGACTTATATATGATTAACTTGTTGGGAAGCAAACTTAATTTTTAGCTTAAATTCACTTAAAGAGAATGCTACAAGGTCATACTGTTACAACAGCAGAAATTTCATTTTAGAGACATTTGTATGGTGCCATCCAAAGTTATCTGTCTACGAGATTTATGTTTAACAGCAAAATTGTGGCACACAGCGAATTTACACCCAATTTTAATTACAGATGCAAGTTACCAGTTTCATTTCTAGCTTAAACCAATTGTTGTTTTAATATACACATGTTTAATTTACTTTTACTAAGTCTCTAAAAACACATAGTCCTGTAGTACAGTGTCTAGTTGAAAACTGGGTATTGCTTGACTCAGCATCAAATTAAATGCCTTAACGAATATACCATGTGTCCCTTCTCCCACCAATCCCCCTTCCCAATTTCACCATTTCAGTCCATGTTTCTGGATGCAGTCTTTCTGTTGTTTCTTTGTTACTATGCCATCCCTCATCCAGAAATATTTATTCTGGTTTGGTGTACGTAGCATTCCACCATATGATGGGACTACCACGTTGTCGTTTGGTTTTGCTGGGGACTTTGTTACTTCATTAACATATGTATTTCCAGCTCCCAGTCCATTTACCTGCAAAGTTTCATGATGTTTGTCCCTGTCTTACGCGTGGCTAGTATTCCATTGGTACATCTTACCACCATTTTCTTATTCCACTCGTCGTTTGAAGGGACCTGGGTGGTTCCAGCATTTTTTGCCTATTGTGAACAGAAGCTGCAATAATAAACTAGCTGTGATGTATCTCTTTCGAGGTAAGTGTGTCTTGTTGGCATATACCCAGGAGTGGTATGGACATGGGTCAAATGGAAGGATTCATTTGAGTCTTCTAGGGTTCTCACACTGCTTTCCATAGTGGGTTGCTACAAGTTTACTTCCCACCAGCAATGGATAGTGTTCCCCTTCCCAGACAACCATCTCAGCACTTTGGTAACATTCAGGTTCCTGATCCTAGACAAGCCCTTATTGGAGTAAGGTGGATATCTCAAAGTGGTTTTAATCTTGCATCCCTTAATTTATCAGAATGTTATAACACGTTCTTAAGAGTTTCTCGGCATCTTCTATTCCTCCGTTGTGAAGTCTCTTATTCAGGTCTTTGCCTCCATCTTTTGAATGATTCATTTGTTTTCTTTCTTCTTTGTTCTTTGAGTAGTCTTGTATACTCTGGAAATTATGCTTTGTCAGATGTATCTGCTGTGAAGGTTTCCTCCGACTCTTGGGTCTTCTCCTCACTTCTTTATTGCTTCTTTTGATGTAACAGAAGCTTTTGAGATTTAATAAGGTCCCATTTTGTCAATTGTCATCTTATTTCCTGTTGCAGCTGCTGTCTGATTAGGAAGTCTTTTCCTACACCTATTGTCTTGTAGGTTGTTGCCAAGTCTTTCTTCTATCACCTCCAGAGTTGGGGTTTCACATTGAGGTCTTTGGTCCATCTGGAGTTGACCTTTGTTAAAGGTGAGAGTAGGGGTTTAATTTTCCATTTGCTTCTACAAGTGGTGATCCAGTCTTTCCAACACCACTTGTAAGATGGCGTCTTTCCTCCATTGTATTTCTTGGCCCCCTTGTCCAATAAGAGATGGCTGAAATTGTAATGAGCTCAAGTTTGGATCTTAGTTTTATGGTCCATTTCCAACTGGTCTGTTTTTGTGCCGTACCAAGCTGTTTTTATGACTATAGCCCTGTCGTATAGTTTGATGTCTGGTATAGCGATCCCCCTTGTATTGCTTCTTTCACTCAGGATTGCTTTTGTTTCGGGGCATCTTTTTGTTTTCCAAATTGAAATTGAGGGATTTTTTTTCCAAGCCTGGTGAAAGAAACTTCTTGGGGATTTTGATTGCTGGGATTGCGATTAAATGTGATACCACTAGTTCTGAGATAGGCAGGACCATTTTTACATTCATATTACTTATTTTCCCAAATCCTTATTGAGCATGGGCGGTTTGGTTCCAATTCTTTCTTGAATGTCTTCCTCAATTTTTCCTTTTTCAGGGGTTTTAAAATTTTTGTTGTAGAGATTCCTTGGTGTCCTTTTTTGGTTCTACGTTTGTTCCTAGGAATTTTATTGTTTTGAGGCTATTGTAGTGGTAAGGTCTCCTTGTAGTTCTTCTTCCAGTTGCTTGTTTGTGGGTATGTAAATAAAGGCTACGATTTTTCTAGATTTATTTTGTATCCTGCCACTTTACCATAAGCTTTAATCATTTTCTAGGAGTTTTTCTGGTGGATTTTATAGCATCCTTTAGGATTAGACAACATACTGTATCATCTGTAAAGAGGGATAGTTTGACATTCTCTTTTCCAATTAGAACTCCATTTAATCTTCCTTTTTTCTTGCCTTATTGCCCTTGCAAGTGTTTTCCAGCATATATGAAGAGGATGGTGACAGGGGCAGCCTTGCCGAGTTTCTACCTTCAGGGGAATGCTTCTGTCATCTCCCCATTTAGCGAAGATATTGGCTGTGGTTTCCTGTATAATGGCTTTGATCTACATTGAGAGAATAGATCCCTCTAGGCTCAATTCCCTCCAGGATCTTAAACAGAAAGGAGCTGGATTTTGTCAAAGGCTCTTCTCCGCATCAATTGAAATGATGGTGGATTTTGTGTCACTTCAGTCCATTTGATATGTTTGATGAGTTTATTGATTGTTATGTATGTTGAACCATCCCTGCATCTGGTATGAATCCAACTTGGTCATGGTGGCATGATTTTCTTGTATGTGGTCTGTATATGCGATTTGCCAGAACCTGTTTAGAATTTTGGCATATGTGTTCATTAGGTGGAGCTGGGTCATATTCTCCGTTTTTGGTTGTATCTTTTACCCTGGTTTTGTTAGTAGCGTAATGCTGGCCGCAATAAGGATTCTGGGAGAAGTCCTCTCGGTTTATCTTTCTAAACAATTTAAGTAGTATGGTGTATGTCTTTTCGAAATTATTTACTAAAAATTCTGCCGGAAACCATCCGGGCCTGGGCAGTTTTTTGTTGGGAGTCTACTTATACATCTCTCGATTTCTTCCTGTAACTAGTTGGTCTTTGTTTTAGGCTGTACAATCTCTGCACTGGTAGCTTTGGTGCATCCCAGATTTCAGGATATTCATCATTGCTCTAAGGTTTTCAAACTTAGTAGAGTATAGTTTTTGAAGTAGTCCCGTAGATTGTCTGGATTTTTTCATTGTCTGTGTGATGTTTCCCCTTTCATCATGGATTCTAGTTGATTTGGGAGTTGTTCCCTCTTTCCTTTCTGTTTGTTAAACTGGGCTAGAGGTTGTCTGTCTATGCTTGTTTATTCTCTCAAAGAACCAGCTTTGGATCAGATTTTTGTGTATGGTTTTCTTTGTTTCTAGTTCATTGATCTCTGCTCTGATTGTTTGTTTTTTTCTTCTTGTCTGCTCGTTTAGGGTTCATTTGTTGTCTTTATTTTTAGTTTCAGTTTTTGTTCATTTCACTTTGTTTTTTTTGTGCTTTCTGTTTTTTTTAATGTAGGCACTTAGAGCTATAAACTTCCCTTTAGGACTGCTTTTAAAGAATGCCCATAGATTTTGCTGTGTTGATCATTGTCATTCAGTTACCAGGAATGTTTATTTTCTTTCTTTCTGTATTTCTTCCTTGACCCACTCATTATTCAGGAGAGTGTTTGGTTTAGTCTCCAGTGTTTCCTGTAGGTGTAGGAGTTTATTCTGGGTGTTGATATTGAGTTTTAATTGCATGTGGTCTGATAGAATGCTGAAATTTTTCCAATCTTTTTTTATGGTTGATTTTCTCCCTGTGTTCCCAGTATATGGTCTATTTGGAGAAGTTCCATGAAAGGTGCTGAGTAGAAAGTGTAATTCTTGGCCTGCTCTCTGGGTGAAAATTCGATAGAGTCTGTGGGGTCCATTTGGTGGTATTGTTGCATTTATTCGGTGTATCTCGTTTTATCCTTTGTCCTGTTGATCTGTCTAGTGGACTTAATGGAGGTATTGAAGTGCCCCTAGTAGTTAGTGTGCGTGGGGTTAATGCTGTGGCCGTGAGATACTGAGAGAATTGGTCTTTATGAAAGTTTGGTGCACGGTGTGTGGTGCATATATATTTATAATTGTGAAATCTCATCGTCAATTGTTCCTTAATGAATAATAAAAGATGTGAGTGGCCCTCTTTGTCTCTTTTGATTTCTTTGCTTTGAAGTCTATTGTGCCTGATATTAGAAATAGCATACCTGCTTCTTTTCTGGTACGATTTGCTTTGAATACTTCTATTCCATCCCTATCACCTTATGTTGGTGCCTATTATTGAAATTGTGATGGGTTTCTTGTAGACCACTATAGATGGGTTTTGTTTCCTAATCCATTCTCCCAGTCTTATGCCTTTGATTAGGGAGTATAGCCATTAATATTTAGAGGTTATAATTTGAAAAGATGGGATGTGCTTCCTTTCATTTTTATTATCCATGGGCTTCTAGCTTCTGATTTTGTCCTATGGTTATGTTTTTTAGGTTTTCTTTTCCTAGGTGTTTGAGGATTGTTGCTGCCTCTCTTCTACCCTTTTGAATTGCTTCAAGTATTTTATGAAGTTGGTTTTCCAGACCCTGTATTCCATCTCTGTTTTGTCATGAAGATTTTTTTTTCTCTCTCCTTCAAGTATTGAGTCGGACATTTTTTGCTTGGGGTAAGTAGTTCTGGTTGGCATCCATAGTTCCTTAACACTGGAATATTCTTGCTCATGTTCTTCTTCGCTGTTCATGGTTTGACGCGTCGAGAAGTCATTGTTAAATTCTGATGTTTCCCTTTGTTATGTTATTGCTTTTTTCTTTGTGTAGCCCAGAATTTGTCCTTTTTTGGACATTCTACGATTTAACTATAATTGATATTGGCGTGGGGTGTTTCTTTTCTGATCTTGTCCTGTTTGGGTCCCTATGTGTTTTCTTGTTATTTGTATGGGTTTGTCATTTTTTAGTTTTGGGGAGTTTTCATCTATTATTCTGTTGGAGACTGGATGCAATAACTATTCTCTTGAGATTCTTCTCCTTCCTCTATTCCTTATGATACGGACGTTTGACCTTTTCATAGGTGGCCCATTGAGCTCGGTGTGGGGCCACGTGTGGGGATGGGAAATTAGGGCATAGCTTCATGGAGCGTGGGGAAGGCTCGGTGTGACTCCAGGTCTTTGAACTGTGGCGCGTCTCCCATTCTACTCGAGGTTTACTTGGGGTCCTCTCTGGATTGGAATGTGTTGGGAAGCCTTGTCATGGGCATCCGTTGTGTGGGTGGTGAAGACTGGGCCATGCCTTTTGGAGCCCGCAATCTCGCCTGGTGTGCTGGCGCAATCGCTTCGGGCATGGGGGCGCGTGCTGTGGCCTGACGGTGCGAGGTGTTGGGGGCCGCTTGGCTTCAGGGGTTTGGGTACTTCTTGAGTTCGGCGAAGTTGTTTGCTGAGCCCTGCAGTCTTCCTGAGAGTCGTTGGTTGCGTCGTAGGAGTTCTTAGTTGTTTTCTGACGGTTTGTGGCTCGGTTATGCCTAAGCTTGTTCTGAGTTTCATTCGTGCCCTGAGTGGGCCAGTATCTTTATTTTTCTCCCTCTAGTGGCTTTCGAGTTTGTGCAGCGTCTTTGAGTGCTTGCGGAGCACGTGATGTTCTGGTATCCGTCAGAGGCCTATGATGCCGAATGAGCTTTCTCTTGGTCTCTTCTTAGTTTCTCTCTTGTATGTTCTTCTCCGACAGGTTCTTGTAGAGTCTGGTGCAGTATTCCTTTCTAAGCATCATGTTGGCCTGGCTCGTCCCGCAAGGGTAGGGTCCCTTTTAGTTAATCTCCAACAGAGTGTGGGAAGAGCGTTGGCATCGTTCAGATTAACTTCTTGTCTGTTCGTTTGTCTGTCGTCTCCTCCTCCTCATTGTTTGAGGCTGTCCCTTGTTTTCATTTTGTTGACATTAGACGGTATTGGGCTCCTTAAACTTGTTGTTTTCCTCCCGCTATTGAGATGCTTTTCTCTTTCAAGTTGTTATTTGTCATTGGAGAAGAAGCACTTCCTTGTTCTGCAGCAACCAGGGGGGGGGGGTGTTATGCCTGATCTAGCCCGCGCCGGAATCTCCGGACCCTCTGGCCGCGCCCGGGTCCCGCCACCCTCCAAAACAGGCCCCCAGCTCCCAAAGCTACTCGCCCGGGTGGCTTTGGGTATCCTGCGCCCAAGGCGCGGCACCCGCCTGGCCGCGGACCTCTCCGGACCCTCTCGTCCTAGCGGCCCGGGTCCCGCCCATCAGGCCCCAGTCCCCCAAGCTACTTCGCCCAGGGGCTTCTTGGGTATCCTGCCCAAAGGCGGCCGCCTGGCCGCCGGACCGCCTCCGGACCCTCTGGTCCCAGCGCCCGGGTCCCCGCCCTCAAGGCCCCAGCTCCCAGCTACTCGCCCAGTGGCTTCTGGTGTTCCGTGCCCCAAAAGGCGCAGCCCCCTGCCGCCGGACTCTCCAGACACCTCGGGCCCACGCGCCAGGTGTCCCGCCCTCAAGGCCCCGATCTCTACATAGTTAAATATTAAGAAGCTTCTACAGTGGCAAGTTTCCATATAGCTGTTTTCTAAAGGCTTCTTAGTGTTAGTTCCCTGTTCTCATAGCCTTCTATTCTTTGCCCCTGCCCTTCCATTTTCCAACCTATTTAACCCTTCTTCATTTATTAATTTTTTCCCCACCCCACTGCCAGGAAACCACCCCTACCTGATGGTCTTTTATTAAGTCTTGACCCTTATGAATTTTCAAATGGGAATCTGCATCTTGGCAAATCATGGAAATCTAAATGAAAACCACTTTGAAATTTCTATTAACCCAGGGAGAATGGATAAGATTAAAACACACACACACACACACACACACACACACACACACACACACACACGCACAATGACAAATCCTGGAAATGCTGGTGGCAGTGCAAACTGGTACAGTAACTATGGAAATCAATGTGGAGATTCCTAAGAAAAAGATAGAAACTGAATACCATGGGATGAAGCAACTTTTGGGCATAGAACCCAAAGACTCCATGTCTTTAAATGGAAATACCTGTACATCCAAGTTCACTGTTGCCTTTTCATTAATAGCCATGAACTGGAAACAACCCAAATGTTCATCAACTGAGGAATGGATAAAGAAATTATAATACATCTACACAAAGAAATTGTCAGCACAAAGAAAACACAGCCAAATTATTAAATCACAAGTAAATGGATGAAACTGGGAATAAGCATTCTGAGTGAGGTAACTGTGCTGGATAGCTTCAGCTGCCAACTTGACACACCTTGGTAGAGAGAATATCAACTGAGAAATTTCCTCCATGGCCAGTGGCCATGTCTGTGGAGCATTTTCTTGATTGTTGAGTGATAGGAGTGGGCCTAGCCCACCTCTGGGCAGGTTGTCCTGTTCTATATAATAAAGCCACCTGATAGGCAGGTTGCTCAGCAGCTAAGGGAGCTAGCTGTTTTTCAGAAGACCCTGGTTCAAATACCAGCACCCAAATGGCAGCAAACTGTCCATAACTCCTGTTTCAGGGGATCTGAAAGCCTCTTCTTTCCTCTGTGGGAAATGCAAACATGAATAGACATATAAAATAAAAATAAATGAAATCAAGAAAGTAAGTTGAGCACAAGCTAGGGAGCAATCCAGTAAGCAGCACTGCTCCATGATCAGTACTTTTGTTCCTGCCCTGAGCTTCTATATTGGGGTGATATACTGTAAAAGTGATATTGATACATCAATGATAGATAGATGATAGATATATAGATAGAGAGATGAATGATAGACATATATCAGCACAATAAAATATATAAGCTGAAGAGGAAATAACACTTTCACCAACAACAAATTGGATTTGTTCGGTATTCTAGTTTCTTTTCAATTGCTGTGATAAAACTAACGAGTACCAACTTGGAGAGGAAAGGATTATTCCTTGGCTCACATTTCCCTGGTCACAGTTCATCATCTAGGTAGCTCAAGGTAGAAACTCAGGGCAGGAACCTAGAGGCAGGAGCTGAAGTGCAGGCCATGCAGGCATGCTTCTTATTGGCTTGCTCCCCCGGTCCATGCTCAACCACTATATATATAATCTACACTCATGTCCCCCACCCTATCACCCCAACCCACCAGAGCTCACGCATTTTTGTCAAACATGCTTTTCTTCTCTTTCTCCATCTTTCTCAGTATTTTCCATGTGGAAGTTGACTGTTTTGAGTTCACTGTTTCACTCAGTTCTTTGATGCAGTCCTTTCTGTTGTTGTTGTTGTTTCCAATATGCATCACTCCCAACTGCTTGAACAAAAGCTCAAGGGGCCATGCACAAGAAATAATTACATCTAGGTAATTGGCACTAGCATCCACAGA
>VZQC01015290.1:0-16670 GCA_009823505.1 Rhizomys pruinosus | reverse complement strand
TCTTTTCCAATTAGTACTCCTTTAACTTCCTTTTCTTGCCTTATTGCTCTAGCAAATGATTCAAGCACTATATTGAAGAGGAGTGGTGAAAGGGGGTAGCCTTGCCAAGTTCCTACCTTTAAAGGGAATGTTTCTGTCATTTCCCCATTTAGGATGATATTGGCTGTGGGTTTCCTGTATATGGCTTTCATTACATTGAGGAATGATCCCTCCAATCCAATTCCCTCTAGGACTTTAAGCATGAAGAGATGCTGGATTTTGTCAAAGAATTTTTCTTTGTCAATTGTGATGATGGTGTGGTTTTTGTCTTTCATTCCATTTATGTGTTTGATGATGTTTATTGATTTTCATATGCTGAACCATCCCTGAATCTCTGGTATGAATCCAACTTGGTCATGATGGATGATCTTCTTGATGTGGGTCTTTATGTGATTTGCCAGTATCCTGTTTAGAATTTTGGCATCTCTGTGTTCATTAGGAAGATGGGTCTCCAATTCTCCTTTTTAGTTGTATCTTGCCTGGTTTTGGTAATAGAGTGATACTGGCTTCATAGAAGGAATTTAGGAGAATTCCGTCTGTTTGTATCCTTCCAAACAATTTCAGTAACAATGGTTGTAGGTCTTTTTGAAATGTTTTATAGAATTCTGCTGTGAAACTGTCTGGGCCTGGGCTTTTTTTAGTTGGGAGGTTTCTTATTATGTCTTCAATTTCTTCATTCAATCTCCTTTTTTATGCAGTACAAAACCACCTGAACATAGGTGGTATCACCTACAGTGGGCTGGGCCTCCCCAAATCATTCAACAATCAAGGAAATACACCACAGATGTGGCCACAGGACAGTTCAATGGAGTCAATACCCAAATAAGGCCCCCTCAACCCTGGTGTGTCAAGGTCACACTGAAGCCATCCAGCAGAATGAGTGTTTTTATCACAGCAATAGAAAGTAATTAGGACAGTGACCCAGACCCAAAGTTTCAGAATGCTTTTTTTGACATCTATAGAAGTGAGCATGATTTTTCTTCATTATAATTTCATATATTTTATTGAGAGGTTTTTAAAAGTCAGCTGTACTTCTCATGGGTTCTTCTTTATATTTGACTTGTTTTTCTTTTGAAGGTTAAATATTTGAAATAATCTTTCTATAAACCAGTTATTTTATGGATGTATAACTATAAACACACATATGTGCATACATAATGTATGCATATGTATAAGGATCTATACGTGTCTTATTAATATTTTACTAATGTGGAAAGTGATATCAGGATATATAAATTTGGAAAATGCTGAATTGTTTATTTATTTATTTATTTATCTATTTATTTATTTATTTAATTAATTTTTGAGACAGGGTATCCTTATAGTCCCATCTGGCTTGGAACTCACTCTGTAAACCAGGCTGGCCTTGTTTGCCTGCCTTGGCCTCCTGAGTGCTAGGATTAAAGGCATTTGCCACCATGTCTGGCTTAAAGACGGTTCTTAGTGCCATGTTGGTGGTGGGAATCGAACCCGGGCTCTCTGCAAGAGCAGTTAGTGCTCTTAACCACTGCGCCATCTCTCCAGCCCCAAATTGTGCAGTTTTAAGCTGAGCTATCTCTCCCACCCCAAATTGTGCAGTTTTAAGTGCATTTAATATGGCATTAAAAGTTATTGAATAACATAAAAGAGGATGATTTTTTCACATGATGAATTAAGTTCTGTTAAAGCATGAAAAAGTTTCCACTATGCATTATTTAATCATCTCAGAATAGATAGTAGAATATTGTGGTCATGCTGAATTAGGCTATAAGATTGTGTCTAAGGTTTTTGACACTTTGAATTTCTTTCTAGGTGTCTATTTTTATTTTTATAATTTTTACAAATATTCTTCAACAAGGAAGAATAATTACATTCATCTTCTGAATGTAACTTTTATTTGAGTACTCTCTCAGAAACCTGGCTGTGCTACTTACAATCAATATACTTAAATATTCTGGTGCTGGACATTTTTGTCCTTTTTTAAAAAATTAATAATACTATACAGAGATCACCATGACTTAACAAAGGAGACATATTAAACATATATATCAGAGTACCACTTCCTCTCTTCTTTTTTCTTGGTTTGAGATAAGAAGAAGGACTAAATGGCCAGTGCTATTACTTAGAAATACCGGAAGCCAGTGTTCATCTCATATCTCACACGGACACAAACACATTAATAATTAATCTTCCTTCATCAGATGAGTGCCATGTACCACATAAATCTTCCCTTTATACGGAATTAAGAAGCACTGAAAAAATCATCAAACTTCAGGTAAATATTTGTAGTTTAAGGTTTTACCACCATTGATGACTTAGTAGAAATATGAATCCTTGTCCACATCCACAAATGTAAATTGAAATTCTATAGGAAAGCTGCAGTTTTACAAGCAACCTGATTCTTAATCAAGTGATTTCAGAAGCAAACTAAGGAATGCACTTGTGATTTAAAAAAATCAGTATTTTCTTACATTGATACTGGAGTTATATTATCAGTTTTAAAGAAAATAACACCTCTGTGTTTTAAGATATATGTTGTAAAAATTCAACTATGTTTCCTCAGTCCATTTAGCCTTTGCAAAACTAACCTCTGCAACCTCAAAAAGCTAATGTATATTTGCAATCTGACTTAAGGTGGCCTCATTATAATGGAACATTAAGAAAGCTTTGAATGATTCTTTTCTTTCTTGTTTATATTTAAATATATACATATTAGTCTCTGAGAATTTAATACATGTATATAATAATGTTTTGATTATATTTATCCCTCTCTCTGCTTTTCAACTCTCTGTCTGCTACCAGAATCTTTCCTTACAGTGTCTGCTCCTGGGACAATTTGATCTTCTGCAAAAGTGGTTTTGCTTTCTGATCCCAATGCACAAGCCCTATGATTTCAACCTCCATAGAAATAAAGTATAAGGCAGTTTATAGAGCACTTTCTTTACATCTAGTACACAAAACCAGTAGGGGTTTTGCAACTGTAGTTGGTTCATAAGGAGAAATATTCCTGAATAAGATGAGATGTCATTTTCAGCCTCTGTATTTTGCATTGTATACAATCATATATAAAATGGAGGCTTATAATTCTTAGACTAACCTAAAATCTGTGCTCCTTTACTCTTCTGCAGTTTTGCAGATATTTATTAGATAATTTGAAAACATTTTTCATTGTGTAATTCATGCATGCATATGTATTTTGATTAAATCCACTCCATTGCCTCCTGTCTGGTACCTCCCCTATCCCACAACTATAATTTCCTCAAAATGTCATATTCCGGAGTTTTTCAAACTCACCAAGTTCACTTAAAAATACCAGTATATTAAATATGCATTGGGCCATCTGCTCAAATTTGAATAGCCTTTTAGGTACTGGGATCTTGGATAAATTTGACTCTCCCCACGTGTCTATCAATTAGCAATACCTCCTTAGTTAAGGGTGGAACTATATAATCCCTGACCACTTCATGCCGGGGTTTAGTCTGGCTTAGTCACCTTAAACATGTTGTCTGAACCACTGTGAATTCACATGTGTATCAGCCCTCTTGTATCTTGAGATCATTGTTTCATCAGAGTCATCCACTGCTTCTTACATTTATAGCCTTTCTGTCTCCCTTACCACAAAGATCCCTGAAATGTGGGAGGAGGGAAAGTGATTTAGGTGTGCCACTTATGGCTGGTCACTGCACAGGGTCTTTGTGTAAATTCTCATTCATTGTAAAATAAAGCTTCTGGGATGAGAGTTGAGAAATGTACCAATTTATAGGTAAAACTCTAATTCAGGTGTTGATTTGTTGCTATATCCAATTAGCAGAATAATAGTAGTAGGCTCTCTCACCCAGGGCCTATTACCTATGTACTCACAGATACTTGTATCTATTAACATTGCCAGGCATGAGAGCTATCTTGTTGAGCAAGTGTTTGAAACCAAATAGAAAATGTTTGGTTTCTCCCTGTTCTACTTTCTCTTCCATTGCTGTGACAAAACAACTTGGGGAGGAAAGGGTTTATTCAGCACACATCCTCTGGGTCACAGTTCATCACTCAGGGAGCCCAAAGCAGGAACTCAGGGCAGGAACCTGGAGGCAGAAGCTGAGGCACAATGGAGGAATGCTGCTTACTGGCTTGCTCCCCTGGCCCATGCCCAGCCTGCCCTCTTATATGGTACACAACAATCTGCCCAGAGGTGGCACCACCCATAGTGGGCTGGGCCCTCCCACATTGCCCAACAATCAAGACAATACTCCACAGATGTGGACACAGGCCAGTCCAATGGAGCCAATTCCACAATTGAGGCTCCCTCAACCCAGGTGTGTCAAGTTGACACTAAAGCTATCCAGCAAAATTGACCCCTTGTCAACTTGACACACAAAACACATCACTATTAAACCACCACCTTTCCAGTTCTTATCCCCAAAATATGATGTTAACATGAATCACAACCTAAGACAATACAACCTCAAAAGCCTCACAGTCCTTAAAATGTCCAAACACTTAAAAGTTCACAGTCTATTAAAAGTCTCTTAACTGTGGGCTGCTGTAAAATCCAAAACAAGTACTGTCTTATTTCAAAGGGAAGAATCAGGCACTCTCAAACAAAACCTAAGTCCAGCAAAGTAGCTCAAGGCTGGACACCTGGGATTCACTCACAATCTTCTGGGCTCCAAAGGGTTTCGGCAGCTCCCCTTCTCTGACTCTGCCATCCGTGGCACACACAGCTCATCTCGCAGACCCAGGCCAACTCCATTCCACACCTGCCGCTGCTCTTGGTGGTCGTCCCATGGTCCTGGCATCTCCAAAAAGCTGGGGTCGCCACTGAAACTGAGGCAGCACCTTCACCAATGGTCTCTTCTGACCTCTCCTGGTGCAAAGCCTCAGCTTCTCTCCATGACCCCTGCAATCCTGGGGTCTTCACTGCAACCGAGGTGCACTTCCACCAATGGTCTTTCCTGACCTCTCACAATGCCAAGCCTCGGCTGCTCTCTGTGACCCCCTCAAATTTCAACACCAGAACCATATAGGAGACTCTTACACACTACTAAGTCCTGCTTCTGGGTTGACATGGAGGCTCAGGCCCCTTCTGGAACATGGCTTCTGTGCGCTGACCCTGAAGAAATTCTTCCCAGATTTGACAACAGTGATGTTGGTCTCAGCTGATTCTTCAGCCCCAGCTGACCAGAGCCCATAGATTAAACAATCCTGATGATCTCTGCTTCCCTTTGAAACTAGAAACTTCACAAGCCAGGCCTCCATCTTCTACAACTCTTTCAGCAAAACTGTTCCAAGTTCCACAGCAGTGATCTTTAGGCATTCAATTATTTTTCTAGCCCAAAGTTCCAAATACTTCCACAATCCTTCCCCAAAACACCGAAGTCAGGTCTGTCACAGCAATACTCCACTCTCAGTACCAATTTCTGTTCTAGCTTGTCTTCCATTGCTGTGACAAAACACTCTGACTTACACCAATTTGGGGAGGAAAGGGTTTATTCAGCTCACATCTCCTGGGTCACAGTTCATCACTCAGAGGAACTCAGGGCAGGAACCTGGAGGCAGGAGCTGAGGCAATGGCCATGGAGGAATGCTGCTTACTGGCTTGCTCACTCCCATAACATTTGTGCCAATCTTGCACCAGTGAGCATATCTTGCCAGCCAAAACGTTATTGTAGCTCACATGCTTCACAGCTCCGTAAAACTGATGACTACTATCTTGCATTTGGTGTGCATTACTGTTTCCTGTTATATGAAAGCTAGCCAGTAGAAATGAAGCTTCAAGGTCAGTACCAGCTAGATTCTTCCAACTTCTATGACTTAAGAGTGTGGGTTCTTCAGCAATAGTGTCTTGTCATCAGGTTGTAGAGTGTAAGCAAGTCTGTAGCAATAACCTGTAATGTTTGGGTACTTCCCTCTTTTATGACTGCCTTTTTTAGCTGAAAAGTATTTCTCTATATTCACTTAGAACAAAAGGACACGTTTCCTTGCAATGATAAGTAAAGATATGCCTTAGGGAGTATTGTTTTCTTTCTATAGCAACAGAAAAATTGTTTTCTTGAAAGAAAACAGCAAATGGTTACATGATTTATTTTGTATGTCTGTATCAAGACCTTATTTCAAAATCCTCAAGAATGAAAAAAAAAAAAAAGAAAATACAAACCAAAACTAATGTGGGAAGACACTATTGTGCTTTTGTATCAAATAAACAAATATATTTTAAGCTTATTTATGTCGATTTTCTTCTACTTTTCCTTATACTTGGCAATTAGAATGTTTATTTCAAACAATAAATGGATTACGAAATGTCTGCCAGTTGCTTTATTTTTCTGCTAACAACAATCTTTAGATTCTTGGCTCGGTCAAGTAATTCCTACATTGAATGAAAAAAATAACCCATGTATATTAAAATGATAAGCACAAACAAAGCTAAATAGTGCTGAAATATTTTTAATTGATTTGAACTGATATCAGAGAAAGATTTGAATTTTGAAACCTTGAACTTAAAAGCTATGTGCCATCATCTTTGTGCACTGCTATAGCAAATCACTATATACAGAGTAATACCTGAACTGCAGAAACCTGGATTTCCAAATCAAAAGCACTAATCCAAGGCTATGAGGAAGGACCACTTTTTGGTTCATTGATGACACCCAGTTGTGGAACTGTATGGTAATTACTTGGGTTCTCACATAGAAAGGCATAAATTCAATAATAGTAGATTTACTCCCATGATCCTGTAATTCCTAAAGGGCCTATTTTCCAATTAAATTATTTGTTTTTATGTGTGTTAAGACTTCAACAAAATAATTTGATTAAAATAAACATTGATATAATTGCGCTGTGTACATATACTGTATTTTTGTTATTAATCAGACATTAGCATTTGCATATATACATAAATATGTACAATGTTTAGAATAAAAACTGTAGCAACTTGGTATTTTGCTTTTTTTATGTGTGCATCTTGCAGAAATTTCAGTTAATAAGTTAATAACACTTGGCCATCTGATAATCCTGAATCAGTTTTATTTTAATGTCAGCATAAAAGGCAATGAACTGTGAGATAATATATAATTAGGTTCATCTTATTTTGTTAGTAACTAAGTGTTTAACACTGTACAAAAAATAATTGCCTAGAAGAGAATGATTTTTACTGGCAAAATATAATAAGAAAGGCTTAATACTGTTTCTATGAAAATAGACATTTTTTTCTAATACTGGATTCTACTAATTAAACTCTCATTCTTAAAAATATTGGGTATCTGGGCGAGGCATGGTGATGCATGTCTTTAATCCTAGCACTTGGGAGGCAGAGGCAAGTGGACCTATGTGAGTTCAAGGCCAGCCTGGTCTACAGAGTAAATTCCAGGACAGCTGGGGTTACAAGGAGACCCTGTCTTGAAAAGACAAAAAAAATATTGGCTATCTTATTGTTACAGTAGCATGTTATTGGTGTAAAGAAAGGCTACTGATTTTTGTAAGTTAATTTTGTATTCTGACACATTAGTGAAAGTCTTGATCATTTCTAGGAGTTTTTTGGTGAAGTTTTTAGCATCCCTTAGGTAAACTATCATATTGTCTGCAAAAAGGGATAGTCTTTTCTAAGTACAGGGTCATCCCTGCCGAAGTCCAGCTTTCTTGGAAATCTCACGTCTGTAGAGCAGGCTGCCTTGAACTCACAAAAGATCCGCTGCTGCCTATGCTTCCCGGAGTGCTAGGATTAAAGGCATGTGCTACCATGCTGGCCCCCTTTTCTTTTCTTATTGACTAGCAGCGTTTATCAAAGCACTTAGTTGAAGAGGAGGTGGCTATAGTCGGCAGCCCTTTACCTGGAACAAACCTAATCAAAGACACAAGAATTCTCTACAACGAAAATTTTAAACCCTCTGAAGAAGGAGATTGAAGGAAGACATCAGAAGAGTGAAAATACCTCCCATGCCATGGATGGAAAAAACATGTATTAAAAATGTCAATACCTAGCCAAATTAATATACCTGATTCAATGCAATTACTTAAAATCCCCATGAGATTCTTCACAGATTGGGAAAAAAATCCTTAAATATCCTGTGGAAAAAACGAAAAGACCATGAATAGGCAAAGCAACGCTGAGTGAAAAAGAAGCAATATGGGGGAGAAGGGGAGAATCACCTATCCCAGACTTCAAACATTATTACAGGCTAGAGTCATAAAAACAGACTGCCACTGGCACAAAAAATAGAACCCAATACCAGATGGAATAAAAGTCAAAATGTACACACATAATTTCATTCAATTAGCCTCCTCATTAATTGGACAAGTAGGGGCTAAGAAGACTAATGGAGAAATGACAGCATCTTCAGCATAATGGTGCTGACAAATTGACTTCACACTTGCTAGAAGAATGAAATAAAACCTACCTCTCAATCCTGGTACAGAAATCAAGCCACCACTTATTTTAGACTTTGTATATTTGGTATAGTTGGTGGAAATACATGCATAGTTTTTTGAGTAATATGAAATTAAGAGGGAACATGAGAATAACTGAAATATGATCATGAAGTGAACAAATAGTTGTTACAGATATATAATTTTAAGTATAGGTGGTCTCAAACACCATATATATGTAATATTAAATATAATTTGGAAATAACATAGTTTGTTTTCAGATGACATAATTTTAGTATAGGTGATATATATATATATATATATATATATATATATGTTGAAGTGGTACAGATTAGAAGGAACAACAGCTGAGGAACAGGGACAGGGAACCCGACTGAAACAGTAAAGTTCCCCCAAGGACAATAATCCTCTGCTTTGAAAAAAATTTTGAAAAGAATCAGAAAATGTTATGGGGCAGGGATGGCAGGTTGCACGAACTTGGGTGAGGAGCATGGAAGACAAGATCAGTCTAGAATGGACTGAGAAATGATGTAGGAAATGCACATAGCTTCAATAAAATGTTTAAAAATAAGAAAATGCATTAAAATATTTTACTTTATTAAAAATAGGGTTTCTATTGAATTAAAGAACTCTGCCCTACTTTTTAGAACAATGGATTTTCAAATATGGTCTCATTGGATTCCATGAAGGTTACTCATAACTAGATAATATTTTTTTAAATAATATAGAAGAGACTAAAATGAGTGTTACTGGAATTTGGGAAACAATAAGTAAATAAAATTGACAAATAAATAGAGATTTTTCTATCATTAAGATGGCAACTAGGTATGACAACTAATATTGTGAATGTAGATTTTATTTTTTTACTGTGAGGTTAGAGTACAAACACCAGAGGATAATCAACAAATCTTTACTTAATGTTTCCATAAAGAAGTTCATTGCACTCAATGCTAGAGTTATTTGAGAAAATAATTTGTGGTATTATATCAGTTCCAGCGTGCAACCCCAGACCCTTTGCATCGCACATTATTCCCTTAAGGCCGGTTAAGGAAGGGACCTGAGGGTAAGGAAACCAGCTGCAGTCATGTGCCCACACACACATGCCCAAAGCAGCTCAAACCCAAGACTGACGTCCCAAAATAATTGGGCTCTGAAATTAAGGTATTCTTTTTATTCAAGTTCCTTATTTCCAGCAGAAACTCTGCAATGGGGTGATAAGAAAGGAAAAGGGGGCCAGACACAGGGTTAAGAGCATTGACTGTTCTTGTATCAAACCCAGCTCCCACACTGGGGCTAACAAATGTCTGCAACTATAGTTCCAGAGGATCAGATGCCCTCTTCTGACCTCCGTGGGCATACATGATATGGCTGCATTTGCATATACCAGGTAATGCATTGATATACATAAAAAAACAAAAAATAGTAAATGAAATCAAAAGAAGGGAGAAGAGCACAGACATTTTTATAGATATATTGTAACTGAGATAATGGCAATATGCCCCTTAATAGATTATAAACCTAAAACAGTTTCCAGATATTTTCAAATAGCAATCTGTGACTCACTGCCCCAATTGACAAGAATAAAAAGATATTTTTTTTAAATTGGCACCATAAAAAGGAATGTCATTTCTTCATGTAATCCATCTATATGTAACAAGAAAGGATATGGGGAAGTATCCCCATACTATGTTAATAAGGACTGTAAATCTTGAAATCTTTTTAAAGAATTAGTTACAGTGTCACTATATCCTCTAACAGTACCATGATAAAACAGTCTGTGTGAATTACATTTTTTAACCATCTACTATGTGTTGGGCTCAGATCTGTATATAGGAAAACATGCAGTCAAAATGGAAATAATTTTCACTTTAAAGAAAATGTGAGTTCTTATAGAAGAGTGAAAATCTTCTATATTTTAATGAAGATATTCTTCATTTCCCTTATTTCTACCTGTTACCTTCCTTCTAGAACCATAACTTCAATTAATTATATCTAGTTATGCCTGCACTGCTTAAAATCACAATCTAAGTCAGTATATAATAAGTATAATAAGATAGTAAATTGGTGCTTTTCATCTGACTTGAGTTCTAAAGAGAAACCTCACTAGCAATTAAATTCAAATATGCCAGCAAATATCTAGGTACAATGAGGAAATCCATCCTCTAATTAATATGCATCAAATGTGTTTTGAAAATTAATTTAGATATGTTATTCATAACAGCCATAAATAAAATTAACTATTTGATATAGAAGAATTCTATAATTTAAGCCTGTGTGTTTACAGAGGGGTAATAATTAGTCAGATTAGGAACAATGTCTACTTTGGAAAGAAGACAGACATACTCTGAAAATAAAATGAGGAAAAATTCAGGATGTAGACAATCTTTATATTAAATTGTTTGTGGGACTCCAAGATTGTGTATGAAATAGATGCTGCCACTGTCCTAAATGTGCACCTGGAAATAGTTTAACTTTATATATATAAATAGTGTGTTAGTGTTAGTTATATATAAATAGTTAGTTAGATTGACTTGGGAAAAGTTTGAATTTTAAACACAAACAAGGGATTGCACTCTCCTTATGTGGAGAGGTACATAGCAGTAAATCTTGGAGTAATGCAAAGGTTGCTAATTCCTGCAGGGTTTCTATATTTGGTGGTGGCAGGGAGAGTCAACTCAGTAAGTCCACAAAACGATTTTGAATTGCAAGAAGCACACTATTAGGTTAATATTTTTATTCTATTTTATTTTATTTTATTTTATTTTATTTTTTTGTCTTTTCAAGACAGGGTCTCCCTGTAGTGCCAGCTGTCCTGGAACTCACTCTGTAGACCAGGTTGGCCTTGAACTCACAAAGATCTGCCTGCCTTTGCCTCCCAAGTGCTAGGATTAAAGGCGTGCGCCACCACACCTGGCTATTCTATTTTATTTTTAATATTTTTATTTTTATACATGTGTTTTGCTGCTTGTATTTAAGTGTACTTTGTGTGTGCACTGCCTACGGAAACCAGAAGAGGGCACTAGAGCCCCTGCACGTTGAATTACTAATAGATGTCACTTGGATGGTAGGAACCAAACTTGGGTCCCAAGCATGAAAAGCAATTGCTCTTAACTACTGAGCCATCTTTTCAGGCACAAGAACTTCATAATTAGTGGAAAATTGATTTCATTGACAAATGGTACGATGGTTTGAGAAGTGTATGTTTGATTAATTAAGTTAAGAGGAATCCTTAAAAATACTCTAAAACTGTAAGGTGGCATAGTGGCACATGCTTTTAATGCCAGCTCTTGGGAGGGAGTCTCAGGTTGATCTCTAAGAGATGGAGGCCAACCTGGTCTACATTTAGGAGATCTAGGCTTGATGGGTCTGGGCTACAGGAAGACCACTTTTCAAACACACATATACACATATATACACAAAAATACTTTAAAATTTGTAATATTTTTCTAAAATTTGGGCTACAGGAAGACCACTTTTCTTTTTTTTTAACATTTTTTATTGATGCTTTGTGCATTTCATACATCATTTTCCAATTCAGTTCAGGCATATTTCCCTTTCCCTTCCCCCCCATCCCCACCCCAACACAGATCATGCATTCTGCCATAACTGTCCTGCATATTTTTCTCAGTTTTTTTTTCATTTTTTAGCTATAAGTGATAATCCATGAGTACAAGCATCCTTCATGTAAAACCAATTTGCAGGCTGTTGTGCCCAAATCCCCACAGCCCCACCTTCCAGCGGGGGGTGAGGGGTTGTATGTTCAATCTCTGGAGCTGTTGTAGGAAGACCACTTTTCAAACACACATATACACATATATACACACAAAAAACTTTAAAATTTGTAATATTGTTCTAAAGTTTAAATCAAGTGAAGAGAAAAATTTTGACTTATTAGAAGCAGTATAAATAGTAATAGAAATTCTCAAATCTTGTTTGAAATTGTAGTTAGAATCATAATTGATGACACAATAATTGAATGATTTTTTCAAAATGCATCAGGAGACATAGATAAATCAAAATTATTAACTAAATGCAAAAGTTAGAAAAAAATACAGATAATGACTGCATCATGGTTTCTTGTAAGAATGAATTGAGAATGGAGAAGTTCAGGTGATAAAATTTATTTGAACTTAAATGATGAAACCAATTCTTAGGCTTAAAACTTGGATTTGTAATGAAGATGGTTGTTTTTTAGAAGCACACTAACAATGGATATCTAGATTGGTTCAATAATTTTACTTGAGATCATGCCAGAATAAATAGGGATTTGATGGAAAATTAGATTGTAAATGGATTTTATGCATTTCGTTAAAACAGGAGCAGAATCCAGTATCACTGTGGATAGACCAAGAACAATAATGCAATTTTCAGTTTAAGAAAGAATTAAAAAAACTGCTGCGTATAAATTATTTTGAAGTTATGCATATTATTCTTGGGAAAGAACAAGAAATGGAACCTTGAGGACAAGAATCCAGCCTAAGGATTTCATCTTCTGGTTGCTGCCAAAAAGCAGATTGAAGAAACCATATGCAGAATGGGAGAAAAATCCTTAACTACTCTTGTGACATGGAATGGATTTATAGATTTCATAGCCAAATCGCAAAATCAAAAACCCAAACAACAAACAATCCAAGCATAAACTGGTATATTAATAGAATGGATAATTCCAAGAGAAGAAGTAAAACTAGTAAAAATAGAGTCATGAAACAATGTTCCATATAGTAGCTGTCTGTGGGATACAAACAAAAACTTAAATGACACTTCATCACACCCTAGGAAGAATGACTACCATTAAAGAAACAAAAAGAAGTAAATAATAGCATTGATGCCAAGGAGTATGGAGTTATGGAGTGCTCTTACACACTGTTGGGGATGTGAATTAATAGACACAATGAAAATCATTTAGAATTTGAGAAATATAATTACTATTTGGTCGAGCTGTACCATTTCTTTTTTTTTCTTTTTTTTTTTTTTTTTTTGGTCTTAGCGGAACCATTTCTAGGTACCCAAACAGTTCGAAGCCTCCGTGCCATAGACATATCTATACCCTAAACTTCATCATGACACTGTTTACATTTGCCAAGCTATGGGATTAATCTAGGTGTCCAACAACAGATGAATATAAAAGAAAGGGGTACATGTACAGTGGAGTCATAAAAGCTCATGAAATTATGACACTCTTAGGAAAATAGATGCAAATGGAGATTATACTGGTGAAAGGAAAAGCCAGAGTCACTGAGACAAATATCCCAAGTTCTCTCTTATGTATGGCACTCAGAGGGTAAAATGGCTTGGGAAATAAAATCCTCATTGATCACTGACTGGTAAGGGGAAGCGGAAGGCAGGAAGAGGACTGGGAAGGGGTAGCAAGGCAGATTCTCATTGAAGTAAAATATATGCATATATGAAACTGTCAGAATGAAATGGATGACTTTGTACTGTTGCCATATGCTGATGAAAATGAATTTATAGGGACACACATTCAGTAAAAAAGGTAAACTATGATAAGTATTGGATGTGATATGAGGGAATAATAGGGAATATGGTGTGCCTTAAAAGAAAATTTAGGAAACACTCCTAATAGGAACTGGGTGGCATCAGTACATTGAAGGATGTGTCAGATAAATTAGGCTCTGATTCAGATTGGTTCTATTCCCAAAATATAAAATTAAAAAAAAAAAACAGTACTCATTTAGGTTAGGACTGAGTAAAAAAATGCCTCATTGTTTTGTGGTTACACTGTTTATTTGTTTCATCACTCTTGATTAAAGAACAGACTTGTTATTGTCTTGTCTCATTATTATCACAAATAAACCATGTCCAATGTTGATATAGAGTGCAAATATTTATTTTCAGCAAGGCAACAAGACACTTTGCTGGATGGGAAGGAGATTAGATACAAAATATCAGCTATCAGGAGTTTGATGTTTTCTCATTTCCACAGGGCATTACTGATATGCCAAGACTTGTTTTGTTATGGGGGATGCAGAAAATTTGGTGTATGCAATTCTCAACTTATAAATTAGAAAAGATAAAAAAGAGTTGAGAAGAGGGAAAATAAAATGTGTGTGAATATGTCTTTTAATCTAAATAAACAAGTAAACTAAAATTCATAAATCCACAAAGGAATACAGCAAGAAAGCCAATCCAGTTAACAAGAACTTAAAATGTTTTCTAAATGATAGATAACATATTGTTTCAAGTAAGTAACATATGCTATTGGATGAGGGGAAAGTAGTGATTTTCTAAGGTTATGAAAAAATAGTGAAAAATTGCCAGTTCTGAATGTGGGGACTAAAGTGTTTTATTTTAATTGGATAAATTCTGCACCTCTTTTTATTTTAAGTAGGAAAAAATATCTCAACCATTATGGGATATTTGAAAATCCAGCAAACACTATCATCTATGGATTGAGTCACAGTTTTACTTATTCTGAGTTATAATGATACAGAAATTGTGATTTTAGCCTCAAGAGCCCAAAAATGGAGCAAAATGACAACTGACCAAATATAAATTTGAAAGCAAACTGAAGGCTGGGGAAATGGTTCAGTGTAAAAAGTGCTTGCTGTGTAAGCTTGAGATCTTGATTGTCATCCATAGAGCCTATGTAAGATTTAAATGTGGTTGTAATTCCTAACCCAAACACTAAGGGGGAAGGGTAAGAGTGTTGGAGTAAAGCAGATCTGGAGTGGTAGCTGATTGCAAATTCCAAATATATTGACACCCCATGTGTCAAAATATTATAAGGTATGAAAAGTCAGAGGACAAAGATATATGGCCTCAATCTCTGGGCTCTATACCTGTGTGTAAAAATGAACACATGCACACACACACCAACACACACACACACAAACACAGGAAAGTGAAAAATGAGTATAACAAGGATCATTTATTTCTGAAGAAATAAGAAATAATTTTAGATCCAAATAAATTTAAGAAATAATTTGTCAATAAAAATGAAATATTTTATTTCTTTGATTTTGGACAAAAGATAAAAGAAATATGAAAAACTTGAATTAAAATAATAGATTCTACATGCCTCATTTCTTAGAGATAATATTTAATATCACAGTTACCTAGTATGCAACATCTGTACTAACATGGGATATGATTGATTTTTAAATACCATGTAATATAAAAGGAAATTATATTTCATTACCTAAATTTACTTTTTATTTTAAATGATTTTTATATTTAATTTTCTTTTATTTTTTACATAATAAATCCCTAATCATGATGTGTATATGATATTTTCATACATATGTAACACATGCTTATACATGATACATATGCCGTCATTTATCCTTTTGCTTTAATAACTGCCATTTCTACTCTTGTAATGTAATCTTTGAGTCTGTGTAATTGCTGTTTTTTGTTGGTGCTGCTGTTTGTTAGTTTGTTTTCCTCAGCCACCAA
The DNA here is from genome assembly GCA_009823505.1 of Rhizomys pruinosus. Classification (NCBI taxonomy): domain Eukaryota; kingdom Metazoa; phylum Chordata; class Mammalia; order Rodentia; family Spalacidae; genus Rhizomys; species Rhizomys pruinosus. Next base: position 863 of record VZQC01015290.1, on the reverse strand, counting down.
CAAGCATCTCTTAGCACATTACCTTCCCTAGGTTTCTTTGAGGGAACACATAATTGCTTTATTTTAGGACATAAGTCCCTATGCTCTTGGCATAAGCAAAAGTACTCGGTGGTCAAAGAAGTAACAAAACGTGTGGTTCCTTTGCTTCAAGAAGTAGCAAAACTTCCAGTTCCTTTGCTTCAGTATGAGAAATCTACAATCCATTCCAGTGCCAGACTGTTTCAAGGATGACTGACACTTGATGGTCACTGTGTATAACCCACTTTTCCCACTGTAAACTGTACCACTCTTACTCCTTCATAACTTTTATGCTTAGGCTGACACACTGTAAAAATTGTATGTCACCATTCTTTTCTCTTATTAATTAAATATGTATTAGACTATTTTACATATGTACAATATAGATATTGACCACTCTCATTCCCCACCTGTGTTTATAACCTTCCTTCCTAAAAATCGATCACTCTATTATGTTCATGTCTAATGTCTTTGTTTTGTGACCCACTGAAATTATCAGGGCTATATGGATGCCCATAAATTTGAAAATATCCAGTGGGGCCTGTCTGGCTCTTCATTAGATACACAACTGAAGAGAGTGGTTCCTCTGCCAGGATTGGACTTGTAGTATGTAATCATTTTAGAGTAACATATTTCTCTAACTCTATTATTTTCAAGTCTCTGCTTCAGCATGCATTTATCACTCATAAGCATATTACTAAAAGTGCTTTTAATAATGTTAATTATATTATGTCATTATTTTTTTTACCTGTGATCCTTGTTTGATTCTGTTATTAGAAGATCAGTAGACTGTTTACATTTTGAGAAACTTTCCAGATTTTCAAGAAAATAAATTTTTAAGTGCT
>VZQC01015285.1:1627806-1671916 GCA_009823505.1 Rhizomys pruinosus | reverse complement strand
GGATTCATTGATTTTTTGTATTGTTTGCTTTGTTTCCATTTCATTGATTTATGCTCTGATTTTTGTTATTTCTTGCTGTCTGTTGGATTTAGGGTTCATTTGTTGTTGTCTCTCAAATGTTTTTAGCTGCAGTGTTAGATCATTTATTTGTTCTTTTTCTGTTTTTTAATGTGGGCGCTTAGGGCTATAAATTTCCCTCTTGGGACTAACTTTAATGTATCCCACATGTTTTGTTGTGTTGTATTGTCATTTTCATTTAGTTCCAGGAATGCTTTTATTTCATTCATTACTTCTTCCCTGACCCACTTGTTGTTCAGTATTGTGTTGTTTAGTCTCCATGTGTTCTTGTAGTTAGTAGGGCTTACCCTGGTGTTCGTATTGAGCTTTATTGCACTGTGGTCTGATAGAATGCATGGAATAATTTCAATCATTTTGTATTTGTTGACATTTCTTTTGTGTCCCAGTATGTGGTCTGTTTTGGAGAATGTTCCATGGGGCAGTGAGTAGAAAGTATATTCTCTGGCGTTTCAGTGGAATATACTATAGATATCTGTGAGGTCCATTTGGTGTATTGTATTGTTCAGTTCTGGTGTCTCTCTGTTTATTTTTTGTCCAGTCGGCCTATCCAGGGGCCTCAGTGGGGTATTGAAGTCCCCCACTATCAACATGCTGGGATTAATCTGTGTCTTGAGGTCCTGAAGGATTGTGTTTATAAAATTTTGGTGCACCAGAGTCTGGTGCAAAAATATTTAAGATTGTGAAATTTTCCTGGCAAATTGTAACATTGATAAACATATAATGGCCTTCTTTGTCTTTTCTGATTAATTTTACGCTGAGGTTTATTTTGTCTGATATTAGAATAGCCACCCCTGCTTGCTTTTTGGTACCATTTGCTTGTAGTATTTTTGTCCATCCTTTCACTCTAAGGTGGTGTCTGTCCTTGAGGGTGAGATGGGTTTCTTGGAGGCAGCATAGAGTGGATTCTGTTTCCTAATCCATTCTTCCAATCTATGTCTTTTGATTGGAGAGTTTAGACCATTAATATTTAAGATAATTATTGAAAGATGTGTGTTGTTTCCTTTCAACTTATTTTTCACTTGCATTCTTGGTTTAGGTATTTATTTACTCTGTTATGCTTTTGGTAATTTCTCTCTTGGATTGCTTAAGGATAGCTGCTCCTTTCCTCTGTTCTTTGAATTCCTTCAAGTATTTTCTGAAGTGTTGGGTTTTTTTGACACATGTTCTTTCATTTTGTTTATGTCCTGATTTTTCTTTCTCCTTCAATGATGAGTGACACTTTTTTATGATTACAAGAGGCCATGGTTTTTAATTGATAACTTAATCTCTACATACAGTATTGCACAAATTAAGGGTATATCAACAATCCTATTTTAGTATACAGACATCAATATTTATATAAAACTACTGCTCTAGTTTTTGGTGCATTTTTGTAGTAGGTACTTTAGGAAATAGCATTAATATTAAGAACCCAGCTACATCAGGAGAATCAGCTTTCAACAAAATACTCATTAATTATCTCATTAGTTATCTCATCAATTATGTAAGGCGTCAAATACAAGAAAAACAATACAATAAGTCAGGAGCAGTTTAAAGGAAAAACCGGAAGCCAGGTTCTAATATCAACACCCAGGAAGGTGAAGCGGGAGGAACAAGAGTTCAAGGCCTACCTGTACTGCACAGCAAAACCCTGTACTACACAGCAAAACCCTGTACTACACAGCAAAACCCTGTCTGAAAGCAATGGCAATAAATAAAAATGTAGCAATTTCATGTAGGAATCAGCAAGATTTTATATATATATATATAATATATAATATATATAAAATATATATATAGTATATTTATATATATATATATATAATATATATATATATATATATATTTATATTAATATAAAATTTATATATATATAAATTTATTATATATATATATAAATCTTGCTGATCTTACATATATGTATATATATATATAATATATATATATATGTAAGAAAACATAAATTCTGTTCCATAAATGCTGTGCTCTAAGAAATTCTAGACTGCTAAGTATCTTACCTGTAAGTAGAAACTATTGTTTCAATGTTCTAAAGAAACAAGATGGCAATTCATACAAAAGGCTTTTAAGTAAGACCTTTCCATTAACAATAAAACTAATATGATCTCCATAAATTACAAAGAATCTCTATCCAAATGTTGACAGATAAGGAAGCCAGACGGCAGAAGTAGACTGCCATGCACCTCCACTCACTGCCTCCCACAGCACTGCTGTCACTTTGAGAGCTGTGTGCTGTGCTAGGTGCCCCTAGCTTACACAAGGATGTAGACAAAAGCCTTGTGCCTCCATGTGGTCTTGTTTCCTCACATACAGAACTGAGGCAGGTGAGCTAGAAGGCTTCTTATTAAGAGTCTTTCCAAATGAAAGGTCTAAGCAAACCATCTAGAAGCAGACAGAATGCGGAAGTAGATGGACTTAAGCCTGGTGGTTCTTGCCTTTGATAGCATCACTCAGAATTCATGTGCACTGTAGATTCTGGTAATGGAGAAGTATACACAAAGGAGGCATCTCATAATCACATTATTGATACAAATGTCAAAGGCCATAGCAAATTTGGGAAGAAAGCCATGCAGCAGCACAATTCCCCTGCCATTGTCCTGCCTAATTAGAGCCAGCCAGCAACATGGCTGGGAAGCTGCGGGGAGCCACAGGATCAAGCCGTTCTGTACTGTACTCCATCGCCTCTTTTCCTCAACTCCCAGAAAAGCAACAGACATGAAACTGGTTTTCATACACAGGATGCTAGAGAACTAAGTACAGGGCAGGATTTACTCTGTAAAGCGAAAAATGACAGGCTGTTTCTAATTTCTCCCACGAGAATACAAATATCACCTCTTTAGAACAATGCCTGGCTTAATTTTCAAAATGCACCACGCTATCCCCCCCCCCCATGAGGCAGCCACACATTATAAAGGAGAGCATTGACAGTCACATGATTTCTTCCATAAGTTCCAAGGCAGCCTCCAGCTCTCCTGGAACTTGGAGCCAGGAGTCCTGTGGTTTCACAAATATCAAAGCTTTGGCCACAAGTTCCTTTGATGTTTGGGTTATTGAAGCCAAACTCACTGTTCATTTCTGTTCTTAAGAGTGTTAGCTGTGCTTTCTTTTTGATGAATACTCTTACTCCATCCTGAATAACGTCTTAATCAGAGTCTCCTTTTGTCTTGGAATACTCCAGGCTATAAGAAAGACCATTATAGCTTCTGGTTTGTTCCTTACACCAACTTTCACACCTACATGTTCAGGCTTATCTTCAAGAAGCTGTTTTATTTTGTTTACAGCTGAAGCTGTCAGCGTGAGGGCAGCCTGCTGGGGTGCAGCTTCCTCTTACTCACAGCCTGCACCATGCGCTGCAACCTCAGGCCCAACGGCCTCAGCCTCTCTCCATGGATATGGCTATGGTTGACATTTTTGCTGTGTATAGTAGTCTGGGTTGACATCTAAAGTCATTTAGCACTGGGAATACTTTGGTCAGTGTTCTTCTGGCTTTCATAGTTTGCACTGAGAAATCAGTTGTGATTCTGATGGGTTTCCCCTTCTATGTAACTTGTTTTTCTCTTATGGCTTTCAGTATTTTGTCCTTGCATTGAGCATCTAGTGTTTTAACTATGATATGATGTGGGGAATTTCATTTCCGGTTTTGTCTATTTGGTGTTCTATGTGCTTTTGTATTTTGTATGGGTTTGTCTTTTTTTTTTTTTTTTAGTTTGGGGAAATTTTCTACTATATTCTGTTGAATATCTGATCAATACCATTCTCATGGGATTCTTCTCTTCCTCTATCCCTATGATGCAGAGGTTTGGTCTTTTCATAGTGTCCAATTTCCTGGTTGTTCCACTTTGTATTTTGTTTTTTTTTTTAATTTTTCATAATCTTTACCTGAGGTTTCTAGCTGTGCTGCGTTATCCTGTAGGTCTGATATTCTTTTTTTCTTCTTCATCCATTATGCTTCTGAGGCTTTTTTTCCAACCATTATGCTTTAAAAAAAAGAAAACTTCCATCTTTCACTCTGGCTCTAAACTTCCTTCTCTCTCCCCCAGTAAAGTATCCATGTGCCCCATTTTCTCCTTCATAATATATTTCTCTTATTCCCCATCTCTTGAGATCTTTCTTCAGCTTTACCACTTTGGTTCCTTGCATATCCCTTCCTCTCTCCTTCTTCAATTTCTTGGTATGGACAGTCTTTTTGTTATTTTTTTTTACTCTGGATTTTTTAAACATTTTACTTATTTAATCAAGTTTTATATTCTAGTTGCTTTTTTTATTTTGTTAAGTGACATGTTCTTATAGTATATAACATTTCACTGTCTAAACATCTATAATATCAGCTTATAATGAATTTCTAGTAATGTATGTTTTTCATATATTCATTTTTGAATATTTATCAGAGATATTCATTTCATATAATTCATTATTATGCTAATGGAACATATAGTGAAACACGAACCCTAAACAAGCTTATTATTTCCTCCAGAACTATCATATTAAATGGTGATATTTTAGAATAATGACAGTGATAGAAATTCAAGGAATAAAACATTTTAAAAAACATATTTATAAGAATTATATGATTTCTCATATTTTCCCTCCTATTGAGCAGGGTAATATTCTCTACACTGGTCTCAGCTTTTAATGGGAATGGAATATTGATTCTTCCATCTCATGAATGCCCACTTTGGCTTTGTAGCTTGAAAAGATCACAATTTTTGTTGATCAGCATGAATTTTCCTTTCTCATTATCTGAGAGTCAGTATGTAATAATCAGATCAGAAAAACATACAGTGATTCAGGATAATCTTCATTTTGAAAGCCTCCCTTGAATCAGCTAATGTATAGGGTTTACATAGAGTTTAAAATTAATTTAATGTTTGCTATTGATCATTGTTCAAGGGAACAACTAATCTTTCAGGGTATATATCCAGCATATAATTCCTGTGTCTGGATTCAAATCACTAAAAGTCATAAACACTTTCTTTCAGTCAGTTGACATGTTTAATTCTGTAGGCTTGCTCAATCTTTTAACAAGTTTGCTTTAAAAAGATTCTCATTGCTGGTACTGACTTCAAGTTTTTTCAAATAAAATGACTTCGATATGACTATGAAGTATTTGAAAGTACATATAATATGTAGAGATATCTTCTATTACATAGTTACTTGCATTGCTTTAGTCCCTGAAGATGCATATTGATTTATGTTTCCAAAAACTGCTGTCATCCAAATGCCTCAAGTCAGTAGGGTTTGTTGCTGATTCCTACTTGTCTTCAGGGATGTGCAGTGAAGAGATACCCTTGATACCACTGCTTCATTCAACATTATCCTCAACTGCTTAGCTGTTCGACATTCACCCCTTATGCACAGTTGTTACCTAGAAGAATTAAGCTATATGAGGCAAGGCTTCAGTACCAGGGCCTAGGTACACTGCAGAAACTCCTGGGGTTTATTAACTTTTTCTACTATTTGATGATACATTCAAGAATGCAGGTGAACCAATTCAAAAATGTTATGCAGATTTTATTGTTCAGTCTATGTACTTTTTAATTTCAATTCCTTTTTTAATTGATATTTTGATAAAGCCTTTGACAACTCAAACAACAGTCAAATCGTCTGGTAGCTTTAAGCATTCACAAACTTGTAACTGCAAATAGTTACTTGAGAATGACTAGTAAGCAATTTCTGAATGCCTTTCAATGAAAGTTGTTTAATCTCCCATTTGATTATGCCTAGGTTTAGATACAGGGGATATATCCAAACAGATTTTGTTATTTGGGCTTTTTTCCAGCTCTGTCTTCGTTGTTTCTACAGTCTAAAGAAGACAGAAGCAGGAAGCGCAACCATGTTTATAGGTATAGTTTTCTTCATGGCAAAAGGGCTTTGACTCTGTCCCTTAGTAGGATGCCGAAGCAGTTTAAACCCTGAAATATTCCAGATACAAAAATAAGTTTTCTCATGGAGGAGAGAAAAAGAGAAAAAAGTAAAGATGAGAAAGATGAAGACTACATGACTGAAAGATGAGTCATAAACAATTGAGCTAATACTACAAATACTGTTGTAGAAGTAGTTTTGATTGCTTTTTCATCATTATCTTTCTAATGTGGAGAAATGGCTTTTATCTTCTTTCAGTAATACATTGCTTGAACTTTTCTATTTTGTTTCATGTTCTATTTTATTTTAGCTACTACGATTTTGGATGACACATAAAGAGATATCAGACATTGTGTTAATTAAAACATATGTCCTAACATTGTAACTTGCATTTTATTCTGTTTTCAATATTTCCATAGAATTTCAATGATAGTAGAGAGCTCCTGTATGTTTTACTCAACCTTATTCTAATGGCTTCATCTTGTACAGTCAAAATAGTCCACTGATCAACAAGCATAAGTCAACGGTGTTTAGTGAAATTCCTGATATTACTTGTATATTATTCCTTTTTCTATGACTGTCCTTTTCTACGTTCTAAGATAAAATCCAGGATAACCCATTTTATTCTCCTTTTTGTCTTCCCATTCTCTCCCTATTGCTGAAAATTTCTTGGTTTTTCCTTATCTTTCATGAACTCAGTTTCATGAAGACTACTAATCAGTTAGAGTTTCAAATGCTCTTAAGAGAATTATTTGAACATTTCACAATTGGGCAGGAATTCCAGATAAGGTCTGGGAATATCACTGTGATGACCTTATATCAGAGTTCATATCAACCCTGACTGACTTTTGGTGATGTTAGTCATGACATTTGGTTGAGAGTGCCTCCCTAACTTCTCTAGTTATAGGTTGTGTTTCTCTGTCTCTTATTTCTAACTATGAGCAAGAACTGAGTTGAGCCTTCACTGAAGAAAAATAATCATCATGATGAAATCCCATATTTAAGATCAAGAATGTCAAAAGATTTGTTGACATTTGGTAAAATTCTTGCAATAATGAATATTTTTGAAATACAAATAACTCATACTTGCCAAATAATAATTTCAGCATTTCTTCATAGATCTTGCCTATATCTGTTATTATGTTCTTGCCTCTGTAATAATATGAAAACAAAATTTGAAAACTCAAAATGACAAGAAACTCATTGAAAAATGGCAGGCCCTGGTGTTGGGGTGGGGATTACTTGAGATGAACCTTCAGTTTCCTCTATTATTAGAAAGTAAAGCATAATAAAAACCAAATTTTAAAAACTGGGAGGAGGTCACAGAACTCAGGAAATATACCCCAAGTCTCCAAAAAACAAAAGAAAAAAATCAAAGCTTGAACAATTTGATCAACAAAGGAAACTTTTGCCAGACCACCTTAAGCACAGAGTACTGGGGCATGGCCTAAGCAAAGCATTTGCTACCCCCTTACTGCCCCCACCAGCTGGAATTGTGGAGGGAGTATACAAAATGGACTACCATAGTGTCCAAGCCCTACAAACAACCTAGAAGTACTGGCTGGCAGGAAGCAGACTGAACATAGTGCTCAGCAGTTACCCGCTGGTTGTTACCTACCCAGGTTTTGGAGAACCTTAGAACAGAAAGGGAAGTATGAGTTAGACTTCCAATATATAAACAAAATTGAAAGCCTAAAACCAACACAAGTCTATACTCCATAAAGAGGAGAAAACAATGAAGACATCTGAAGGAAGCAAACAAAGCAAGCCTTCAACACAGTGAAGAAACATTTGAGATTCGCATCAGAATACAAAGAAAAGAAACCCACATGCCAAAAGCACACAAAGAACGACATGGGAAAAACGCAGAATAATTCCACACCAAATTCTACCAACCCTAATAGAAGATTCCTACAATGAGATCTCCCCTGAGAGGGAATCAGGATACATAGATCTTAGAAGAACAATTGCAGACATATTCGAAGAAATCAAAGAATATAAAGAACAAGCAGAGAACTAAGGAGAGATGATAAGAAACTCAAGAAGGACCTAAAGGGAGAGAATAACAAACTCCAGAAGGAAGTGGAGACACTGAGAAGATCCCGTGCTGAAATAAAAAGGGAAACTAACCAGCAAAAGCAAGGCACGACAGGAAGAGAGTGAGAAGCTCCAAAAGGAAGTGGAAATATTAGAGAAATCATGGGAGGAATAAATGAAAAAGGAAATCAACACTCATCCAATCAAGAGGAAAGAATGGGAAAAAACTCAGAAATAGAATGGAAGAAGCAGAAAGAGAATATCAGACCTGGAAGATAACACAGAACAACTAAAAGCTCAAGTAAAGATTACGAAAAATTAAAAAAAAAAAAAAACACACAAAAGTAGAACAACAGGAAATGTGGGACCTTATGAAAAGATCAAACCTACAGTCATAGGGATAGAGGAGGAAGGAGAATCCCATGAGAATGTATTGATCAGATCTTCAGCAGAAAATAGATGAAAAAATTCCCCAAACTAAAAAAAAGACAAACCGCGCTGGGTGTGGTGGCACACTCCTTTGATCCCAGCACTTGCGAGGCAGAGGTAGGCAGATCTCTGTGAGTTCAAGGCCACCTGGTCTAANTGGTTAAGCTTTGGCAAATCCCAGGATTTCACATATTCATCCATATCTCTTGGGTTTTCAAATTAAGCAGAGTAAGGTTTTGAAGTATTCTTGTATGATTGTCTGGATTTTTTCGTTATCTGTTGTGATGTTTCCCCTTTCATCAAGAATGCTATTGATTTGGAGTTGCTCTTTCTTTTGGTTAACTGGGCTAGAGGTCACTCTGTTTTGTTTATCTTTTCCAAGAACCACCTTTTGTATTCATTGATTTTTTGTATTGTTTTCTTTGTTTCTATTTCACTGATTTCTGCTCTGATTTTTGTTATCTCTTCTTGTCTGTTGGGTTTAGGGTTCATTTGTTGTTGACTCTCAAGTGCTTTTTAGCTACAGCATTAGATCTTTTATTTGTTCTATTTCTGACTTTAATTTATCACACAGGTTTTGTTGTGTTCTATTTTCATTTTTATTTAGTTGCAGGAATGGAATGCTTTTATTTCATTCTTTCTTTCTTCCCTGACCCATTCATTGTTCAGGATTGTGTTGTTTAGTCTCCACGTGTTCTTATAGTTAGTAGGTTGTTAATATTGAGCTTTATTGTAATGTGGCCTGATAGAATGCATGGAATAATTTCAATCCTTTTGTATTTGTTGACATTTCTTTTGTGTCCCAGTATGTGGTCAATTTTGGAGAATGTTCCATGGGGCACTGAGTAGAAAGTATAGTCTCTGGTGTTTGGGTGGAATATTGTGTATATATCTGTGAGGTCAATTTGGTGTATTGTAATGTTCAATTATGATGGTTCTCTGTTTGCTTTTTGTCCAGTTGACCTATCCAGGGGTTCAATGGGGTATTGAAATCCCCCACTATTATTAGGCTGTTGGGATTAATCTGTGCTTGAGGTCCCAAAGGATTGTGTTTATAAAGTTTGGTGCACCAGAGATTGGTACATAAACATTTAAGATTGTGAAATCTTAATTGTTTATGCACCAATTGCATAATTGTTTCATTGATAAGAATATATTGTTCCATTGATAAGAATATAATGGCCCTCTTTGTCTTTTCTAATTTATTTTACTTTGCGGTCTATTTTGTCTGATATTAGAATAGCTGCCCCTGCTTGCTTTTTGGTACCATTGCTTAGAATATTTTTCCCATCCTTTCACTCTAAGGTGGTGTCTGTACCTGAGGGTGAGATAGGTTTCTTGTAGGTAGCATATATATGGTTTATGTTTCCTAATCCATTCTCCCAGTCTATGTCATTTGATTGGGGAGTTTAGACCATTAATATTTAAGGTTATTATTGAGAAGTGCATGTTGTTTCCTTTCAATTTATTTTTCATTTGCATTCTTGGTCTAGGTATTTATTTACTCTGTTATGCTTTGGTAATTTCTCTCTTGGGTTGCTTAAGTATAGTTGCTCCTTTCCTCTGTTCTTTGAATTGCTTCAAGTATTTTCTGAAGCGTTGGTTTTTTGGCATGTGTTCTTTCATTTTATTTATATCTTGAAAGATTTTTCTTTCTCCTTCAACTATTATTGACATTTTTGCTGGATATAATAATCTGGGTTGGCATCTAAAGTCATTTAGCATTGGGAATATTTTGGTCCATGTTCTTCTGGCTTTCATTGTTTGCACTGAGAAGTCAGCTGTGATTCTGATGGGTTTCCCCTTATATGTACCTTGTTTTTCTTTTGTGGCTTTCAGTATTTTGTCCTTGTTTTGAGCATCTAGTGTTTTAACTATGACATGATGTGGGGAATTTCTTTTCTGGTCTTGTCTATTTGGTGTTCTATGTGCTTCTTGTTTTTGCATGGGTTTGTATTTTTTCAGTTTAGGGAAATTTTCTACTATTATTCTGTTGAATATCTGATCAATACCATTCTCATGGGATTCTTCTCTTTCCTCTATCCCTATGATGCAGAGGTTTGGTCTTTTCATAGTGTCCCAGATTTCCTGGTTGTTCCACTCTTGTATTTTGTTTTTTTTTTTAATTTTTCATAATCTTTACCTGAGGTTTCTAGCTGTGCTGCGTTATCCTGTAGGTCTGATATTCTTTTTTCTTCTTCATCCATTATGCTTCTGAGGCTTTTTTCCAACCACTTATGCTTTAAAAAAAAGAAAACTTCCATCTTTCACTCTGGCTCTAAACTTCCTTTTCTCTCCCCCAGTAAAGTATCCATGTGCCCCATTTTCTCCTTCATAATATATTTCTCTTATTCCCCATCTCTTGAGATCTTTCTTCAGCTTTACCACTTTGGTTCCTTGCATATCCTTCCCTCTCTCCTTCTTCAATTTCTTGGTATGGACAGTCTTTTGTTATTTTTTTTTTTACTGTGGATTTTTTAAACATTTTACTTATTTAATCAGTTTTATATTCTAGTTGCTTTTTTTATTTTGTTAAGTGACATGTTCTTATAAGTATAACATTTCACTGTCTAAAACATCTATAATATCAGCTTATAATGAATTTCTAGTAATGTATGTTTTTCATATATTCATTTTTGAATATTTATCAGAGATATTCATTTCATATAATTCATTATTATGCTAATGGAACATATAGTGAAACACGAACCCTAAACAAGCTTATTATTTCCTCCAGAACTATCATATTAAATGGTGATATTTTAGAATAATGACAGTGATAGAAATTCAAGGAATAAAACATTTTAAAAACATATTTATAAGAATTATATGATTTCTCATATTTTCCCTCCTATTGAGCAGGGTAATATTCTCTACACTGGTCTCAGCTTTTAATGGGAATGGAATATTGATTCTTCCATCTCATGAATGCCCACTTTGGCTTTGTAGCTTGAAAAGATCACAATTTTTGTTGATCAGCATGAATTTTCCTTTCTCATTATCTGAGAGTCAGTATGTAATAATCAGATCAGAAAAACATACAGTGATTCAGGATAATCTTCATTTTGAAAGCCTCCCTTGAATCAGCTAATGTATAGGGTTTACATAGAGTTTAAAATTAATTTAATGTTTGCTATTGATCATTGTTCAAGGGAACAACTAATCTTTCAGGGTATATATCCAGCATATAATTCCTGTGTCTGGATTCAAATCACTAAAAGTCATAAACACTTTCTTTCAGTCAGTTGACATGTTTAATTCTGTAGGCTTGCTCAATCTTTTAACAAGTTTGCTTTAAAAAGATTCTCATTGCTGGTACTGACTTCAAGTTTTTTCAAATAAAATGACTTCAATATGACTATGAAGTATTTGAAAGTACATATAATATGTAGAGATATCTTCTATTACATAGTTACTTGCATTGCTTTAGTCCCTGAAGATGCATATTGATTTATGTTTCCAAAAACTGCTGTCATCCAAATGCCTCAAGTCAGTAGGGTTTGTTGCTGATTCCTACTTGTCTTCAGGGATGTGCAGTGAAGAGATACCCTTGATACCACTGCTTCATTCAATATTATCCTAAACTGCTTAGCTGTTCGACATTCACCCCTTATGCACAGTTGTTACCTAGAAGAATTAAGCTATATGAGGCAAGGCTTCAGTACCAGGGCCTAGGTACACTGCAGAAACTCCTGGGGTTTATTAACTTTTTCTACTATTTGATGATACATTCAAGAATGCAGGTGAACCAATTCAAAAATGTTATGCAGATTTTATTGTTCAGTCTATGTACTTTTTAATTTCAATTCCTTTTTTAATTGATATTTTGATAAAGCCTTTGACAACTCAAACAACAGTCAAATCGTCTGGTAGCTTTAAGCATTCACAAACTTGTAACTGCAAATAGTTACTTGAGAATGACTAGTAAGCAATTTCTGAATGCCTTTCAATGAAAGTTGTTTAATCTCCCATTTGATTATGCCTAGGTTTAGATACAGGGGATATATCCAAACAGATTTTGTTATTTGGGCTTTTTTCCAGCTCTGTCTTCGTTGTTTCTACAGTCTAAAGAAGACAGAAGAAGGAAGCGCAACCATGTTTATAGGTATAGTTTTCTTCATGGCAAAAGGGCTTTGACTCTGTCCCTTAGTAGGATGCCGAAGCAGTTTAAACCCTGAAATATTCCAGATACAAAAATAAGTTTTCTGCATGGAGAGGAAAAAGAGAAAAGTAAAGATGAGAAAGATGAAGACTACATGACTGAAAGATGAGTCATAAACAATTGAGCTAATACTACAAATACTGTTGTAGAAGTAGTTTTGATTGCTTTTTCATCATTATCTTTCTAATGTGGAGAAATGGCTTTTATCTTCTTTCAGTAATACATTTGCTTGAACTTTTCTATTTTGTTTCATGTTCTATTTTATTTTAGCTACTATGATTTTGGATGACACATAAAGAGATATCAGACATTGTGTTAATTAAAACATATGTCCTAACATTGTAACTTGCATTTTATTCTGTTTTCATATTTTCCATAGAATTTCAATGATAGTAGAGAGCTCCTGTATGTTTTACTCAACCTTATTCTAATGGCTTCATCTTGTACAGTCAAAATAGTCCACTGATCAACAAGCATAAGTCAACGGTGTTTAGTGAAATTCCTGATATTACTTGTATATTATTCCTTTTTCTATGACTGTCCTTTTCTACGTTCTAAGATAAAATCCAGGATAACCCATTTTATTCTCCTTTTTGTCTTCCCATTCTCTCCCTATTGCTGAAAATTTCTTGGTTTTTCCTTATCTTTCATGAACTCAGTTTCATGAAGACTACTAATCAGTTAGAGTTTCAAATGCTCTTAAGAGAATTATTTGAACATTTCACAATTGGGCAGGAATTCCAGATAAGGTCTGGGAATATCACTGTGATGAACTTATATCAGAGTTCATATCAACCCTGACTGACTTTTGGTGATGTTAGTCATGACATTTGGTTGAGAGTGCCTCCCTGACTTCTCTAGTTATAGGTTGTGTTTCTCTGTCTCTTATTGCTAACTATGAGCAAGAACTGAGTTGAGCCTTCACTGAAGAAAAATAATCATCATGATGAAATCCCATATTTAAGATCAAGAATGTCAAAAGATTTGTTGACATTTGGTAAAATTCTTGCAATAATGAATATTTTTGAAATACAAATAACTCATACTTGCCATAAATAATTTCAGCATTTCTTCATAGATCTTGCCTATATCTGTTATTATGTTCTTGCCTCTGTAATAATATGAAAACAAAATTTGAAAACTCAAAAATGACAAGAAACTCATTGAAAAATGGCAGGCCCTGGTGTTGGGGTGGGGATTACTTGAGATGAACCTTCAGTTTCCTCTATTATTAGAAAGTAAAGAAATAATAAAAACCAAAATTTAAAAACTGGGAGGAGGTCACAAGAACTCAGGAAATATACCCCAAGTCTCCAAAAACAAAAGAAAAAAATCAAAGCTTGAACAATTTGATCAACAAAGGAAACTTTTGCCAGACCACCTGAAGCACAGAGTACTGGGGCATGGCCTAAGCAAAGCATTTGCTACCCCCTTACTGCCCCCACCAGCTGGAATTGTGGAGGGAGTATACAAAATGGACTACCATAGTGTCCAAGCCCTACAAACAACCTAGAAGTACTGGCTGGCAGGAAGCAGAGTGAACATAGTGCTCAGCAAGTTACCCGCTGGGTTGTTACCTACCCAGGTTTTGGAGAACCTTCAGAACAGAAAGGGAAGTATGAGTTAGACTTCCAATATATAAACAAAATTGAAAGCCTAAAACCTACACAAGTCTATACTCCATAAAGCAGGAGAAAACAATGAAGACATCTGAAGGAAGCAAACAAAGCAAGCCTTCAACACAGTGAAGAAACATTTGAGATTCGCATCAGAATACAAAGAAAAAGAAACCCACATGCCAAAAGCACAACTAAAGAACGACATGGGAAAAACGCAGAATAATTCCACACCGAATTCTAGCAACCCTATAGAAGATTCCTACAATGAGATCTCCCTAGAGGGAATGCAGGACATAGATCTTAGAAGAACAATTGCAGACATATTCGAAGAAATCAAAGAATATAAAGAACAAGCCAGAGAACTAAGGAGATTGAAAGAAACTCAAGAAGGACCTAAAGGGAGAGAATAACAAACTCCAGAAGGAAGTGGAGACACTGAGAAGATCCCGTGCTGAAATAAAAAGGGAAACTAACCAGCAAAGCAAGGCACGACAGGAAGAGAGTGAGAAGCTCCAAAAGGAAGTGGAAATATTAGAGAAATCATGGGAGGAAATGAAAAAGGAAATCAAACACTCATCCAATCAAGAGGAAAGAATGGGAAAAAAACTCAGAAATAGAATGGAAGAAGCAGAAAAGAGAATATCAGACCTGGAAGATAACACAGAACAACTAAAAAGCTCAAGTAAAGATTATGAAAAATTAAAAAAAAAAAAAAAACACAAAAGTAGAACAACCAGGAAATGTGGGACCTTATGAAAAGATCAAACCTACACGTCATAGGGATAGAGGAAGGAGGAGAATCCCATGAGAATGGTATTGATCAGATCTTCAGCAGAATAATAGATGAAAAATTCCCCAAACTAAAAAAAAGACAAACCCGCTGGGTGTGGTGGCACACTCCTTTGATCCCAGCACTTGCGAGGCAGAGGTAGGCAGATCTCTGTGAGTTCAAGGCCCACCTGGTCTACAGAATGAGCTCCAGGCCAGCTGGGACTAAAGAAGACCCTGTTCTTGAAAATTACAAAAAAAAAAAAAAAAAAAAAAAAAAAAAAAAAAAAAAAAAGACAAACCCATACAAACACAATAAGCACATAGAACTCCAAATAGACAAGATCAGAAAAGAAACTCCCACACCATATCATAGTTAAAACTCTAGATGCACCAAACAAAGTCAAAATTCTAAAAGCCACAAGAGAAAAACAAGTTACATATAAGGGGAAATCCATAAGAATTACAGCTGACTTTTCACTGCAAACTATGAAAGCAAGAAGAACGTGGAGCAGAGCATTCCCAGTGCTAAATGATTATAGATGCCAACCCAGGTTATTATGTACCCAATAAAAATGTTGATTATAGTTGAAGGATAGAGAAAAATATTTGATGACTTAAGCAAAATGATAGAATATATGTCCAGAAAACCAACCTTCTAGAGAATAGTTGAAGCAATTCAAAGTACAGAGGAGAGGAGCAACTATGCCCAGGAACCTAGAAAGAGAAATAAAAAAGAAGGCATAACTGTAAAAGTAAGAACCGATACCAAAAATACAAATGGATAATAAAGTTAAAGGAAGCAACACACATCTTTCAATTATAACCTTAAATATTAATGGACTAAACTCCCCAATCAAAAGACATAGACTGTGAGATTATATTAGGAAACAGAATCCATCTATATGCTGTCTACAAGAAACCCATCTCACTCTCAAAGATAGGTGAATGGATGGGAAAATATTCCAAACAAATGATACCAAAAAGCAGTACTTGCTATTTTAATATCAGACAAAATAGACTTCAAAGTAAAACTGAGCAGAAGAGATAGAGAGAGCCATTACATCTTTATCAAAGGAACTATTAACCATGAAGATTTTCAGAATCATGAATATATATGCACCAAACTCTGGTGCACCAAACCTTATAAAGACAATTCTCCAGGACCACAAGGCACAGATTAACCCCAGCACTCACAGTAGGGGACTTCAATACCCCACTGAGCCCTTTGGACAGGACAACTGGACAAAAAATTAAGCAGAGAGACATCTGAACTGCACAATATGATACACCAAAGAGACATCTACCAAATAGTCTACCCAAAACCCAGAGAATACACTTATTATTCATCACCCCATGGAACAATGGGACACAGAAAAAAGCTCAATAAATACAAAAAGATTCTATCAGACCACAGTGCAATATCAACATGAACACCAGGATAAACCCTACTATATAGAAGAACACATGGAGACTAAGCAACACACTCCTGAATAATTAATGGGTCAAGGAAGAAATAAATAAAGAAATAAAAGCATTACTAGAAATAAACAACAATGACAATACATTGCAAAAAAAAAAAACCTATGGGATACTTTAAAAGCAGTCTGAAGAAGGAATTTTTTAGCCCTCTGTGCCTACATTAGAAAAATAGAAAGAGCACAAATAAATGAGCTAACCCCAAACCTAAAAGCACTTGACAGACAACAACAAATGAACCCTAAACCCAACAGACAGGAAGAAATAACAAAAATCAGGGCAGAAATCAACAAAATAGAAACAAAGAGAACAATATAAAAGAATCAATGAATCCAAAAGTTGGTTCTTTGAAAGAATAAACAAGGTAGACAGACCTCTCGCCCAGTTAACCCAAAGAAAGAAAGAACAACTCCAAATCAATAGAATTCATGATAAAAGGGGAAACATCACAACAGACAATGAAAAGATCCAGACAACCATACAGGAATACTTCAAAAAGCTATACTCTACTCAATTTGAAAACCCAAGAGAAATGGATGAGTATCTGAAATCTGGAGAATCATCAAAGCTTATCCAAGAAGAGATTGACAGCTTAAACATATCCATAATATATGAAGAAATTGAAAGTGTAATAAAAAACTCCACCTAAAGAAAGCACAGGCCCATATGGTTTCACAGGAGGATGCTATAAAACATTTCAAAAAGACTTACAACCATTATTACTCAAACTGTTCAGAAGGATACAAGCAGAGGAAAATCTCCCAAATTCCTTCTATGAAGCCAGCATCACTCTAATACCAAAACCAGGCAAAGATATAAACAAAAAAGAGAACTATAGACTCATCTCATTAATGAACACAGATGCAAAAATTATCAACATAATACTTGCAAACCGCATACAGACCCACATCAAATATTGTCCATAATGACCAGGTTGGATTCATACCAGACATTCTGAAGGTGATAGAAGAAAAAGTTGGCAGCAGACTACAAGACATAGGCTTAAGAAAAGACTTCCTAAATCAGACAGCAGCTGTGCAAGAATTAAGGTCAACAATTGACAAATGGGACCTCATTAAACTCAAAAGCTTCTGTACATCAAAACAATCAAGGAAGTGAAGAGAAAATGCACAGAGTGGGAGAGAAAACTTTCACCGCTGATACATCTGACAAAGCATTGATTTCCAGAATATATAAACTACTCAAAAAACAAAGAAAAAAGAAAACAATTACTCACTCAAAAGATGGAGTAAAGAGCTGAACAGAGACTTTACAAGTGAGGAATTAGAGATGGCTGAGAAACATCTTAAAACCTGTTCAATGTAGCTAATAATTAAGGAAATGCAAATTAAAACCACTTTTAAGATATCATCTTACTCTGATAAGACTAGCTAGGATCAAGAAAGCAAATGATACCAAATGCTCGAGAGGTTGTGGGTAAAGGGGCACACTGATCCACTGCTGGTAGGAATGTAAACTCATACAACCACTATGGAAAGCAGTGTGGAGAACTCTTAAGAGACTCAAAATGAGCTTGCCACCTGACCCAGCCATACCACTTCTGGGTATATACCTATAAGACTCATCCTACTACAGAGATACATGCACAGCCATATTTATTTCAGCTCCCTTCACAAAAGCTGGAACCAACCCAAGTGCCCCTCAACTGATGAGTGGATAGAGAGTTCTGTGCACACTAAAGAAACATGACATCATGAACTTTGTAGATAAATGGATGAAAGATATTATTTTGAGTGAAGTATCACAGTCCCAGAAAAAAAAATCAACAACCATAAGAATAGTATCCCTAATCTGTGGATGCTAGCACCAAATACCTAGTTGTAAGGCAAACTAAGCAACTCTAATGTTATGTTCCTCATGATCTGAAAACAACTGTGCTCTTTTATTTTGAATCCCTTAACAGG
Source organism: Rhizomys pruinosus (assembly GCA_009823505.1). Classification (NCBI taxonomy): domain Eukaryota; kingdom Metazoa; phylum Chordata; class Mammalia; order Rodentia; family Spalacidae; genus Rhizomys; species Rhizomys pruinosus. The sequence goes on along the minus strand of VZQC01015285.1, from coordinate 1,653,560 downwards.
TTCTAGAATTAAGCTACCACTTATTTTCAGACAGGCATTCTTGGTATATTGGTGGAGGGTTTGTATGCACAAAATCAAAAGAAGGAGGGAAAAAAACTAGTTTGTCATGACATTGTGTCTAACCACAGTATCTATCTTATGGGAGTGCTTCTTAGTATTTCTTATACAAGGCTGCTTGAGCATTTGTCTAAGCCTTTTCTAAAATATTAATCAGTAGGTAAAAGTATCAGGCTGGTGTAACTTAGCCTTCCTGGATGCTTAACGACCAGACTTAAGGCCCATACCAGTTTGGCTGAGGGTCTTAAGGGATAAATTTGTTCCTTGCCCTCAGAGGTCAACTAAGTCATAGGGGACGATTCATGGGGGCATCTCTTGAAATGTCCTGCAAATATGAGTCACCAGTCTTTCTGTGCAGGGAGGTCTTGGAAATCCACTAAGGGGACTTCAGCCAGTGGCCAGTCTATAAAAAAGAAAGTCTGCCCATGCTTCAAAAGGGAAGCCTGGTCTAGCAGACCTGACTTTGCCTATGAATTAATGGAATTGGTAAGTGAAAAGCCAAAAGGAACCCCCTCCCCCCACCCCCGTAAAAACAAAACAAAACAAAACAAAACCTGAGCACCAGATCCTCAATTGACTTTGAGAAAACAAAAACCTTGGTTAATTTGAGCTAACAGTGTGGCTTTAAATGTCCAAAAGGAAAGGATAACCAGAGATAAATAATTAGTAAGGCCAGAGAAATTGTACTTCAGATATAAAATTTGAGATCTTAGTAAAAGGAAAAAAGTAAAAAAAAAAAAAATGAGCACAGTTGTTTTGCCTGTCTTACTGGCAAGTACAGCTACCTGTAGGCTACCACTCCTTTTGCCATCCTTTAAAAACATATACAGCTTTTCAATCTTTTTTTTTCTTCTTTTATTATGTAGGAGAAATATACTACCATTCAACTTCTACTGTAAGGTTGTCAGCCCTGAGAACTCCTTTTTCACTGTAGCATGTAGGATGTATTCCTGCTCCAAAAGCATGAGGAAGCTTTTCAATCTTCTAATATGGACTGAAAACTCATGTCTCTCCAAGAATCCTCCAAACCTTCAGTGCCAGATAGGGACTGCTGAGACATCCAGCTTGTGGACTGAGCTACTACTGGGGTTTCAGCCTCTTCAGAGTACAGACTGCCATTGTTGAACTACCCAGGCTGTATCATTGAGACCAGTACAGGAAGATCAAGACAAGACCTGGTGCTTACTGGTCCTCGTTTGTTGACCATGGGAAGGAAAAACCCCAATGTGGAGCACAAGTGTGGGACTGATGGTTGGTTGGGCTTGCAAAAGAGGAGCTTTCAAACATAACATCTTTCAGCCTAATTTAAAAAAAAAGGAAAAAAAAAAACGAAAGAAATCATAAGCTGAAGATGCTAATAGATATTTGTGGCATGCTATTTTGGTGTGATGCAGATTGGAAAGAACACGAACAACAAAGGACTGGGTCAAAGAACTGACTGAAATGGTGAACTTCTGTTCAAAACAATAAACTTCTGCATCAAAAATTTTAAAAGAGACTGAGAAAAAGATAAAAAGCATGTTTGGAAGAATGCATGAGCTCTGGTTTGGGGGGCAAGGAATGGGGAATGGGTCTTGACTTGGTTGGAAATTTTGTATGAAATGCACAAAGCTTCAATAAAATTTGGCACAAAAACAAAAGAAACTGACAGGATTGGATTGGAAACCCTAAAATAAAATGGATACCATTAAATACAGAAAAATAGTGTGCCACAGTTACTTTTCTAAGTGTAATATTCATCCAATTTAATGTCGTATACCAAAATGTACATAATATAATTTTTAACAAATATCTAAGCCCCTTTGCATAGTTTTCTTCTACTTATTTCAACTTTAATTTATCTCTAATAATATAATGATGAAATGAATATTATTTTACAAAATCTAGATAAATTTTAGAATAAAGAAATTATTTATGACACACATCCAGTTAGGTCATAAGGTAATGGAATTCCTAACATTTGGCAAACCAATACTGTTTGTTTTATTTGAATTTGTGTATATTTTTGAAGGTTTAATCTTATACAAAATTTTATTAATTTTATTGATGCTGATTTAATCTTATACTTTAAATATTTATTTTTCAACTTTTTTTTATCCCCATTAGTAGTACTGAATATGTTTAAAGAATGAACTGCATTTCTGGACTCTGCTATAAAGACAATGCCTATGCACAGGTAAAATCCTTACCATATATCATAAATAATGTTGCAACTTCTATGTGATTTCCTATACAATATTGCATCTAGGGTAAATATTCAGAATGACAAATATCTCAAGTAATCCAATTATTTAAGTTATATATATATATATATATATATATATGACTTTCTAACACAACACTATTCTGCATTTATTATTTAATATTAATTAGAGATATAAAAAAGCTTCAGATATTTTACACAATACTAACAAGAGTACATCATTATTTAAATTATTGACTGAATTTCTAAATGTCTTAGCAACTAAGTACATTTTGCAAAATTTATTTCAAAATTTTGGGCCTGGGTCAATTTCTATCATTAGCAACTCTTTCTATTTTACATATTGTTGCTAACAATAGCCACATTATTTCATTTAAATTCCTTGTTTCTTTTATGTGATTAAGATATTTTAATATACATTTTAAAGCATTTTATACAAAAGATTTTAATCATCTTTATGCCCCCTGCATCTGCTCTTCCCCATAGCCCACCTCACTGGATCTCATGCATTCTCCCATATATGTTAAGGGCTGTCAGATTAAATTACTGTGCCCAGTCATCCCTCAGGGGAAGTTCATCCACTTAGGTCTATTCAACCTATATGGTGTCTCTCTCTTAATGAAGAGCAACTCTTCCTCACCTGGCAGTGAACAACTGACAATTGTTCTGCTAAAATTGGGGCTTGCGGTCTATTTCTCCAGTTTTTTTTTTTTTTTTTTTAAAATGATCTTTGTGCATTTCATACATTATTTTCCAATTCAGTTCAGTGCACATTTCCCTTTCCCTTCCTCCCCCACCCCCCACCCATCCCAGATCATGCATTCTGCCAAACTGTCCTGGCATCTTTCTCTCAGTTTTTTTTTCTATTTTTTAGCTATAAAGTGATAATCAAGTGAGTACAAGCATCCTTCGTGCGAAAACCAATCTGCAGCTAGTTGTGCCTAAACCCCCACCAGCCCCACCATCCAGTTGGGGTGGGGGTGACGGGTTGTTTGTTCAAATCAATTTGATCAAACGAGTGGTCCAGTCTACATTGCTGTAGTTTCACTCCATTCACTCCCAATCGCAGCCTTACATTCTAAACCCAACGCCCCCTCTTCCCAGATTGTTCCCTAGGCCTTTAGAAAAGGGGCACCAGGTGGATGAGAAGCAAAACAGTCTACTCTTCTGGAGCTGTGTCTGGGACTCTGGTCAGTTCTGGATGTTTCCTTTCATGGCTGACAGTTTGTCCCAGGAATAACCTTTAAGGTTTTTTTGTCCTGAGTCTTCTTGGGTCCCATGAATGCTAACATCATTGATGTAGATTCATAAGAACGAGTTCCAAAAGATCTGGAAGTCTCTGTTTCTTTATGCGTCATGCCACCTCCTCCCCTTGTTCTCAGAGTCTTTATGTTCCTTCTTCCAATCTACAATGGTCTGAGTCCCGTAGAGAGTTTGAGTGTCCTAGTCCACAGATCAGTAACTTGAGGCTCTTATTCTCTAACTTTAGCCACCGGTGTGCCTTTTGTGCTCATTGCCCTCTGTTGCTGAGGACTCTTTGTATGAGATTTGAAAACATGCCTTAGCTATTTTACTTACCCCTTGTTCCAACTATGTGTTCCATGACTTTAATGTGTAGAGGTTTATTGTAAATGTGTCACATAGGTTTGAACATTTTTCAGACAATTATTCTGTTTGTGGCCAGTTGTGGAATTCTGTAATAGTCTGCATCTATTGTAAAAGGAGATTCTTTGATGAAGTGATGACTGGGCAATATTTATCTATAAATATAAGGATCCATATTTAGCTTAGAGTAAAAAAAAGTAATTTGTCTAGTGATGTGAAAAACTTCACTAGGATTTTCTCTAAGTTTTATGACCTCTCCAGTCATGTGTACTTGGCTGTTTACTGAACCACACATAGGTTACATCCCATGGTTCTCTGTGCTGGTCATTGTTATGGTTATTAAACTTTAAATCCAGGGTTGGACAATCAATTGATTTTTCCCCCTTAGTAGTTTGCATAGTAGAGGGCTGAACAGTCTGAGAGACCGGAATACTAGGAGACAAGTCTTACCAAAGGGGAAGGGGGTAAAATGAAGGTATTTACCTGCAAGGGGAAGAGGGTGGGTTATATAAGGAACCATGTGAGTAAAGGGGAAGGAGCTCAAGACAATGGGGGAGGATTTAGAGGAGGGAATGACAGAGAGAGAGAGAGAGAGAGAGAGAGAGAGAGAGAGAGAGAGAGAGAGAGAGAGAATGCTAGGTGGCAGGATAACCAAAAAAATGTATCACTTCAAGAGCCTACTGAAAAATTATAGAGTATCTCTACATGAGTCTATGTAACAAGAAACAGTGACAGACAGGAAAAAACATTCTACAAGTTGTTGGTCAGGGTAGTTCAAATGACTCCCAAAATTACACAGACCATTGCTCCAATCCTTGTTTATCTCCCAGGAAAGAATCTATTTCTGAAGATAGGACATCTTTTGGAAAAAGGACTTATAGCAGTAGAGCTGGAAAAGACATGGAGACCTCCTTCCTAAAGTTTAGCTCTCATAGTTTTGTGATTAAAATATTTTAATAATTAGTTGTTTCTTTGATCTTTAGTGAGATTTAGCATATGGTATTGAAAATGATTATATTCTTATGTTCTGAATACATATATTTAATATTGATTTTTATTTAATTTTTGTGGTTTCATCTTAATCATGTTTAGACTTTGTCTTTTGTCTATCTGAAGATGCTCACTGGATTTTCTGAATTCTTTCATATATGCTTATGTCCACTGATCAAATCTGTGTAAGTTAATCCACTGGAACTTGAGCAACCTATCTGGTGTCACACCCTTATAAGACAGCAACTGTAACTAACTGAGAAGTGATCAGCTGCCAATAGTTTCTCAGCTATGGTTGGGGCCTGCTGCCCATTTTCCTAGTTATATGCTGGGTTTTTGTGTGAATGAGTTTGCAAGGGTCTTGTGTAATGAATATATATATATATAATGTAATTTAGTCCATACAGTTATCTAATAGTTCATAAAAATCACTGGATAGTGCTGAAAATACACTATAACATATTTAAGGAGAATATGAACTCCTCACTTGAAGTCATAAATTAACATAAATATTCAAATTTACACAAATATTCAAATTTACATAGATATTCAAAATATAATATAGTTATTAATTTATATTTTGAGAAAATAATGAAATTTTAATCATTTTTAAATGATTTTGGCATTTTCTGCTTCCAACAGTAAAAATTACGTCTTCAGTTTCAATACGTAAGGTTTAATTTTTTAAATATGGTGAACTCTGCATATATATATATATATATATATCAGTATTTGATGTTGTCATACATGTAACTTGAAGTGTTACTGCTATAAAATTTTATTGATTTTTTCTGTGTTTCATACCTAATTTTTCAGCCAGTCTTAATCACCAATACAATTGCTTCTCCCTGACACCCTCCATTTCTTCCCACCCCCATGGTTTGTACTTTCTGTCATCCCTGCTGGAGTCCATTGTGCCAAATTACTCTCCCTCCTCACTCCTCAGTGCCAGCTCTTCTCCTGAGTTCTGGTCAGCCTATCTGGAGTCTCTTGTCTAAAGAAAGCCAGGTCTTCCTTACCTGACCACCATCTATCTGCTGCCAATATTTTCTCAGCCAAGGTTGGCGCCCCTACCCATTTCTACAGTTCTGTGCTAGGTTTTTGTCCAGCTGAGCTTGCATTGGGAGCATACTGATACCAATGCTATAGGTTCATATGAACTGGGTCCCAGGCACTTGTAGGATTCATTTCCACTTGGTCTCGCATCACCTCCAGGGGTCACAATCTTTCTGCTCCCTCTTCCACAATATCCCCTGAGCTCTGTGTGAGTGATACTGAATATAGGCAGCCTGTCCATGGAACCATATTCTGTAGACCCCTAATCTTCACGTTTTGGCCATGCAGGCCCTTTTCATTTCCAGGTCTCTTGTTGCATGGAGCAGTTTCTTTAAAGGGATTTAAGAGGTAGTTAATGCCTTTTAGGGACCTTGTGCTACGATGCTTTAGTCTTGTGTGTAAAGGTTGTATTATAGATGTGTTGCCTGGGCATGAACCATTTACAGACCATTTCTGTGTGCCCAGTTGTCAGACTCTGTACTATTCTCATCTGGAGCAAAGGAAGCTTCTTTTCTGAGTGGTGTCTGAGATAGTTGTCTATAAATATATGCATACTTCTTTTGTAGTTAGTGAAATGTTACCTTAGTCTAGGGATGTGTCTACCTTGTGGAATTGTCTAAGATTTCTGACCTCTCCAGATGTGTGCATCTGGCTATATTAACAATACCATATATGAGTTTCGTTCCACTAAGTGTGTTTTAGGTCCAATTGGTTAGCATTGATTTCCCTCAAGACAGAAGTGCTGCTATAACACCAATGTCATATGCTGTGCTGGCCATTAACATGGATATTTGGTATTGAGGCTTGTGTTTGGACCATCTATGGTGATCTCCCTTAGTGACTTACATAATGCTCTCCACAGCTATGAGAGCTAGCTTTTAGGAGTTGTGGCTTCCAGGTCACATCCGGTTTCATTGCTTAAGATCCAGTCTCTGAAGTATGCCTTTTCTTCAGCAATAAGGTGTTATCTTTAGGTTATCAATTTGTTTAAACTCAGTCTCTATATTTTAAGAAAATAATACATAGTTGCATATGTTCTACTGAGTTCCTTGCCAAGAAAGGAGAGTACTCTCTGAGAAAATCTTTACTTTGAAATCACCTGAAGTGCCTATAAGGGCCTTTAAGATCTCTCAACAATTACAATGTAATTCAAACCCCAAGATGGAATATATATTTTGTTATGTTTATTTCTTTAGTCGGCAAAATTTGAAAAGCCATCCATCTGTTGAATTTTAAAACATGCCTGCCAAATGCCAAATACTTTATACCTTTTATATTTTGTGGTTTAGGAAAAAAATGCATTCATTGTTTATTATTCTTACTTTTAGTTTCTAACAAAGTTCTACAAGCTTATCCAGTTTCAGGGTGGCATTTTTGGTGAGTCCCCTTATCACTTTCAGATTTTTTTTTAATTTAATTTTTATTGATGGTTTGTGCATTTTATACATCATTTTCCAATTCAGATCAGGCATATTTCCCTTTCCCTTCCCCCCCACCCCCACCCCATCCCAGATCATGTATTCTGCCATAACTGTCCTGCATCTTTCAGTTTTTTTTTTTCATTTTTTAGCTATAAGTGATAATCCATGAGTATAAGCACCCTTCATGCAAAACCAATCTATAGACTGTTGTGCCCAAACCCCCACAGTCCCACCATTCAGTGGAGGTTGACAGGTTGTTTGTTCAATCAAGTTGATCAAATGAGTGTCCAGACTACATTGCTGTAGTTTCACCGTTCACCCCAATCACAGCCTTTACATTCTACCACGCCCCCTCTTCTGCAGATTGTTCCCTAGACTTAGAAAAGGGGCACAGGTGGATGAGAAGTAAAACTGTCCTCTCTCTCTGGAGCTGTTGACTTGGATTCTGGTCAATTCTGGCTGTTTCCTTTCATGGGCTGACAGTTTGTTCAGGAGTAACCTTTCGATCCTACTAATGAAGCACAAGCAATTAGATATATAGGTATTTAAGCAGCACTAATAGTTATGGTAGGTTACTTTGGCATAGACACATATGTTTGGATGATATGTTAATTCATGAATTACATTTTTACCCCCTGATAAATATAACAGGGTCTTACTGTGGCTTATGACATCTCCTAACCTGTAAAGGATGTAAGCTTGTGGCATCAGCCATGGGTTATTCCTCCAAGGAGAGAGCCAACAGCCAATTAGATTTGGGATATACAGGCACATGGCTGCCTCTGCTGCACAGTATTTCCAGGCAGGTGAGGTGTAGCTGGTGCTGATGGTGGAGTCTTGCTTGACTCAGGGAGACCCGTATTTGCTTTATTGGTTTAGTGGCCTTTGGGAACACTCTCTGTCAATATGCAAGCCCATGGGAGACATTTCATTTTCAACTCACAACATTTTTCTTCTTGTATACAGTATTATGATTTTCAGTGATAAAATATGTGTTAAGAACTTATTACATTTTCATATAATATTGAGAAAAATATCTCCACAACTTATTGATGAAAAAAAAATTAGGTTCTAAAATGTGACCACAATTCCTGGTGTTAAATATGTAAATTCTGCCTTTTTTTAGTTGTATTTTCATTGATTAATTTGATTAAAACTTGAACTCTTTTAGGGACTGTATTAAATTTTGTAAAAATTTGAAGATAAGTCACAGTCTTTGTCTTTAAGTTGTTCACACTCCAGTGGCAGTAGTAAGTAAGGTGACTTACAGCCTTGACAAATGCATTGAGGAAAGAAATATATCAGAGTCTTCTACTCCCTTGATAAAATGTGGGAGGAGAACTTGCATCATTGGAGTCATTACACAATATACACCGATTTTTCGATGAGAGTTCTATCTAATTAGTTTCTCCTAATTATAAGTAGATAAAAATGAAAACAAAATAAGTATTATGGTAATAGATGCAAGAGAATTTAATGAGTAAATTTATTGATCTGCAGTGACTTTCTGAGTAATTAGTAATGACAGTAATGAAGCTCCAGGCTTGCTCCATGGCAGGTACTCTTCTAAGTGTATTATCACTATGAAGTTTTTTTTTGGAGGGGGATCTTTTGGAGACAGGATCTCCCTGTATCCCCAGCTGTCCTGGAACTCACTATGTAGACCAGGCTGGCCTTGAACTCACAGAGATCCACCTACCTCTGCCTCCCAAGTACTAGGATTAAAGGCGTGCACCACCATGCTTGGCTTATCACTATAAAGTTTTAATCCCTACAAAAACTCTGTGATTTAGTTATTATTATCCCCATTTTATAAGTGAAGAATTTGAACTGTTTGAACCATGTCTTGATTCCAGGGTCTGTTGCCAGAAGAATGACTATAAGCAGATTAATGGAAAATGATGCATGATATTAATTGGAAAATATTCCCTTTCCCAAGTGGACTGTCCTCCACACATGTAAGATTAAAATTTAGCCTTGCACTATAGTGTTAGCTGCTTTCTGGTACATACACTTGATAAAATGTATTTTTCAAGTTCTAATTATAAATGTATGATCCAAGAAATTATCATCCTTACTTTATTGTTTAAAGTGATTTGCAGTATTAGCCCCTTATATGGCGATACCATATACCACCTTGCACAATCAAACTTTATGTCTATGTTTTAGTAGGTATTGCCATCTTTGTCAGTATTACACAAGAAGGAGCTAGTACTGTAAGTTTATGCAAAGGCAGCTAGCTAACCAACATACTCTATCATCAACTAAGACAGAACAACACATATTTGCTATGCTAACTAATGATAATATTTAAAAGCTTTTCTTTGGCACATAAAAGCTGAACATGTTAATGGGGTAACAATGTTTCAGTACATAATGTACCTTGTGTAATGCTTGAGTCAAGTTAAATATACCCGTTTTCTCACACCTTCCCTAAATATTGTTGAAATGTTTAAAATCTTTTCTTTTAGCTTCTGTAATAAACATATTGTGCCAATGCACACCAAAACTTTGTCTTTCCAATTGTAATCAGTACCAGATCACCTAATTTGCTGCATTGCTCTGACTCCCAACTCTTATTGGCCTGTGGTGGCTACTAGTCTACTTTCAACTTGAATAAGATAATTTCCTTTAGCTTCTAAGTATGGGTGAGATTATGTGGTAATTATCTTTTAGAAAATGTTAGAACATAACTGACTAAAGTGATGTGAAAATAAAAGAGAGATGAGACTTACCTCTATAGAAGCAGATTGTTCCTTATTAGAACAATGAAAGGAAACAGTTTCTTCATGGTATGGAAATTGCACATTGAGGCAAAATTTGTCTAATGATTTGAAGGGGGTCAAAAGAGAAAACAAAGGAATTTTTGGCATTTTGATTTTTATAGTTCGAAGGTATGAGACAGTAAGTGCTAGTGTTACAGTTTGGGGTTTGAGATAATAAGTGTTGGATTATATTTTCCTTAGATATTATACTTTCCAGGTTGAGGCTTTCTCAACTTAGCTTGGACAGCTTTCTCAACCTGCCTTGGGGCTTTCCAATTAGAAACATTTATCCTTCAAATGCCTATCTGAGACTGAGTTGCTTGGCCTTATGATGTCCATTTGATTTATGTTATTGCAGATGACAGGATTTCAACAATAACATTCTATGAGACATTTGAATATGGCTACTCACTTTCTTGTCAGTATTAATGGCTAAAGGAAACTAGAAATATTATTATTGAATTTAAAAGGAAGTACAGAAATTATGCTGAAAATGTTCTCCAGAATTCACACTTTTACTTGAAAATCATGCCTAGGCTAATTTCCAAACAATTCATGAATATGAAGACAGAAAATTATCATAATCAATATTCAGTGTAAAAATAAAATTGCCTAAGCCAAATGTTCCACTGCTTTTTATGTAAATTGAAGGAAATAAAATAATAGCTAGAAAATTTAAAGACTAAAAGAATTCGGAAAGCTTTTTTTTCTTTTTTTTTGGTCTTTAAGATACAAAATTACTGTGTAGTGCCAGCTGGCCTGGAAATTTCTATATAGACTAGGCTGGCCTCTATGTCACAGAGATCTACATACTATTGCCTTCTGAGTGCTATGATTAAAGGAATGTGTCACCACACATGGTATAAAGAATTTTTAAAAGAAATAATCCATTACAAAGAATTCAGAAAATATACTAGTATATAATTAAAGAACTGAAAAATAGAAATCAGTCTAAATATAAAAATACTTTGTTTATAGGATACAAAAACTTGACTTAATAACACACAAAGAGAAAAATATTACAGACAATGTATTTCTGATTTCTAAACTTAAAGAGTGTTGAGTAATAGGTAAATCTAATAATGCATGCTAAATATGTCTGTAAAATATCTCAGTAAAATTAAAATTATGATGTATAACTCAGAATCATTTAATATTTGAACATTAACCAAGCATAGTTTATTGAGATAGTAAGGTATATGACTCAAAGTGAAAAAGCATAAAACAAGAGGATGTAAATGCATTTATAGGCTTCATGAGATTAAATTAAACTGTCCCAAAGTTATAGTCACATTTATGCTTAAAACTGAAGCCCAGGTATTTATGAGATGCCACATATAAAATTACTTATAAAATGTTTAAAAATATAGATGAGGCAATAATTCATTAAGTAATAAAATACACTCAGTTTAATCAAACTAAGTTTTAACAAAACTGTGTTCAATAAAAAGATGCTGGGTATGACAAAGTATCTAACACTACTGTGTTGGAAGGTAAGGAAGTAGTCACATACAGTTTCAAGCTCATAATAATGGGAATCACAATAAAGATATGGAATATGTTAACTTTATAATTTGAAAAACAGAAAATGAATTATAAAGCTCACTTAATATAGAACATGCCCTGAATTTAATCTTTTTGATTAATTAACTAAAATAAATAAAAACATTAAGATTGCTCTTGCTTTCTCTGTTTCATTTTTTGTAATAAAGAATGCTGTTAGCTTCTGTGTTTGTTTTTCTGACAAGAAGTTGAACTAAATCATTACATGTCTCAGCCTCTGAGGCAGCTGGTAAAAAAGACTCATGTAATTTCTCATTAGTGAAGGGAAAGTGAGCTGCTGTGTACCTCCTTAAAGGCAGATGTACTGAACACTGCCTTTAAAGAATGCATCCCCTTTCCTTTTCCTTTTCTTTAGTTCACCTATCTAGATCAGAGATGTGTAGCTGGAATTTAGCGGTCATCCTATAAACCATGAGATCTTCTTAAGGAGAAAGTCAGGCATTAATATAGTCAACAGAGTATTTGCTGATGCCAGAGGCTTTCTGTTTAGATCTAGTTCAGTTACCTGAGATCTTAAGTGTTTTACATTGAAAGGAAAGAAAGCCCTTCTCACATTCAATTCTCCTCATTTGGAACTTGTTTACTACAGTCAAATACAATTTCTAACCAAAGCAGATGATCTAAAGTGTTTAAGTATAAGCTTATCTCTTATTCTGTTGAAAAGAGAATAAATTTTTCATTGAAGTAGTCATGCAAAATTTCTATGAAAAAAGTTTATACCGATGTGGAAGTATAGCTTCATGTTTGCAAAATTTCTACAGAGCAGAAACTGAACAGAGTGCAGCCATGAAGAATGCCCAGAGACTAATACTACATGTTTAAACAGAGCTTTACATTTGTGGTGCTAAAGAGATGTCTCCATGATGTAGAGCACTCACTGCTCTTGCAGAGGACATGTTTGGCCCCCAGCACCCACATGATAAGTAACAACCATCCATACCTCCAGTTACAGGAGATCTGATGCCCTATTCTGCCCTTCATTGACATTAGACTCACAAATGCACTTCTATATGCAATTAAAAGATACATACACATAAAAATGAAAAAAAAAGATAAGTGAAGTTTAAAAAAAATCCCTCAAAGTTGCAACCATTTAGTAAAAGAAATAGATAAAAAGAAAATCAGTATAGGAATGACACCAGGCTAAAATGAGGAAATTACACACACATTAATGACAACCAGCTTCTAGGCTCAAAAATTTTGACTCTCTATGGATTTATATTTATACCTCACAAAGCATGACCTCATTGGGGCATGTAACATTATCAGAGTTGATTCATATACTTTGGAATAGTATAGTGATATAGTGATTCAACTTACAGATATTGTGAATAACCCCAAAGGCAGAAAAATCTATCTATCTATCTATCTATCTATCTATCTATCTATCTATCTATCATCTATCCATCTATCTATCATCTATCTATCTATCTATCTATCTATCCATCTATCTATCATCTACCTAACTATATAATGTTTATCATACTTGAAATATAACAAAAGAGTAAAAAATAATCTAACAATAGGAACATAGTTAAATAAATCATAGTGAGCAGATTATCATCTCATCCATATATTGCAGTGTATGACACTCAAGCTGCTATAATAATACTGTAGACTGCATAGTTTGTAGATAGTAGGAATTTATTGAAGTTCTGGAGGCTGAAGAGTCTAGCAGTAAGGTGTTGACAGATTCAGGGTCAATGAGGGCCAACTCTGCTTCATGGGGAAAATACTATTTTTCTCTTACCTTTCTTTTTTTGCAGTTATTTTTTCCTTATTTTTAAGATTGTATTTAATTAAAATTTTCTTACACGTGTATAATGTCTTTTGATCATATTCACACCCTACCCTCTCCTATCCTTTCCAACTCCAGATGACATGTCTCTTCTTCCTAAAGAGTCTCCTTAAAGCTTTCATGTCTTTTTTTTTTAATATGATCCAAGCAGAGACATACTGTTGTCTCTACTTCACCAGCAACATTAACTGTGTATAGGTACTCCCCTTCCATGAGCAATTATTAGTAAGTCCAGTCTTTATCTTCATTGGAAAAGAGGAATTAAAAACAAATTAATTTTTTATTTATTTTCTATGTGTATGAATGTATTGTCTGCCTGTAGGTTTGTGCACTCTTGTCTTGCAATGCTGCGGAGGTCAGAAGAGGGTGTCGGATTCCCCTGGATCTGGAGTTCTCCAATTGGAGTTACAGACGGTTCTCAGCCGCCACGCGGGTGCTGGGGATCAAACCCGGGTCCTCTGCAAGAGCAGTCGGCGCTCTTAACCACTAGGCCATCTCTCCAGCCCGGAAAAGAGGAATTTTATTGAACTCATAAGGAAATGACAAAATATGTATGTATATGTATATCATACGTTCCCCCAAATTGATAAGCAGGCATGATTTATGTAAGTAAAATAATATTATACCTCGTAAATTGCTAAAAATACACTGTGATGTGAAAACTAAAACACACATTACTAATTGTCAGCTACCTCTGCCCTCTTCTTTCTGTATTCTCACATCCAGGAAATAAAGATATCTTCATTGATTTTAAATCAGTGATGATGAACCAAAAGAAGAAATTAAAATGTATATATAAAGACCTAAATCCTCACAGTTATTATAGCAATCTTAGGATCCATACCCCAGTAGACTTTTAAAACTATTTTTTGAAAATGTAATACATCAGTATCGTGTTAACAGCCAATCCAGTTACCCTTCTATTTATTATCCTGTTTTTTGATTATATACATATATCTGTCTTTATTTATATCTATATAATTAAATGCACTCAACCCATTTAGTGCTCATGAGTACACTCATTTAGTGCTGAACTCTAAGGTTAGCTTAGAGGTATGTAGGATCCTTTGAAATTTCCAGCATCCACATCGGCATGCCAATTGGTATTGCAATTACGCAGGTCTTGTTTGGAAAGCCATATTGTGGAGAGTTCATGAGTGCAGCTTCCTCATGATGTCAAGAATACACTTTCAAACTGCAGGTATTCTCTGGCACTTACAGTCTTTCCAGACCCTCTTCTGTTATGTTCTCTGACAAAAATTCCTGGTATTAAGCAAGTGAAACTTCCTTTCAAGTAGTTGATCAGGGTAGTTCAAAAGAGTCACCAAATAATATGTAATATTGGCATAACCCTTGGTTGCTTCCCAAGAGTTGAAGACAAGACCCTATTGCTGAGATGTCACATGCTTCAAATTCAGGATTAGGAAAAAATGAGCAAGAATTGGACTAAACGCATACTCCCTGAAGACTAGCTCTCATAGCATAAGAAGGGGCTATACAAATTGTCCAGGGAGAAACCCAGTCAATGAGCCTATCCATCTGTAAAGTCTATGAACCACCACAATGACCAACCCAGAAAGGAGGCTACTTCAGAATCTACAATTGATCAGACACAAAAAATTTATGTCTGAGAGATGCCCAGTCCTAGGTGACATATACAGTTGAACCTCTACACCTAAGGCTCAGGAAATGGGAGGAAATGAGGGGTGGAGAGAGAACTAGCATATCCTCAGCTCTCACCAGTGAATGTTTCTTATACAGCCGAGTGTGGTGCATGGAGAAGGCCACAACCTGCCAGTTTTAAAAAATGAGAGACTGCAGGTGTCTGGCTCTGGATAGGGCTCCTATATTAAAAGTCTCGCACACACAGCTCATGGAGTATTTGTGAAGAGGCGTCATAAAAAATGTAAGAGCCAGGTTTGGTTCATGAACATAGGGAGGCAGAGGCTTTCAGGCTATGGGAAGCTTGTCCATGTGAACTTGTGGCAATGGTGGCACTGAGCACAGGACCCATGCCAACTCAATCAGACAAGGGCCCAAAGTAGAACCAGAAAAATAAGTCTCAACTGGACCTAGACTGGGAAATGTTGGAGACTGATTGCTAATGGGTGTGGGAGAGTATGCCTTACTTATGATCTCTGTATGGACTGGCTAAACTCTAGTGGATGGATTTGTACTGAAGGACATCTTGGTTCTAATGCTTGACTGGATAGGACTTAATATATATGGTAGAAAGCATCAAGTCTTGTGAGGGTTTAGGGGCATGGATGGGAGAAGGGGTCTAAATTTGATTAAGAAGTATTTTATGAAATGTACACTCAATAAAAATTAAAAAAAATATATATATGACAGAATGTGTAAAATAATGTGAGTGGGCTTTGGGGATGCAGGTAAGAAAGTGGGTCTAAATATGTTAAGATGCATTATATAAAATTGCACAACAATTCAATAAAAATATACATTAAAAAGAAGTATTTACTTAATGAGATTTTAAATGTTCTAAGATTATAAGCATAAGACTTAGCAATAAAAAGATGATTAACCTAGGATTACAAAAGCATATCCAGGATTATGAGATGGTGCAGTTAGGAAAGTGCTTGGTGTGAAAGATTTCAGTCAAGATAATGTCACCCACATAGAAAGTTGGGCACAACTGTCCACATCTGAATCTCCATTGCTGGTAAGGTGTAGAGAGCCAGAGCCAAGGAGATCTAGTAAGATAGGAAGATAAATGACTCTAGGTTTAGTGGGAGACCTTGTCCCTTTCAAAATAAGGATGAAGGCACTCAATGCCAACCTCCAGTTTTCACAGGCAGGCGCATGCGCATGCGCATACATGAACATGTTCACACAAGTACCACATGCATATTGCCAAATATTAAATGTCATGATTCCATTTCCAGCATTAAAACACAAATAAAAGCATAAAATATCTTATGTGAACATTGATCTCTCATGCCTGATTTGTATTTATATGGTGAATTGTAGGAATGAGACTTTGCCTGGCTTGAGGTAAGAAACTGCAAACTCTGCTCCAGGGCTTCTTCCTGAGGTGGGGGTAGGCAGTCTTTCCTGCCTCACCTATCTCTGTAAAGTTCCAGACCCTGTCAGCATCTTCCTTTGATGTATTGAGCAAAGATGTCACACCTCTAGTTTACTGTTTACCCAAACAGTAGCTTGGTTGTCCCAGGCAGGAGCCAATATGGCTTGCACTTCCCTTCTCATTTCATACCCTCCTACCCCCAATTCCTTGTCCAGAGCAAAGTAACCTTCAATATATAAATACATCACTGGCATGAATAAAACTGAGTCACTTTCCTCCCGGGTCTCTCTGACTGTGAGTCCGTTCATTTTCATGGGTAACCTCCCATGGTCCCCTTCCCCTCTCCTTGCCAGGAACTAAGCCTAGAGACCATCTGCCTGCAGGCAGGAGAAAGCCTTGAAGCTTGCAGTCCTGTAAGACTGCCAGGCCTGGCTCAAAAAGAGAAGAACAGCATGTGGATTTTTGTCACACGTGATTCATGGACAATCAGACAATTAATAAACTACCGTCAATGAATATCCTGTGTTTTTTTGAAAGTAATATCAAAATGTCATCACTGTGTATGGTATGTAATATTAGTTCTTATCAAAATTTATATGAAATTTTAAATCCCAATATTAAAAGATATTATTGCATTTTTAAAATATTATGAAACATGATAATTTTAATTAAGTGAAAGCTTTCAGGTCAGAAAAGATACACAATTATAATTGCAACTTTTGCCGGGCATGGTGGCACACGCCTTTAGTCCTAGCATTTGGGAGGCAGAGACAGGTGGATCTTCGTGAGCTCAAGGCCAGCCTGGTCTACAGAGTGAGTTCCAGGACAGCTGGGACTACAGGGAGACCCTGTCTTCAAAAAGTTATCCCAAAAAAAAAAAAAAAAAAAAAAAAAAAAAAAAAAAAAAAAAAACAAACAACAACTATATTTTAACCTGGTTAATTTTGTTTATAATTATGTTTGATACCTTCTATTTTTCATTTGCTTAAATATATACATTTAAATATATACATTACCCTTCACAAAAATAAATTCCAACTGGATCCAAAATGCTAATGTAAAAACTGAACATTTAAAACTATTAGAAGAAGTGTTATAGAGCACACTGCAAGATATAGGCAGAGAAATATTCTCTAAGCATAGCTCTATGGTCACTCAAGAAGAAAAGCAAATGACTGACAAATATAATCTCACGAAACTGAAAATTTCTCTAAAAAAAAAAAAGAAAACAGTGAACTGACTGAAAAGATAGCCAACAAAATCAGAGAAAAATATTTACCAGTTATATTAAGAATATTTTAAAAACTCAAAACTGAAACATCAAGAACACACAAAAAAAGTCAAAATGATTTACGTATTTGAACAGAGTTCACAAAAGAAAAAAACAATTGGCCACTAAACCTTTCAGCTCAATCAAACAAGGACCCAGAGTGAAACCAGAAAAATAGGTGGTGGCTGGTCCTAGACTGGGAACTATTGGAGACTGATTGCTAATGGGTGAGGGAGGCTATGACTTACTTATGATCTCTGTTTGGACTTTCCATGTCATTAGCAATCATGAAAATGTAAACTAAAACTACTTTGACATTCCATCTGTAGGAATGACTATCATCAAACAATAAGATGATAACAAATGCTGGTGAGGACCTGGGGACAGAAGAATGCTTGCTCTTTTTTTCCAGATGTCCAAGTTGGTGCAGATTTTGTGGAGATAAAATGAACGTGGAGATTTCTCACAATCTCAAAATAGAATCACCACATGATCTAATCCAGGAATGTAAGTCTTCAGCATCAACCCAAAGAACTCAATAAAAAGTACATAGCTGCTCAGGCATCTTGATTGCTGCTCCATTCAGGATAGGCAGGAAATGGAATTGGTCCAGAGGACCCAATAGATGAACAGATATTGAAAACAGGGAACACAGTTTTAATGGGATTTTACTTAGCTGTAATGAAAAATGACATTTTCTTGTCTTTCTTTAGTTTTTTATTTATTTTTGTATGTGTATGACTGTACTGTCTGCATGTAAGTTTGTGCACCCGTGTCATGCAATGCCATGGAGCTGGTCAGAAGAGGGCTTTGGATTCCCTTGGAACTGGAGCCATAGACGGTTCTCAGCTGCCATGTAGGTGCTGGGGATCGAACCCGGGTCCTCTGCAAGAGCGGCTGGCACTCTTATCTGCTAGGCCATCTCTCCAGCCCATTTTTTTTTTTGTCTTTTTACTAAGATCTCAAGTTTTATGTCTGCAGTACAGTTTCTCTGGTCTTAGTGATTATTTCTGGTTGTACTTTCTGTTTGGATGCTTAAGAACACATGAAGGTGGAGTGCAGGGACTCTGGTAGGGTGAGGGACATGGAAGGGGAAGTGGCTCCGGATTTGACTGAGAAATGATATATGATTTATGGAAAAAGTTTAATAACAATAAAAAATGGAAGAAAAAATAAAAATAAAAGAGACCGGGCTGAGCATGGGCCAGGGGAGCAAGCCCATAAGCAGCATTCCTCCATGGCCTGCTTCAGCTCCTGCTTCTAATTCCAGCTCTGACTCCCTAAGCAATGAACTGTGACCTAGCATATGTAAAACAAATAAACCCTTCCCCCCAAAATAAAAATGAAATGTCAAATTTTCAGGTAAATATATGGAATTAAAAATATATTAAATCCAAATATTTATAGTCACCTGATTTTTGACAAAGGATCAACAAAAAATACATTGGAAAAAAGAAAATATGGTTCAACAAATGATGTGGGTCAAACTGAATACCAACATGTGGAAGAATGAAACTAGATCCCTGTCTCTCACCACACATAAAACTCAACTCCAAATAAATCAAGAACCTCAACATAAGATCCAGTATCTTCAATCAGATGGAAGATGAAGTAGGGAATGCATTGGAACTTATGGGCACAGGAAAGAGCTCTCTGATAACACAAATTTAAGTATTATGATTCGCAAATTGGACCTCATGCAGTAAAAAGATTCTGTACAGCACAGGACACTGGCACTAAGAGATGAAGAAGCTTACACAATGGAAAAGAATCTTGACAGAGGTTAGTATCTAAAACATACAAAGAACTAAAAAAAACCTAAACATCAAAAAAAGAACTAGGGAGTGATATTAGATATGTTGACCAGGCTCCAGTGGATAGGATCACACCAAGGAACATTTGAGGACACAAACTTGACCCTGATTTCATATATGACAGAATGGCTGAACTATGCTGGTGAGTTAGAGGGAGGTGCAGATAGGGAAAGGGGTCAAATATGATGTATTGCAAACGATGAACAAAAAAATCAATGATGATAATTTTGAAATTCAGGCAAGCAGATAAACAGGTTATTTTCTAAAAATGAAATGTAAGTGGCTATGATAGAAAAAAAAAAAAAACAAGCAACAGCAAATGCTGGTGATGATGTGGAGAAAATTCAATAAAATTATATTATTGAATTTTTGTTCATTTAGTACAAACATCTTAATCGTCTTTATAACCCCTGCCCCATTGGCAACTTCCAGTAGCCACACCCCGACACTGGACTTCATGCATTCTGTTCTTTATGTTATGGCCTATCAAGTCAAATAAGTATTCCTGACATCCATCAGTTCAAAGTTATCCACAGGGTCTAGTCAGCCTATCTAGAATCACTCACTTAAAGAAGATCAGCTCTTCCTCACCCAAAAGTAATCAGTTGCCCAAGAGTTCTTTGGCTAAGATTGGGGTATACTGCCAAATTTCAAAGTTCTATGCTGGTGTTTGCTTGCTTGGGTTTGCATTATTCTTGTTCATGCTTTCATCATTGCTGTAAGTTCATATGAGCAAAGTCCCAGAAGCTAGTTAAGACTATATTTACTTATGGTCATGAACCTCCTCCCCTGGCTCTTACAAACTTTCTGTTTCCTATTCTGGAGCAATGGTCCCTGAGCCCTGGGTTCACTCCCTTCTGCGGCATGAGAGAGCTTCATTGATGACAGTTGGAGATGTGTTAGCATTGAATCTCTACCCCTTGTTCCACTATATTCTCTGGGTCTTAGGTTTAGGTGTTGCATTATAGAAGTGCCACTTAGCCAGGCATGGTGGAGATACCTTTAATTATACCACAATTATAGCACTCCAGATGCAGAGGCAGGTGGATCTTTGTGAGTTCAAGGCCAGCCTGGTTTTACAAAGCGAGTTCCAGGCCAGCTAAAAGACCAAAAAAAAAAAAAACAAAAAAAAAAAAAAGAAGTGTCACTTAAGGCTGGGCGTTTCATTAGACATATTCTCTGTGTGTCACCAGTTGTGGAGGATTTTAACAGCCAACCTTTAATCCCAACACTTGAGAGCCAGAGGCAGGTCAGTCTCTATGAGTTCAAGACCAGCCTGATCTACATAGCACTGTAACTTCAGGGTGCCCCTGTCTCAAAAAGCTGTAAAAATAGCTTCTTTGATGGGTGCTGACTGGTATACTTGTTAGTAAATATAAGAATCCGTATTTTGCACACAGTAACAGTCTTGGGGTTTTCTCTATCAACTATGATCTCTCCAACCATGTGTATTTTGCTATTTTTAAAGTACCACATATAAATTCCATCCCCTTGAGTGGGCTTTAGGTACTCTTAGTTAGATGTTGATTACCTTCAAGATAATAATGCCACTACCACCCAAATACAGTTTGTTGTGCTGGTCTCTGTTGTGGTTATTAAGCCCCAAATCTGGGGTTGGACCATTGATTGAAATTCTGTCTTAGCATTTTACATAGTGTTCTCCAAACTGATAGGTAGTCTTCAAGGAGGTGGCTTTCAGTTCAGTTCCAGCTCCATTGCTCAAAGTCCTATGTCTGCAGTATATCTTCTCAATTACAGTGTTTTGCCCGCAGATACTGGGAGGCAATTGAGGGCTGTGACAATAACCTGTGTAATTTTGGGAGTCTTTTGGGTTACTCTGGGTATAAACTCATATAATCAAAATATTTTAAGAAGCTGTAGGGATAGCACAGTTGTTAGGAGGAGGTAAAGTTTAGTACTTGCTTTATAACAATCTATGACTTGAGGTCAGTAAAGATCTAAACTTGAGTAGTGATGTCATCATTCAGAACTTTCACAGTTAAGAACACAGAATGCCTGTGTAAACTATTAGTGAACTTTGACAAATTTTAGCTTCAAAAATTAGGAAATTTCTGCTATAGACAAAAATTCTTTAACATCATGTTTATTGTAAAAATTAATAATCAAGCTTTCTTTATGTCCTTATGTACTAACATTGTGTAGAGTTATTCCTTGGTTACAGAAATAGTTCCTCTGTGCTGTCTACAATTATTTTTATTTATTTATTTATTTTATTTTTTGGTCTTTTTGAGACAGGGTCTCTCTGTAGCCCCAGCTGTCCTGGAACTTACTCTGTAGACCAGGCTGGCATTGAACTCACAAAGGTCAGCCTGCTTCTGCCTCCCAAGTGCTAAGATTAAAGGCGTGCACCACCACACCCAGCAATTTTATTTATATTTTATGTGTATGAATGTACTGTCTGCATGTAGGTTTGTGCACCCGTGTCCTGCAATGCTGGAGAGGTCAGAAGAGGGTGTCAGATTCCCCTGGAACTGGAGTTAAAGACAGTTCTTAGCCACCATGTGGGTGCTGGGAATCGAACCTTGGTCCTCTGTAAGAGCAGTTGGCAGGCGCTCTTAACTGCTAGGCCATCTCTCCAGCCCCACTGTCTACAATTATTAAAAACTCTTTGTTGCTGTAGTAAGTGTTCAAAGAGGATTCAGAACATTCTTGGCCACCAGTGCTTCATATAAGGAAGTCTTTGTAATCATCGTCTCTTTCTGATTCCTGCCTATTTTAGGGGATGTATGTACAACTTTTTTTCTTTGGATATCTATAAAGAATGGTGTTTCCCCTTTAATAACAGCCCAACAATTATATTTTTCTGTCCATGGTGGTAAACAGTTTCTATGCCCTGGAAAATAGAATTCTCATTCTTGGGTCATAGACCCCCTTCAGTATTTTTTTTTTTTTTTTTGGTCTTTTTGAGACAGGGTCTCCCTGTAGCCCCAGCTGTCCTGGAACACACTCTGTAGACCAGGCTGGCCTTGAACTCACAAAGATCCGCCTACCTCTGCCTCCCAAGTAATAGGATTAAAGGTGTGCATCACCACACCGGGCCCCCTTCAGTATTTATTTATTTATTTATTTATTTATTTATTTATTTGGTCTTTTTGAGACAGGGTTTCCCTATAGCCCCAGCTGTCCTGGAACACACTCTGCAGACCAGGCTGGCCTTGAACTCGCAAAGATCCGCCTGCCTTTGCCTCCCAAGTAATAGGATTAAAGGCGTGCACCACCATACCGGGCCCCCTTCAGTATTTTTTACCGCCTGGCCTTCCCTGGATACAGCTGAGGTGGAGAAAGACACGCAGCCCACTAGTTCTCTGCTGGAGCTGTTGTCCTGTGAGCTAAAAACTTACTTCCAGGGAACCCAATAGGGAGCAAACAACACTGCTGCCTACCACTGGCCTTTGTGAAGACATCTCTGCTCTTTGTTTTCGGGATGCTTCAGGGGACATCCTCTTTTTCCAGTTTTATTTAACAATGTGGCTGCACTGACCATTCAGGTCGGGGAGAAACACAAGTATAAAGGAGTCAAGCACTATTTTATTTTCATAGCTCTACAGACTGCAGAGGCTAAAATCAAAGTTTTGGCAGATTCATGACCTGGAGAGAAACAATTCTGTTTTACACAGGATTGTCTTGTCTCCTTCATAAACTGTGCCTTGTTTTTAATTCTCATATGGTAAAGGAGCAGTAGATTCTTCTCCAGCCTCCTTTTGGACACTGATTCCATTCACAAGAACCCAACCTCCTGACATAGAAAATTCCAGAACATAACACTTCCCAACACGAAGTTTCAAGAACATGAACCTTTCATCATAGCTATTTGTGGGACTTTTTTGCTTTTTACCTTAAAGTCACACTTTATAGGCATGGCTATCCTGGAACTCACTGATATTTGCCTCCCTCTGCCTCCCCAGTGCTGAGATTAAAGGCATATGCCACTATGCCTGACCAATAATAACAATTTTCGTTACATGGATAATCCAGACACACTTTTAATAACATTGTATTTTATCTATAAAAATTAAAATTCTTTTAAGAAGAACATACACAAATTATCTTTGTACACAAATTATCTTTGCTATTTCTATTAGAAAATAGAGAACTCAATTATATGATTTTCTCATACTTTTCCTCATACTTTTCTCAGTATGTTCTTTCAGAACAGTAAACATTTAAAGATGCAACTACATACAAAAAGTTAGGATATATGCTACATAATATTGTTTGATAAAATGTTACACAAATATGAAACTATAGTATTTTAGGAAATTTAATTCTTTAAAGCAATTAATTTATTAATCATAGATGTTCAGCATATATGTTCACTATATATTCTCAGATTCAACGACTGATTGTTTTTTAATGTTCTTCGGTGTATTCATAGTGAGAAAAATGTGGTTTTGTGTGTACAAGTTGAGCTTAGAAAGGTGCTTTACACTTAGAAGTCTACTTTCTTATACCCTGAAGATTTTTGTATGATGAAGAGCAATTTATCAATGTCTTGTTATAGATAAAAAGAGCTAGATGCAAGAAATATTAACCTAAGTCAAAAAGCAAAGAGGATTTGGCCTCTTTCTGACTAAATCAAACTCAGCTACTGAAGGATTTTGATTTTAATGGTATGTTTTATGTCTTAAATTTTTTCTATAATTTGTCTCAGGAATTACTCAAATGTGAAAAGTTCCAAAAATACCTTAATTATCTAGGGTGTTTTTAAATATCGGTAACATATTGAGGGCAGGATGGCTATAATTTGCTTAATAGTGTACTTATCAGGGTGACAGCTGTAGAATATTATTCTGTTTGATTTTTATGAACTAAAATTCTTACACATGTATAAATGAATTGCCCACTTGAAAGAAAGGATAAGGATATATGCTTAGTTGGAGAGTTCACTGAAATTATCTAATTTCCTGAAAATATAGGAATTCATATTTATGCGACATTTTATATTTATTATAATTTTGTCATATATATCTTGTATTCATAAAATTTCTTTTCTTCTTAAGTGTAGAAATCATGTACAGAAAAGCCATAAGGGAAAAATTGTAAGTGGAAAAGAAATAGAATTGCAAAATTTTCTTATCAACCTGCATTAAAATATTATCTTTATAGATGCCATATTGGGGTGCCGAGCAGGGTAGGGCTCAGGACAAGCCTGCCACCGCTCCAGCAAGGTAGAATCAGGGCATTGACCCACCGGTGCAGGACAATTGGTTTGCTGAGTTGTGGCAAAGGGGGCCCAGTGACTGGCGGACCTAGACCTGACTCCTAATTCCTGCCAAGGCATGGCTCCCTGGCTGAGTGGCCCCGCCCCCACCCCGTAGTCACAAGCGGGAGGCGAGCCTGGCTTTGGAGGCAGGCACAGACGCCATATTGGGGTGCCGATCAGGGTAGGGCTCAGGACAAGCCCGCCACTAAGTTAGCCCCCCCCACCAACAACTGGAATTGAGGAGAGAGTATCCAGTGGATAAAGAGAACATTCAAAACAGGATAGGAAGAGACTTCCAGTATCCAATATATAAACAAAAGTGAAAGCCTGAAAACTAGACAAATCAGCCCTCCACAAACAACAGGAGGGAAAGAAGGGAAAAAAAAGGCATTGGAAGGAGGCAAGCAAAATAAAACAAGATTTCAGCCTTCAACAAACTGAAAAGGCATTTGAGATTTGAATCACAAAAGGGAAACCCACATGCCAGGGAGACGACGAAGAGACAACATGGGAAATGTACAGAATAATTCTGCACCAAGCTCTACCAACCCGGTAGGAGACAGCTACAATCAGGTCCCCCTGGAGGTGACCACAGAAACAGACCTTAGAGGAATAATTGCAGACCTATGCAGAGAAATTAAAGAACATAAAGAAGAATTCAGAGAAGTAAAGAGAGAGAATGAAAAACTCAAAAAGGACCTGGAGGGATACAATGACAAACTAAAGGAAGAACTCAGAGAAGTAAAGAGAGAGAATGAAAAACTCAAAAAGGACCTAGAGGGATACAATAACAAACTAAAGGAAGAGATTGACAAACTCCAGAAAGAACAAGAGAGAGAAAAAAACAAACACCTTAAGGAAGTAGAAACACTGAAAAAGGAGGCCAACCAACGAAGTAAGGAGCACCAAGAAGAGATTGAGAAACTCATAAAGGAAATGGATATA
>VZQC01015285.1:1578028-1620934 GCA_009823505.1 Rhizomys pruinosus | reverse complement strand
CAGGATGGTGGGACCCATGAGCTGTGTGGGTTTGGGCACAACTGCTTGCAAATTGGTTTTACATGAAGGATGCTTGTACTCACAAATTATCACCTATTGTTAAAAAAAATGAAAACAAAACAAAAAGCAGAGAAAGATGCAGAAAACTTACGGCAGAATGCACAATCTGGGATGGGTAGGGGTGGGGTGGGGGGGAAGGGAATGGGATATATGCCTGAACTGAATTGGAAAATGATGTATGAAATACACAAAGCATCAATAAAAATAAATTAAAAAAATAATAATAAAAAATAAAAATAAATATTATCTTTATTAGTTAAATACATTTCCTCTTATATTATCTAAGGTGTAGGCATCTCACCTATTTGGAGCTCAGCATATAAACACCAGCTTACTCAAAGGAGATTTGTTATAGAGGAATAGAAAAAATTAATGGGATCAAATTTGAGGTTTTAAAATTCCAAATAATTAAAAGGATTTGGAGAATTGTACATCTAAACATCTAAACAGAGCAAAGGGCTAAGGTAAGGATAAGAATTAGGTAGTATTCAAAATATATATCATTTGTAACATTTGGGTCTAGAATAAGATAGCTTGATTTGAAAAGTCTGAAGAACCAACTAGTTACTCCTGTTTGGAGTTAGATTTCTGAAGCAGTGAGATTCTGCTCTGTGCTGGGAAATGTAGAGGAAGAGGGGCTAAGAAATGCTCAATTTGATTCACATTTTTTAGATAGTAGGGACCTGAATCAGCCTCAGAGTATTTCCTTTAAGGTCATAAAAATAGTCTAAACTTTTCATATTATGTTCTAAACGGAAGCTCAGAAATGGCAAGCACACAAGAACTTTGAAATGCCGTAAGGTTGGAAGTAAGATGTTGACTGTGTGACCAAAGATAAGATATTAAAACAAATACAGTACAACATAGATATTAACAATATCTGTTGTGGAAGAAAAAAAAAAACCTAGCTGTGGTCTTTGTAGTGGCATTTCATCAATCTGAAAATTGCTCAGGATCATCTTCTTTTAAACCAAAAGTGATATAAATTGTTGAATGGATTAAGAATTTGAAATGTGCCACTCACAAGTGAAAGTATATTATGACAAACAGATTTGGGCAACCCATAATTCTGATATTATTTCTGATCATTCTCCAATATTTCCTATATGTACATAGCTGAATGATCTGTAAACATAAGAAAGTACTCATTAAACATTGAAATAAATATTAGAAAAGAAGTATATTTAAATATAGTTTTATATGCAAACAAAACAGTGTTTATAGCACAAAATATTTCAAAAAATGGAAATACTAAAATATCTTTAAAAGTAACATTGTAGTCATTTTCTAAATGTACATGTAAAAACAATGAATAATGAGAAGAACCAATGAATCCAGAAGCTGGTTCTTTGAAGGGATAAACAAAATAGGTAGACCTCTAGCCCAATTAACCAAAAGAAGAAAATAACAACTCCAAAACAATAGAATTTGTGATAAAAAGGGAAACATCAGAACAGACAATAAAAAGATCCAGACAATCACAAAAGAATACTTCAAAAACCTATACTCTACTAAATTTCAAAACCCAAGAGAAATGGATGAATATCTGGAATCCTGTAATTCATCAAAAGTGAATGAAGAAGAGATTGGCAACATAAATATAACCATAATATATGAGGAAATTGAAAACATGATAAGAAACCTACAAACTAAAAAAAATCCCAAGCCCAGGTGGTTTCACAGCAGAATTCTATAAAACATTTAAATAGGACTTACAACCATTATTACTACAACTGTTTAGAAGAATACAAGAAGGGCTGGAGAGATGGCCTAGCGGTTAAGAGCGCCGACCGCTCTTGCAGAGGACCCGGGTTCGATCCCCAGCACCCACATGGCGGCTGAGAACCGTCTGAAACTCCAATTCCAGGAGAACTCCAGTTCCAGGGGAATCCGAGACCCTCTTCTGACCTCCGCGGCATTGCACGACACAGGTGCACAGACTTGCATGCAGACAGTACATTCATACACATACAGAAATAAANTAAAATTAATAAAAAAAGAAGAGAAAAAAAAAAAAAAAAAAAAAAAAAAAAAAAAAAAAAAAAAATGCCTTCTTTAATTGACTAATAGACCTAGAAACTGTGAAAAGGATTATTACTCTGTCAGAACCAAATATAATACTTAAAGTCATTAGGATATTGTACTTAGGCAAAAGTATATTAAATGCAGGAGCTCTGACATCAGCACTGGATTGTCTACCAGGGGGATGTTGGCCATGGTATCACGGCCCCACAAAAGGTAAGGGTCTCCTTGCCCCTAAGTTGGGAAACCTACAGGAGGAGAGACAATAAGACCATGCTGCCGAAACCTGAAGTTACAATGGGATGGGTGTATTGAGACCAACATGCAAGTTGTACATATGCCTTCGTGAATCCAGTAGGGGGTTTAAAAGCCACTAAACCAATAAAGACAAATACATGGTCTCCCTAGTCAAGCAAGACTCCACCATCGCACCAGTCTACACCTCACCTATCCTGGAAATACTGTGCAGTGGAGCAGGACATGGTCCGTATATATCCCAATCTAATTGGCTATTGGCTCTCTGCTTGGGGAATAACCCACATGCTGTATGCCACAAAAGTTTCATCCTTACAGGTTAGGAGAATGTTATAAGCCACAGTAAGACCCTGTCATATTTAACAGGAGGTGGAAAATAAATGTACTTATGGATTAACATTATCATCAAACATATTGTCTTGAGGCCAAGAGTAAACCTCCTAACTATAGTGCTGCTTATAATACCGTATATATCTAATTGCTTGTGTTATTAGTCGAGGATCGAAAGGTACCCCTGGAAACCTGTCAGCACATGAAAGGAAACAGTCCATTGACCAGAGTCCAAGTCAACAGCTCCAGAGTAGAGTGGAGTGTTTGCTTCTTCATCTCACCTGTGCCCCTTTCTAAGCATAGGGACAAAACCCTGCGGAAGAGGTGGGCGTTGGTAGTAGACTGTAAAGGCTCCGATGTGGTGGTGAATGGTGTGAAACTACAGCACATTATCTGGCACTCATTTGATCACACTCGATTGAACAAAACAATGTCACCCCCCACTGGATGGTGGGGCTGTGGGGGTTTGGGACAACAGCCTGTAGATTGGTTTGCCCGAGGATGTCTGTGTACTCAGGATTATCACTTATAGCTAACAAAGGAAAAAAAAAAAACAGAGAAAGATGGCAAGAAGTTATGGCACAAGGATTCCAGATCTGGGAGGGTGGGTGGGGTGGAGGGGACGGGGAAAGGGAAAAAAAAAATGTGCCTTGATATGATTGGGAAAATGCTGTGACGCAATGCACAAAGATCAATTATAAAAACAATTAAATACAAAAAAGGTAAAGGCTTCTTACCTGTAAACTGGGATACCTGCAAGAAGAGAGGCGATAAGGCCCTGCTGTCGAAGACCTGATGTAAGCATGGGAAAGATGTATTGAGACCGCACTTGCAAGTGTACAGTTGATTTCTGGAATACCAGAGAGTGTTACCAAAGGCCACTAAACCAATAAAGCAAATATAAGACTCCTCCGTCAGCACCAGCTACACCTTACCTGCCTGGAAATACTGTGCAGCAGTGGCAGCCATATGCCTGTATATCACAAATCTAATTGGCTATTAGCTCTCTCCTTGGAGGAATGACCCATGGTTGATGCCACAAGCTTACATCCTCTAGTGTTTAGGAGATGTTATAAGCCACAGTAAGACCCTGTCATATTTTACAGAAAAAACGTAATTCATGGATTAACATTCCATCCAAACATCTGTGTCTATACCAAAGTAACCTACCATAACAATGCATGATCTGGGATGGGGTGGAGAGGGGTGGGGGGAAGGGAAAGGGAAATATGCCTGAAGTGAATTGGAAAATGATGTATGAAATACACAAAGCATCAATAAAAAAATGAAAATTAAAAAAAAATATCATCCATCATGACCAAATTGGATTCATACCAGCAATGCAGGGATGGTTCAACATATGTAAGTCAATAAATATCATAAAACACATAAATAGACTGAAAGACAAAAACCACATGATCATCTCAATTGATGCAGAAAAAGCCTTCCACAAGTATCCCTTCATGCTTAAGTCCTATAGGAAACAGGATGGGAGGGAACATTCCTAAAAGTAATCAAAGCCGTATACAACAAGCACACAGCCAACATTATCCTAATGGAGAAAAGTTGGAAGCATTCTCCTTAAAGGCAGGAACAAGGCAATGCTTCCCCCATCACCACTCCTCTTCAATATAGTGCTTGAAATGCTTGCTAGGTCAATAAAACAAGAAAGGGAAATTAAAGGAGTATTAACTGTAAAAGAGGAAGTCAAGCCAGGTGTAGTGGTGCAAGTCTTTAATCCCCACACTCAGGGGAGGCAAAGGCAGGTGGATCTGTGAGTTCAAGGCCAGTCTGGTTTACATAGTGAGTTCCAGGACAGCTGGGGCTACAGGGAGACCCTGTCTCAAAAAAGAGCCCTCCCCCCAAAAAAAGAGGAAGTCAAACTATCATTTGCACATGATATGAGGGATGCTAAATACTCTACTAGAAAACTTCTAGAAATGATTAAGAGTTTCATTAATTTGGTGGGATACTAAATTAACCTAGAAAAATCAGTAGCCTTTTTAAAAAAATGATTTATTTTTTGTGTATGAATGCAGTGTCTGCATGGAGGTTTGTGCACCCATGTGATACAATGCCGTGGAGGTCAGAAGAAGGTGTCGGATTCCCCTGGAACTGGAGTTAAAGATGGTTTTCAGCCGCCATGTGGGTTCTGGGGGTCAAACCCAGGTACTCTGCAAAAGCAGTTGGTGCTCTTAACCACTAGGCCATCTCTCCATCTCCCAGTTGCCTTTATTTACAACAACAACAAGCAATGGGGGAAGGAATATAAGATATTCCCACTCAAAATAGCCACAAAAAATTACTTAGGAACAAACTTAACCAAAGACACCAAAGATCTCTACAACAAAAAATTTTAATCCCTGAAGAAGGAGATTGAGAATACATCAGAATATGGAAAGAATCCCCCATGCTCATGGATTGGAAAAATTAATAAAGTAAAAATGTCCATTCTACCCAAATTAATATACAGATTCACTGCAATCCCAATTAAAATCCCCATGAGCTTCTTCATAGACCTAGAAAAAACATCCTGAAGTTTAGATGGCAAAAAATTCCAGTGGGAAAGACAAAGAATCCCTGAGTAAAAAGAGCAATGCAGGGATCACTATACCAGACTTCAAACTATATTAAAAGACTATTGTCATAAAACAGCCTGGTATTGGCACAAAAACAGACCTATAGATCACTGGAACAAAATTAGAGATCCAAACCTGAGCACATGCAATTTCAGCCAATTCATATTTGACAAAGGGGCCAAGAGGATCCAGTGGAAGAATGAAAGCATCTTTAGCAAATGGTGGTGACAAAACTGGGTCCCCATTTGCAGAAGAATAAAAGTAAATCCCTACCTCTCACATTGTACAAAAATCAATTCCAAATGGATTCAAGACTTCAATGTGAAACCTGAAACTCTGAAGGTGATAGAAGAAAATGTTGGCAGCAACCTACAAGACATAGGTGTAGGAAAAGACTTTCTAATTCAAGCAGCAGCTGTGCAGGAAACAAGGTCAACAATTGACAAGTGGGATCTCATGAAACTGAAAAGCTTCTGTACAGTGAAAGAAACAATCAATGAAGTGAAGAGAAAACACACAGAGTGGAGGAAACCTTCACCAATGATACATCTGACAGAGCATTAACATCCAAAATATATATACTACTCAAAAAAAAAAAAAAACCGACAAAGTACTAAAATAACAAATGACCCACTCAAGAGACGGAGTAAAGAGCTGAACAGAGAACTTTGCAAATGAGGAAGTGAAGATGGCTGAGAAACATCTTAAAAAGTGTTCAACATCATTACTAATTAAGAAAATGCAAATTAAAACCACTTTAAGATTTCATCTCACTCAGATAAGACTGGCTAAGTTCAAGAAAACAAAAGTCACCAATGTTGGAGAGGTACAGGGGAACACTTATCCTCTGCTGGTGGAAATGTAAACTCATACAACCACTGTGGAAAGCAGTGTAGAGAACCCTTAAAAGACTCAAAAGGGGAAGGGAAATAAGCCTGAACTGAATTGGAAAAAATGTATGAAATGCACAAAGCATCAATAAAAATTAAATTAAAAAAAATAAATAAATAAATAAAAGGACTCAAAATGAATCTGCCACCTGACCCAGTCATACCACTCCTGGGTATATACCCACAAGACTCATCCTACCACAAAGATACATGCACATCTATGTTTATTGCAGCTTTCTTCACAATAGAGAAGATCTGGAACCAACCCAAGTGACCCTCAACCAATGAGTGGACAGAGAAAATGTGGTACATCTACACAATGGGGTTTTATCTATGAAGCAGTAAAGAGGACATCAGACATCGCAGGTAAATGATGGAACTAGAAACATGCTAAGGATTAACAACAGTCCCAGAAAAAACAAATTATGAATGGCATCCCTCATTTGTTGATGCTAGCGCGAAATACTTATAGTAGGGCAAAACTGAGCAAAATATCTATATATATATATATATATAATATTTTTTACCTGAAACTAACTGTGCCATTATAATATGAATACCTTAATGGGATCGAAAATTAACCCATTAATTATTTTCAGACTTTGTAAATGTGGTATATGAGGAGAGAGTATGTATGCATATTTTAGAGTAATGTAAAATAAAGGGAAAAATGTGACTTTCTGAACATGTTTTGGAATTAACAGTTTACTTTCAGATGTCATCATTTTGGTATATATGTGAAGAGCATATATGCATATTTTGGAACAATACAAATTGGAGGGAACAGCAACAAAAGGAATTGACTGAATCAGTAAACTTCAGCCCAAAACAATAGACCTCTGCATAGAAAAACTTTTAAAAGACTGAAAAAAAGATGCAAGATATTTATGGCTAGATGCATTAACTTTGTGGGGTGGAGACATGGAAACGGGAATGAGTCTAAATTGGACTGAGAAATGTATGAATTGCACAAAACTTCAATAAAAATATAAAGACAAAGTTTTTTGAAAGATAAAATCAAATCAAACTGATAGAAATTCAGGATCCTTTATCTTTCTGGTGATATTCTACACAGAAGGATTTCCCTCATATTATATATGGTCATCACAAAGTCCTAGTTATAATCCTCTGATCTTCCACAGATGTTGTCTTCACTCCTGTGAAATACATCGTCTCGCAGCATATATTGTGTCCCAATATTGTGCTAAGTGGGAAACTCACCACCATTTACTCACCCTGATGTATGTATGCATGGTAAATGTTTTGTTTTTGAAATTTTAAGTGCTATAACAGGGTTCAGCCTTAAATTTTGGTTTCCAGAGAAAAAACAAACACAAAGAAAAAAAAAATGTTCAAAGCTGAGGCTAAGAGCTGTGGTCTCCTCCCTTGAACCTGGAGCTGTCATTATTTCCAGGGTTCCAGATTGTGGTTCCCTGCTGTGAACCTGGAACCATTGTCTCTTCCTGTGTGCTGCAGCTGTGGTTCCCTCCAGAGTTAGAGTCTCCTTTCCTGAACCTGGAGCTGTCATCCTCTCTCATGTTCTCGACTGTGTATTTTTCTCCTGAGCTGGAACTGTAGTCCCTCCCTTGAACCTGGAGTCATTGACCCCTTCCATGAACAAGAGTTGTGGTCCCCTCCTATAAACTGGAGTTGTGATCCCCAACCCTGAGTCAATGGTTTCATATTCCTCTGGTGGTGGGCTGATGGTGGATCAGAGTGGAGGATGGAAGATTTACTAATATTGGGCAGCAGTTTCAGTCTTCGGTGAGTGGCTCCATTCCATTCTCCACAACACCCTTCCCCATCCACGCCCCACCCCCAACATCATGCATTCTGCCACACTTGTTAAATACTATCCACTCAAATATTTGTGTCCATATGCCCTTCAGTGCAAATTCATCTACTGAATTCAGCCTATCTAGAGATCATAAGTAACGTCTACTTTTCCTCACCCTACAGTGATCAGTGTCTGATAGTTCCCAGAACAGGGATAGCCCACTACCCATTTCTCATGCTTCACTCTGAGCCCTTGTCTGAATGATTTGGCATGGAGCCTGGGGTCAATGCCACCATTGCCACAAGTTCACATGTGCAAGCTTAGCATGTTAAAATCATTAGCAAATTAAATCAAAAGTTAACTAAAAAAAAGCTTGGCCATGAATTCAAGGCAAAGGCTACTGACAGAAATCAGGGAAGAATTGAAGAGTAATAGTGACCTACATGTGTACATATAAGAATGATTTTAACATGGGTATAATCTGGAAAAATGACTCTTACCCAACCTTGAAATACAAAATTAATCTTTTGACTTGTTTATACTGGGAAAATGTGTGCTGTGTAGCTATTGTTGTCAATTTGACACAACTTGGTTGAGGGAGCCTCAGTTGGGAAATTGCCTCCGTTGGACTGGCCTGTGGTCCTGTCTGTTGGGTCTTTTCTTGATAGTTGAGTGATGTTCAGGGGTCCAGACCCCTGTGGAGGTGATATCATATGATATAAGAAAGCCAGGGGCTGGAGAGATGGCCTAGTGGGTAAGAGCGCCGACCGCTCTTGCAGAGGACCCAGGTTCGATCCCCAGCACCCACATGGTGGCCGAGAGCCATCTGAAACTCCAATTCCAGGAGAACTTCAGTTCCAGGGGAATCCGAGACCCTCTTCTGACCTCTGCGGCATTGCACGACACGGGTGCACAGACTTGTATGCAGACAGTACATTCATACACATACAGAAATAAATAAAATTAAAAAAAATTTTTTTTAAAGAAAGCCAGCTGATGGGGCTGGAGAGATGGTTCAGTGGTTAAGAGCACTGACTGCTCTTGCAGGTTCGATCCCCAGCACACACAAGGTGGTTAGGGTGGTGCACGCCTTTACTCCCAGCAGTTGGGAGGCAGAGGCAGGCAGATCTTTGTGAGTTAGAGGCCAGCCTGGTCTACAGACTGAGTTCCAGGACAGCTGGGGCTACAGGGAGACCCTGTCTCAAAAAGACGAAAAAAAAAAAAAAAAAAAAAGAACTGCCTTTAATTCCAGTTCCAGGGAAATCCAACGTCTTCTTCTGACCTCTGCAGCATTGCAGGACACAGGTGCACCAACCTACATACACATAATAAATAAATAAATAAATAAATAAATAAATAAATAAATCTTAAAAAAATAAAGTCAGCTGAGCATAGGTCAGTGGAGCAAGCCAGTAAGGAGCATCCCGCCATGGCCTGTGCTTCAGTTCCAGCCTCTGAGTTCCTACCTTGAACTCCCTCAGTAGTGAACTGTGACCTGGGAGATGTAAATCCAAAAACCCTCTCCCCAATCCAAGTTGGTATTTTTCAGTGTGTTTTGTCACATCAACTGAAGGCTGACTGGGATAACCTACCAGGCCTTGAACTCTTCTAGTAACCCATAGTTTATAGCCTCATGATACTTTCTTGCCTAGAACAAAAACAATGGATGGATGTGGATGTGAATAGTTGCATATTCATTGGGTGCCAGGAAGATTAACCCATCTGTACTGCAAGCACTAGATGGGAATGAAAGGATAACATCCATTTGTCTTTGTGCATATACCTGTCTAGTCTAAGGATCATAAAGCACAAAATAATTTAAGGGTCTGTTTGTTTTTACTTCAACATTTCATGTTTGATAGACTCTTTCAGTAGAAGAACAAGAGTAGAGTTCCAAGATAATTATGAAAGAACAGGATCTTAGCAGTTTGGTTTCACATTGCACTTGGATTTAAAGTGGATTTTATTCAGACATATCTTTGTGGCTTCCTATGGTCAACACTGCACATACCCATAAACAAAAAAACAGAAATTATGAATATATAAACAAAATGATTATTGTCACATGTAAATATTAAATTTCAAGTACTCATTAGGTATAAATGCTCATATTTCAAATAACATTTTCAAATAATGGAGGCAATACTACATTTGAAAGCTTTTCTTTCATGATGCTCATTTGGGTATGTAGATTAGAGACAAGATGGAATTTCATTGTAGCCAAGAGCCCCAAATTTTATTCAATTTCTAACTGTCCTAGATGTTTGCTGAAATGTCAGCAAGGTGTCACCTGTTTTACTAATTGAAATGGCAGGACCTTTCCTACAAAGAATAGAATTCACCTTCAGTATGCAGCACAAAACATCTTTAGTGATGCAGAAAAAGTCTGTCACTGTGTCAAGACCTTCAGTGTCAGTGAAGAAACATGCATATCATGAATTCACAGGTAGAAGAACTGGCACATTATTTGCCTCAGTACCTGGGGGTTACAGAGAGTTTGACCTGTAGAAGGAATTTGTAGGATATATGCTGGGTAATTTTGCAAATAAACTAACTTCAAGTAATTATCTTTTGAAAATGAGCACTGCTTAAATAAAGAGAATCATAAAGTTGAATATATTGTTGAAAAACTGATATACCTCTACCTAGACCAACAATTAATAATTGGAAATTTTAACCAAAAGTTTGAATAGGCTCTTTCTTGCTAGAGTAATATATAGGATAAATTATTGCCCAGTATGAATTGTGAATCTATATCAATTTCTCAATAACAGTATTAAAATGAGTAGAAAAATTCTATGATTATAGCAATGTACTTTCCTAGCTGGACTGTTGGAGGAAAATTATAGCCATCTGTGTTTTGCTAATAAGTGGTTAATACCACAATCAAAGGAAAGACCACTATCAGTCATTTACATGAATTAAGAATCAACAGAATGATATAGGAAACCTACAAAAACATATTATTACCTTCCCTCTTAAAGAAAGACCTTGGAATCTTTTTGATATGTTTCCTCTAAAAATGCATACATAATACCTGGAGATAGTTTCATGTATGTTTGTCTTGTGGAGATGAGGACCTGTGTTCTATTCCCAGAAAGCAACTAAAAATCTAGGTATATGTGGCAGATGCTTGAAATCCCAGAACAGGAAAGAAGGTGACAGGCATATTCCTTGGACTTACAAGCCAGTAAGCTTGCTTGGCCAGATTCAGGACAGTAAGAGGTAGTGACCCCAGACAAAGTTGGACTGTGTGAAATTTCCCCCATCCACCTTGGCATTCCAACTGGTTTTGTCATTACATAGATCTTGTTAAACTACCATACTGTGGAGATCTCATTGTTATAGCTTCCCTAGCATGCCTAGAAGTCATTAACTAGTGTTAGGTATCTGTCCTCCAGCTCTTATGTTCTTTCTCACCTCTCTTCTGAGACATTGTGGGTGAGAAAATCAGTTTTCTCCAGGGACTAGATCCCTGAGAGATTATTTAATCACAAGCAGGCAGGAGTAAGCACAGGTGTATATATAAACACCACTAAATGGACTCAGTACTCTATTATCTATCTATCTATCTATCTATCTATCTATCTATCTATCTTCTATCTATTTGTCTATTAACTATCTACCTACTATCTATCTACCTATTTAGCTATCAATCAATGCATCTATCTAAATATGTGTACGTGTAACAATGATAATCAAAGAAGAGAACAAGAAACTGAGATAGAATTTGGGGGCATGAAGGAGTTGGAGGAGGACTTGGAGGGATGGAAATAATACAAATACAATACTCATGTATGAGATTCTCAAAAATAAAATAAATCTTAAAAAAGAAAACAAAGTGAATGCCACCTATGGAATGATATTGGATGTGACTTGTGGCTTGCACACTCATGTCCATATTCAGGACCTTATAGAATGTATAGCTGTACACACATGTGCACATGCACACACGTATACACATATACTGAAACTATACACATTTTAAATGTTCTCATGTCTAACTAAACTACACATATTTATATCAAGCATTTAATTTATGTATTGATTGTGTATTTATTTTGTGTACAACAAATATGATGAGACTACTCAAGAAAATACAATTTGAAAATAGCTTTATCCACTGAATATGCTGACATAGGTTTCTTCAGAATTATATACCTCTATCCAATCTTCCTGGAGGAAATCTCCATTCATACCTATGTAAAATATTAGATCTTATGCTTTCTGGTATTTTTGGGGGGGACGAGAAGTTTATTTGGCTCACATCTCCTGGGTCACAGTTTATCACCATAGGAACTCGAGGCAGGAATTTGGAGGCAGAAGCTGAAACACAGGCCATGGAGGAATGCTGCCTATTGGCTTGCTCTCCTGGCCCACGCCCAGTCTGATTTTTTATGCTTTCTAAAACTCACAGCAGAAGCAGTTTGATTCTGTCTACCCAGCTCTTCATCCCTTTCTTGGACTTTTACA
The DNA here is from genome assembly GCA_009823505.1 of Rhizomys pruinosus. Classification (NCBI taxonomy): domain Eukaryota; kingdom Metazoa; phylum Chordata; class Mammalia; order Rodentia; family Spalacidae; genus Rhizomys; species Rhizomys pruinosus. The sequence goes on along the minus strand of VZQC01015285.1, from coordinate 1,608,548 downwards.
TGTAAAAATCTAACCTCTCTTTTCATGACCTAGAACCAATTTTGACTTCATGACTTTAGAACATATTTTAAGAAACTTGATTTAATTGATTCAAAAATTTTAACAGTAAATATTCTTATTTTTCAATGTATATGTTAAGGTATCCTGGAAGCTGAAGTATCCCCCCAGAATAAATAATATCCTGAATTCAGTTCCCCAAATATCAGTACCTGTAATATCAGTGCTTTGGGACCTTCCAGATCTGAACCATCTCCTACAGAGTGCTGGGGTCTACCAATGTATTAACTTTATTATTTTATTTTTTGGTCTTTTGAGCAAAAGCTTGCTCAAAAAATCCCTGTAGCAACAGCTTCCCTGGAACTCACAATTTAGCTCAGGCTGGCCCCATCTCACAGGAATCCAGCTGCCTCTGCCTCTTGAGTGCTGGAATTAAAGGCAATGGGCCATCACATCCAGCTTTCAAAGATTGCCTTGTTCTCGGTTTACATTGCTAATTCCACGAGTGTGAGTGTTCCAGACATTTCATTTCCTGCTCCTGTCAGATAAACTGTTTTATCTAGTAAGAGTGAAAAAAAGGTTATTGTTTCTAAGACAAATGGTAGAACATTCAGCCTAGAATCAGCTAGTGTCTTTGCAATATGGCCATTGAACAATCTGTCTGGATACCACATTCTTGGATCAATTTTTTAATTAAAAAATATTATTTCACAATCCCACATATGCAGCATATATACAGAGTTCTTTGATCAAAGACCATTTCCCCCATTATCCTCTTCCAAAGCCTTTCTTACCATCTTCCTTCTTCCTACTTCCCTCCACGTGTGTGTGTGTGTGCATGTGTGTGTGTGTGTGTGTGTGTGTGTGTTTGTGTGTGTGTGTGTGTGTGTGTGTGTGTCCCACTGTATTCAGTTACAGTTGCCTGCATTAGCTTGGCTTAAGGGCTTGTTCACTTGAGTGAGGACAATGTATCCAGTGGCTGAGAAATATGACTACTTCCCTTCAATAGCTTTTAACTGCTGCTGGGAAATGGGGAGTGATAGGGTCTTATGAGCTCCTCCTCTCCCCACTGTGTTGGTGGAACCAGTCTTGTACAGGTATTACAGCTGCTGTGAGTTCACAACTGCAAACGCCATTCTATTTACAGAATATACCTTTTAACAACACTTTTTCCCATCCTCCAGGCCTTAAGTTCTTTTTGCACCCTCCTCAATGATGTCTCTAAGCCTTGGATGGGTGATATACTTGGATGATTTAGGGCTGAGCATATATTTTCAGCAGACTGACTAGTTATGATTCTCTGCATTAACCATCAACCACTGCAAACAGAAAATTCTTTTTTTTTTAATTTTTATTTATTTTTTAAGTGTATGAATATACTGTTTGCATGCAGGTCTGTGCACCCGTGTCGTGCAATGCTGCAGAGGTCAGAAGAGGGTGTCGGATTCTCCTGGAACTGGAGCTAAAGACGGCTCTCAGCCGCCATGTGGGTGCTGGGGATTGAACCCTGGTCCTCTACAAGAGCAGTCAGTGCTCTTCACCTCTAGGCCATCTCTTCAGCCCAAACAGAAACTTCTTTAAGCAAGGCTACAGGTCCTTTTTGACTTGTGTACATTGTATTGAAGCCAATTACATTTGGGGTCTTGTTGATGCAGTTTAACTTTTAAATCCAACATAAAGTAGAAAATTTAATATGTTTATAGATATACAGAATTGTTAAGGAACAACACTGAAGAGTGGCAGGTGCACCTTGAGAGAGAGGTATATTTCAGGTAGTTGAAATAATCATGAAAATAATTTATTTCAGAAAACAGAATGGTGTGTTTAGAGATAAGTATTTTATTTTTTTGTTGTTTACTTCTTATTTTATTGTAGTTTTGTGCATTTCATACATCACTTCTCAGTTCAATCTAGACTCATTTCCCTCTTTATGCCCCCCATCCCTCCCAAGTATTTCTAATTTCCCATTAGACTTTCCATATCTCTATAACTTCATTTTCATTTTTTCTTTTTATCTTTTCTTGTTAATATTTTGTATTAACATGTTAGAGGTCATAAATGGTTGTTACTAATATAAAAAATAAATGAATCATATGTTTGACACCGTGAAATATATTCTACTTTATAATAATATATTCTTATACATATAGATTTAATATATGATAAAAATGCTTTGAGATAAGTGGCCTTATTCATATGATAGCTATGATGACAACTAAGATGGTCCCTGTACACTAGAATTTGCATGACAACCCAGAAGGAATGATAAATTACATGGAAATTTATAGAAATGAGAAATGACTTCCATTTTGAACTAGACAAGTTACTTGAATATTTCCATAATATGAAATGGGCCTTCTATTCTTTTTTTTTTTTTTTTTCCTTAGGAGAGGGATCTTCCTATAGTCCAAGGTGGCCCTCTTGCAAACTCACTACTGTAGACAGGGCCTGTGCCTTAAAACTCACAGAGAGATATGCCTGCCTCTGCCTCTCCAATGCTAGGAGTTAAGGCATTGCCCAAACGAGACCCCGCTTAAAGACAGTTCTTAGCTGCCATTGGGTGCGGAGATCAAACCTGTGGCCTCTGCTAGAGCAGTCAGTCCTTAACCCACTCAGAGTATCTCTCCACCCCCATCCCCCTATCCTTTTTTTTAAATAAATATTTTCAATTGCATTTATTGGTGTTTACTACCATATCATTTTCAGTTCCATTTAGACCACACTCCCTTTTCCATGGTCCCCACCCCACCCAAGTCTCATGCATGTCTCTCAGTCATTCTGCCATCTTTTTCTCAGTCTTCTTGGATGTTTTACTCGGCAGCAGGTTTTAGGTGGGCAAAAGTTTACTTAGTCAGTGTCTTTGATCCAGTCCTTTTTTCATTTGGTTGGTTCCCTCCCATTCTCGTATTGTTCCAAAGGTATATATATATATATATATATATATATATATATGTATATATATCATATATACCAAAATTATGACCTCTGAAAATAAACTGCATGCTAATTCCAAAATATGTTTAGAAGTTTACATTTTCCCTTTGATTTTATATTACTCTAATTTATGAATACATATCCTCCATGCATATACCACAATTCCAAAGTCTAAAAATAAGTGGCCAGTTAATTCCAGAGCCCATTAAGGAATTCACATTATAACAGCATAGTGGCCTTCAGATAAAAAGAAATATAGCATTAACTTTTCTCAGCTTGCCTTTCAACTAGGGATGTGTTGCTAGTGTTCACAAATGCGGGATAACATTTGTTGTTTGTTTTCCTGGACTATGTTACTTCACTTAGCATAATGGCTTGAAGTTCCATCCATTTACCTGCAAAGTTCATTATGCCATCTTTCTTTCCTGCTGCGTAGAATTCCATTGTGTAGATGTACCACATTTTCTCTATCCACAAGTCAGTTGAGGGACACGTGGGTTGATTCCAGCTCTTTGCTATTGTAAAGAGAACTGCATTAAATATAGATTTGCATGTATCTCTGTGATAGGATTAATCTTGCAGTTATATACCCAGGAGCGGTATGATTCATTCAAGTGGTAGGCTCATTTTCAGGTCCTTGAGAGTTCTCTACAGTGCTTTCCGTAGGGGTTGCAGAAGTTTACATTCCCACCAGCAGTGGATGAGTGTTCCCCTTTCCCTACAACCTCTCCTGCATTTGGTATCCTTTGTTTTCTGGATAGTAGCTAGTCTTACCTATACTAGAAGACATTTTGTGTGTGCTCTTTTCTTTCCTAATTTGAGTCCCTTGTGATACAATAGTTGTCACCACTTCACTCTTCATGTTTTCTAATTTAATATCTTGTGTAAAATGGCTATGTAATTTGTGTTTTTAAAGTAGCTATGTAGTTAACTGTGAGTTATAGAGATATACAGGGCATATCCATTTTATTTTCCACAAATATTTATTTTTGAAAATTTAGAATGTCCTAATTCACACACATACTCTAAAAAACATATCTGTTCTATCTGGAGAAACGTAAAGATTCCTATGTTCCTTTTGTAAACAAAGTGTTTTAAGTTGTATTTTTCCAGACACATTTGAACTTGTGAGTAATTATATATGTGTTAACATGTCTTAAGATAAATTCCATATGAACATAACCTTAACAGCTCTGTATAATATGCATAAATGCACACATTAATAAAATGTCTCAAGTTAGAATCTTTAAAATATGCTTAAACCAAGAGTTCACACTGCACTGTGCATAAATATTCACATAATAAATACAGCACAGTATATCATTGTTAAAAATTCCTTATAACATTAACAGATCTAACTGAGACATGCATGGAGAAAATTTGTGGTCAACCAAACCATTCAGCCGCAAGGCATAGACATAACCACAGATAACATTGCAGTTTAAAGGAATGAGCACATTTCAAGAGATCACTGGTGTTGGAAATATTAACATTATCAATGCTCAGATTCAAGTAAAATAGATATATGACCAGAAACCAAAGTTTAGAAATCATTTCAAAATATTTTCATGACATTGGGATATATTAGTTAATTGCCTCCAAAAAGCATATTCATCAAATCAAACAAATGAATTTGAAGCATTTCAGCTTATTTTATATGTAAAACTCTTTTCTCTCTCATGTTTTGTCTCAAATTGGTATTGCATATATAGGCGAAAACTCCCTACATTTATGGTGCTGAAGACCTTCACAATCATTCTATTTAACCAGCATGTACATGAATTGGCAAGACAAGAAATGAAATTTATCAGTCAACCTGTACACTTAGAATTTTAAAATCTAAAACATTCTAAAAGTATATTGGCCATGGTGTCTGGACTGAGGATCTGCTTTCCAAGAAATTTCGATAGTCACAATGTGAGTTTTCCCTTAGGTAGTTGCTTAAACAGAAAGAGGAAACTTTATTATTTGGTAACAATAGATCTCATATAACTTTAAATGACTTCAAATCTAGTGTTTGGAGGCACAATCTCTCAGACTTTATTATTTTTTTTCACATAAATTTATTTATTTGTTTATTTATTTGTTTGTTTATTTATTCATTTATTTATTTTTAACAAATCTAGACCCATGTTCCGTCCCATCTCCCCACCCCGCCAGAGCTCATGCATTCTGCCAAACATGCTTTTCATCTCTTAGTCTTTCTCAATTATCTCCATGGGGAAGTTGACTGTTTTGAGCAGAAGTTCACTGTTACAGTCAGTTCTTTGATGCAGTCCTTTCTGTTGTTGTTTCCAATATGCATTACGCCCAACTGCTTTGTACAAAAGCTCAGGGGGCCCTACACAAGAAATACTTACAACTGGGTAATTGGCACTAGCATCCACAGATGAGGGATACCATTCGTCGTTTGTTTTTCTGGGACTGTGTTACTTCACTCAGCATGATGTCCTCTAGCTCCAGCCATTTTCCTGCAAAGCTCGTGATGTCGTCTTTCTTTACTGCTGCATAGAACTCCATTGTGTAGATGTACCACATTTTCTCTATCCACTCGTCAGTTGAGGGGCATTTAGGTTGGTTCCAGCTCCTTGCTATTGTGAAGAGAGCTGCAATAAACATGGCCGTGCATGTATCTCTGTGGTGGCGTAAGTCTTGAGGGTACATGCCCAGGAGTGGTATGGCTGGGTCGGGTGGCAAGTTCATTCCAAGTCTTCCAAGGGTTCTCCACACTGCTTTCCATAGTGGCTGTACGAGTTTACATTCCCACCAGCAGTGGATGAGTGTTCCCCTTTCCCCACAACCTCTCCAGCACTTGGTATCATTTGTTTTCTTGATCCTAGCCAGTCTTACTGGAGTAAGATGATATCTTAAAGTGGTTTTGATTTGCATTTCCTTAATGATTAGTGATGTTGAGCAGTTCTTGAGGTGTTTCTCAGACATCTCTAATTCCTCGCTTGTGAAGTCTCTGTTCAGTTCTTTGCTCCATCTATTGAGCGGGTCGTTTGTTTTCTTTTTTCTTTGTTTTTTGAGTAGTTTATATATTCTGGAAATCAATGCTTTGTCAGATGTATCTGCAGTGAAGGTTTCCTCCCACTCTGTGGGATTTCTCTTCACTTCCTTGATTGTTTCTTTTGATGTACAGAAGCTTTTGAGTTTGATGAGGTCCCATTTGTCAATTGTCGACCTTAATTCTTGTGCAGCTGCTGTCTGATTTAGGAAGTCTTTTCCTACGCCTATGTCTTGTAGTCTGCTGCCAACTTTTTCTTCTATCACCTTCAGAGTTTGGGGTTTCACGTTGAGGTCTTTAATCCATCTGGAGTTGACTTTTGTACAGGGTGAGAGGTAGGGGTTTAATTTCATTCTTCTACAAGTGGTGATCCAGTTTTGCCAACACCACTTGCTGAAGATGCTGTCTTTTCTCCATTGTGGTTTCTTGGCCCCCTTGTCAAATATGAGATGGCTGAAATTGTATGTGCTCAGATTTGGATCTTCGGTTTTGTTCCATTGGTCAACAGGTCTGTTTTTGTGCCAGTACCAGGCTGTTTTTATGACTATAGCCCTGTAGTATAGTTTAAAATCTGGTATAGAGATCCCTCCTGTGTAGCTCTTTTCACTCAGGATTGATTTGGCTATTCGGGGTCTTTTGTTTCTCCAAATGAATTTAAGAACTTTTGTTTCCAAGCCTGTGAAGAAACTCTTGGGGATTTTGATTGGGATTGCATTAAATCTATACAAGAGTTTTGGTAAAATGGACATTTTTACAATGTTAATTTTCCCAATCCATGAGCATGGGAGGTTTTTCCATCTTCTGAGGTCTTCTTCAATTTCTTTCTTTAAGGGTTTAAAATTTTTGTTGTAGAGGTCTTTGGTGTCTTTGGTTAGGTTTGTTCCTAGGTATCTTATTGTTTTTGAGGCTATTGTGAGTGGGAAGGTCTCTTTGAATTCTTTCTCCAGTTGCTTGTTCTTGGTGTAAAGAAAGGCCATTGATTTTCTAAGGTTAATTTTGTATCCTGCCACTTTGCTGAAGCTGTTAATCGTTTCTAGGAGTTTTCTGGTGGAGTTTTTTGCATCTCTTAAGTAAACAATCATATCATCAGCAAATAGGGATAGTTTGACTTCCTCTTTTCCAATTAGTACTCCTTTAATATCCTTTTCTTGCCTTATTGCTCTAGCAAGTGTTTCAAGCACTATATTGAAGAGGAGTGGTGATAGGGGGCAGCCTTGCCGAGTTCCTACCTTTAAAGGGAATGTTTCCGTCATTTCCCCATTTAGGATGATATTGGCTGTGGGTTTCCTGTATATGGCTTTGATTACATTGAGGAATGATCCCTCCAATCCAATTCCTTCTAGGACTTTAAGCATGAAGGGATGCTGGATTTTGTCAAAGGCTTTTTCAGCATCAATTGAGATGATGGTGTGGTTTTTGTCTTTGATTCCGTTTATGTGTTTGATGATGTTTATTGATTTTCGTATGTTGAACCATCCCTGCATCTCTGGTATGAATCCAACTTGGTCATGATGGATGATCTTCTTGATGTGGGTCTGTATGCGATTTGCCAGTATTCTGTTTAGAATTTTGGCATCTGTGTTCATTAGGGAGATGGGTCTATAATTCTCCTTTTTAAAGGAGATATAATGCTTACTTATCTTTTGGTTATACTTTCCATTTGGGTGTTTAAGTCCATACAGTTAGCCCAGATTAACCAACTTTTATTTTCTGAAGGTCAGTTGAGGATCTGGTCCTCAGGAGCCACTCGGATTTGGGGGGGGGAGGGGCCTCTGGCTCTGCTTTTACCAGTTCCATCCACTGGAGGACAAAGTCAGGTTGTGCAGGACCAAGCTTCCCTTTTGAAGAATGAAGAGACTTTCCTCTTTGTGGACTGGACACTGGCTAGAGTCCTGTTAGTGGATCTCCAAGACCTCCCTGCCCAGGACGACTGGTGACTCACAATTGCAGGAAGTTTCAGGAGATGCCCCCACACAAAGCCCCTTGGGATCTAGTTGACCTCAGGGGGGCAAGAAACAAAGTTGTTCCTCCAGTCCCTCCGCTGAATTGGTATGGGAATTATGTATGGGGGTTATCCATCCAGAAAGGCTGTTACACCAGTCTAATACTTTTAATTACTGTATAATATCTTAGGTAAGGCTTGAAGAACAATTCAAGCAGCCTTATATAATACTGACTAGAGGAGGGACTTAACACCATAGGTTAAACAGGCATAACCCACAAGATAGAATTAAACAATTTCAGGCTTATCTTAAATGTAAACTGTTCACTACAATTACTACAAACAGTAACAATATCTTTTTCTTTTTCAGACCCCCTATCCTGATTTATAGTTTTCCTAGAAAGATAAGAGCTGTACCATCTACCATAAGACAGGAAATAAACTGATAAGGATTACCAAGCCCATCCAAAACTGTCTTCTTCTGGAATGCATGTTACTGTTTCAGGAAGATAGAACCTAGCATTTTGAGTCAAATTATCTGGTTAGGTATAAGGAAATATCAAAAGCAACTCTTGCAAGAAACATAAACTACAATTTCAGTAGCCATAGGTAACACACTATTTTTCTGTGTCAATTTAATCCAAACCTGTAACAAGTAGTTCAGTGCAAGCCAGGAGCGGGGTGAAAAGTAACAACAATTCTGTAGATCTTATCCTTTTACTAAACCTTTAAGTGCCATGTGATGTCTAGATAAAGCTTGGGAAAAAACTGAACACTCTTAAACAATCCTTGACTAGATATACATTTTGATTCTTAAACTAGTTAACTGAACTTTAGAAAATTGAGCTTATTCATTGTCTCACTTTTTACCTGCCATAACAAACCTCCTCAGACTTTTATCACTTGCATAGATTTTTCTCATCATCTTCATATAAATCATTACTAAAAATATCTCCATTTTTATATATCTCTAACATTTTTCTTACCTACTCATTTCCTTTCTTAATACCATGAGACATAACATTCATAAACAGATTGATCATTAGTTGTGAAGAAATACTAGGGAGCACTCCCACAAAACAAGCACTGTGGTCAGACACAATATCATGACAAACTAGTTTTAAAACCAAAACTATAGAGCTTTTTCAGATATGTAGTAAATATCCCTAACTGGGTTTCCAATTTAATAAGAGATGGAAAATGAGATGGACCAAAGGAGAAGCCCCAAAATGGATGCTTTGGAACCCCTCGTTTAGAAATTCTAATGGACTTTTTTTTTTCTTGTGAAAGATTTTATTTGTATTTCTTTTCTTTTTTTTATTGATGCTTTGTGTATTTCATACATCATTTTCCAATTCAGTTCAGGCATATATCCCTTTCCCTTCCCCCCACCCCACCCCTACCAATCCCAGATCATGCATTCTGCCATAACTGTCCTGCATCTTTCTCTGTTTTTCTGTTTTGTTTTGTTTTCATTTTTTTAACAATAAGTGATAATTTGTGAGTACAAGCATCCTTCATGTAAAACCAATTTGCAAGCAGTTGTGCCCAAACCCACACAGCTCATGGGTCCCACCATCCAGCAGGGGGGGGGGGCTTGTATGTTCCATCAAGTTGATCAAATGAGTGTCCAGTCTATATTGTTGTAGTTTCACCATTCACCCCAATCGCAGCCCTTACATTCTACTGCGCCCCCTCTTCTGCAGATTGCTCCCTAGGCTTAGAAAAAGTTGAACATTTAATTACCCTGTTCCTCTCCTGGTGCCCTACCTAGAAAATGTACCTAACTACTCCAGGACGGAAACACAAGACAGGAACATGGCGTCAGAGCTGAAACAAAAATCACAGAGAAGTGCTCCCTAGTACCTCATGTTAATATGCTAATAAAAAAATTGTACAATTAAAAAAAAATCCCATAGTCGCCAGGTGTGGTGGTGTATGCCTTTGATCCTAACACTACAGAGGCAGAGGCAGGAGGATCTCTGTGAGTTCAAGGCCAGCCTGGTCTACAGAGTGAGTTCCAGGACAGCTGGGGCTACAGGGAGACCCTGTCTTGAAAAGACCAAAAAAAAAAAAAAAATCCTATAGTCTATAAAGAAGTCCAAGTTCTATTTCCAAAGCCAGTCTTCTAACTGTGAATTCCTTTAACATCATATACTTCCTATTCCAAGAAAGGAGAACCAGGGAAGAGATACAATCAGTGTGAAGCAAAATTGAAATCCAACAGTGTAAATAGTCCTAGACACATCTAGGATTCACTGGTGATCTTTTGGGCTCAAAGAGCTTGGGTAGTCCCACCTTTCCTGCTTTGCATTAGCAGTTTGTCTTGTAGGCTCAGGCCAGTTCCACACCACACCTGCTGCTGTCATTAGCGGTAATCCCAGGGTCCTTTCACCTCAAATAATCTGGCGTCTCCTTTGCAACTGAGTCTGCCTTTTCACCAGTGGCCTCCCCTGATCTCTTAAGGCACTCCAATCCTTCCACATGGTAGCAAAGTTCATTCTCTTCATGACCCTTCTTCAGTCCTGGGATTTCCACTACCATTGAAGCTGCACCTTCACAAATGGCCTCTCAAGGCATCTCTCCTTTTTTATTTTTTAAGCACAATGACACTTTATTTGGAGTTTTAAAGAAAAGGCATCTCTTTAGGGAGCCCCAAACTCTGCTCTTCATGATCCCTTCATGCCTTGAAGCTCAGTACCATCTGGGAGACACTATCAGACTATTTGCCATGCTCTACTACCAGCTTCATGGGCATCCTTGGCCCTTATAAAGGCTTAATGAGAAATGTCCTTCATAAGCACTTGGGATATTTTATACCAATCTGGTGGCATTGTGTGGAAAGGTTTTGAAACTTTGGGGAGGTTGAGCTGGGCATGGTGGAACATGCCTTTAATCCCAGCACTCCGGAAGGAGGCAGAGGCAGGTGGATCTCTTTGAGAGCTTAGTCTACACAGAGAGCTCCAGACCAGCTGGGACTAAAGGAAGAACATGTCTCAAAAAGATGAAAAAAAAAAAAAAAAACTTAGGGGAGTTCTAACCTTGCTGGAGGAAGAACATTACTGGGGAGTGTTTTGAACCTTGTTCCACTTTTAGGTTGTGCTTTCCTGGGTGCTTCCTGGGTGTGGGCCAAGATGTGATCTCTCAGCTTCGTGCTCCTCACTGCTGTGAATGCCCCATCTGAAAATCTAAGTCAAAATAACCTTCTGCCTTAAGTCAGTTTTGGTTATGTTTTATAATAGCAGCAAAAAGTAAGCCAAAGAAACAAGTGAAAATATTAAATGCTTAGATAGTGAAATGAGCATATCTTATTTAGACATCTTGATAAAGATTGGCTTTTGTTGGGAGTAATATTTTCATTTCTATTTCTATGTTTTTAATCTCCATGTAATTTTCCACTGTGAGTTTTAAATAATGACATGTGAAATTACAACAATGATTGCATTTTATTAAAAATTTGGAGACTAGGTTATTAAAAAGGTTGATGACCTTAAAGGGTTTTGTAAAATACGCAATTTAGCATTTTGTGTGTCAGAGCCCTTTGTAATTACATAACTAGCTTCCATTTGTAGAGGCATTATTATTAATACTATTTTCAGAACCTGGAGTGTAATCACATGCACTTTGATTGTTGCAGTAGGCTGTTTTTGTTCTGTTGGGAAGATGATTAGATTCATTATTTAATTTCATGATATTTAAGGTTTATCAGCAATCTCACAAATTTTTTTACAACCTTAAAGCTGTATTTCATGATAGAGAACTGTCCTCACACCAAGACTTTCTTGCTTATAAGACTACTATATAAAACTTGCTGTAGAATGGGTATAAGTCGCTTTGTTCTTCCCTGTGTGATGAACCTGCAGTGATCACGTATAGTAACAGTCTTCCGATGCCTCTGTAAACAGAACAATTTCAAACATATGTAATGTAATGTTCTTGACAGAAGAACAGCAAGTTGAGAGATGGAATTCAGAGAGAATTTGCTTTTCGGATTCTATTAGTAAAAAAGCTCATTCTTAGCTAACAAGTACAGGAGTCTTAGCTCTAAGTCATGAGTTCCTGAGTTGTGTGAGTGTAGTACAAAGATAATGATTGGATTAGTTGAATTTTTCCCTTAAGAATGTTTTTGGGTGGCTGGAGAGATGGCTCAGTGGTTAATAGCGATGGCTGCTTTTGTAGAAGTCCTGGATTGGATTTCTAGCACCCACATGGTGGTAAACAACCATTCACAACTCCAGTTCCAGGAGCTCTGATGCCTTCTTCTGAACTAAATGAATTCATTACATGACACATATACAACCACATACATGCAGGCAATATACTCATATACATAAAAAATAATAAAGTTTTAAAAATAACTTTTTTCACCTGAATTGAGAGCTAAATATTTGCACATTATAAAATTAGAAACACACACCCTGGGGTCTTATATTCTGTATTCATATTAACTATATCGTTGTTTTCCCTTTTAAGTCTAATTTTATTTTTTTTTTACTAGAAGAAACTAATTTTGTGTTGTTTCTATTTTTATAAATTGGATTTCTGTCTACCATACATTTAGGTTCTTATTTAAAATGTGCAGTTTTATGCAAGATTCTATATACCTCAATGACTAACTAACATGTATTTCACTTCAAAGTAAGCTTTTAATTTCAATTTTTGGATCTAATTTCTCCCATGTCTGGGATTTCTTTTCTTTGTATGAATTCCTATAAGAAATCTCCTGTCCCTAGCTTAAATTTTAAGGATGTGTCTATTCTAAATTATTATGCAAAACAAAAAGAACCCCACTAAAGTACTAAGTTATTATGTACTGTAGAGTGGAAAAAGCCAAAAACATGAGTAAAAATTTTCACATTTTAACATTAGCTTCTTACTCCTTGGAGCCTAAATATGGTGACTTGTACTCTTTCATAGAGATATTCAGAGGCCAGCTCCCTATGACATAATATTAACCAATTTCAAGACTTGGTGTTGAACAGCTAAATAATAGTTAGCTAATTAATAAGATGGTGAGATATTTCTGAAGAGATGGCTCAGCATCTTGTTCTTGCTGCATCTGTGTTCTGTTCCCAGCAAAAACTGGCAGCAAAGGATCAGTAATTCCAGTTTCTGGGGATATGACAGCCTTTTCTGGACATTGTGGGCATTGTATATATGCTGTCTACTTGTATACATGCAGACAAAACACTCATACACACAAAAAAATCATCAACATGGTGAGGTCCCAAATTTCCATAAAGGTATAGAAACCACAAATTGGTAAATGGTGTAAGATCAAGTAAATTTCATTAATCTTTATAAAAAAAATCTCTATTTCTTCATAGGGTAGCAGTTTTCTCCCTTACACATTGCATTTCTCTCCTTCCATTACATTTTCTTTAATAAGTCTTTAATCTGATCTGTCATGGTAAAGACCTTGGCCCCTTCCTTCAGCTTGTCACTGTCATTCCCAGCATGACATATATTTATGACACACAGTCTATCTCATTCTGAGTCTAACCTATATTTCTAAATATTTTCTACTTTCCTAAAATAACATCAAATAACTTAATCATTTTTAAAAATTATCCATATCTACTAGAGTGAATTTATGATATTTATGTCATATGAACTTCTGTGAACAAAGCATTCATGGATACCAAACATAGAAAGGGTCCTAGGGGAAAGAGTGGGTTAGATTGCTGTGAGATTCTCAGGGATCACAGCATTTTGTTGACTGATTAATTCATCATCTTGTTTTATGAATATTTCTGTTAAGGGTAGTTTAATTTATTTAATGTATATGATTCATTCACTCCTTAACATTAAATGATAAATAACAACATTACAATAAATAATTGAACAATATTTAGCATTTTTTGTGTAAGAACATCACAACATTCTTTTTCTTAGAAACAGTAGCCAGAACTTTTGAAATGTGCTTGGGACCATGGAAATGGTGAAATCCCTGATAAAAGTCATGGAGATCAAAAAATGTGACACTAAAAGCATGTCAGTGTGCAAGGAATGTGTGTGTACAGTATGACAGCTAAAATAATAGGGCAGATTATCTCCTATTTGACATCAACTTGGAATATTTGTGTCAGACAACTCAAAATTTTCTCCACTCTGTGCATGCTTATGAAATACTGTGAAAGAACAGCTAATTTAGTCCTCATGCATTTAAAAAAGTAATTGAATTTGCAAGCACAAAATCCATATGTAACAAGGATTCTCTACTTGTTTCTAGGTCAAGTATAAGCAACATATTTTTATAAAATATTTGTATTGCTGTTTTGTGTAGTTCATACATCATTTCTCAGTCAAATTTAGAGACATTGCTTTTCCCATGCCCTCCATCCCACCCCAGTTCGTGCATTCTGCTGTACATGTCTTGCAACTTTTTCTCAGTCATTTTAAAATTTTTCTCTGCAGAGGTTTATTGTTTAGGCAGAAGTTAACTTTTTCAGTCAGTTCTTTGACCCAGTCCTTGCTCCCTCTCATTTGTATTGTTCCAAAATATGCCTATATATACATCAGATATATACCAAGATTATGACCTCTTAAAATAAACTGTATGTTAATTCCAAAATATTTTAGGAGTTCATATTTTTCCATTTAATTTTATATTACTGTAAAATAGGAACACATACCCTCCATCCATATAGCACAATTACAATGTCTGAAAATAAGTGGTAAGTTAATTCTAGAGCCCGTTTGTATTTTTGGGACTGTGTTACTTCACTTAGCATAATGGCTTCTAGTTCCATCCATTTACCTGGAAAGTTCATGTTGTCATATTTCTTTACCACTGCATAGAATTCCATTGTGTAGATGTACCACATTTTCTCTATCCACTCATCAGCTGAGGGACACTTGGGTTGCTTCTAGCTCTTTTTCTGGAAGATGAGTTTTGTGGTTATATACCCAGGAGTGGTATGACTGGGTCAGGTGGTAGGCTCATTTTCAGTTTCTTGAGATTTCGTCACACTGCTTTCCATAGGGGTTGCACAAATTTGCATTCCCACCAGCAGTAGATGAATGTTCCCCTTCCCCACTACCTCTCCAGTATTTGGTGTTCTTTGTTTTCTGGATCATAGCTAGCCTTGCCTGAATAAAATGAATTTTAAAGGTCTGTTTTTGGCCTGAGAATGCAATGCTTATCTTGGGGTAGTGACACATGTATTCTAACTTCTGAAGTAGTGGATGATTAGAAACTTCATATTGAATTCTCAATCTGTAGCAGGCCCTGTGCCAATTATTTTATGCTAACTCATTTAGTTCTAATACAATACATGGATTATGGAAATTCTATTTCAGTAGGTAGTATTTGCTGAGGGAAAGATTTGTAATCTGGTAGCCAGGCAGCACCAGAGAGTCAACCAATGGACAATGAATAATGTGTGCCTGCAAGGAATGAGACAGAAAATAACTGTAGAAAAGATCCTAGCATAGCCCCCAATTAATGCAGATTAGGCATTGATAGCAGCAAATAATTTAGTAAAGCTACACATATTTATTTGTTTTAAATTCAAGAATTATGACTATAGCATTCAACCAAATGTGGAAAAACTACATTTTGGGGGAAAATAACACACATTTAAAGAAAGGATTGCCTCTAAAATGCCTCAGTTGCAAAAAATAAAAGGTGTTCTTTTAGAGGATAGATTTTCTTCTTCCAGTGTTATGTAGGCTTCCTCTAGATGATCAGGACTTCTATAAGGGAAGAGATTTTCTGTGTGGAAAATTTTAAAAAGTGAAATGTTCCTTTACATGGAGCAAAATTAATGAAAAACTTTGAAATATATCTTGGTTAGAATTTGCCTAAGAAATCTAAAGTACAGGCCAGGGTCTTATATGCTTTACTTAGCACTCAAAGGGAATTAAATACTAAGGTCATCTATATTGCTAAAGATCACTCAAAGTAGAATATTTTATAGATGTCAACTAGATTTAGACAAGTACTCAAGAATATTTCATCTAGAAAACCTATCAACCTAATGTAGGCTAACTTTCTCTGACTTCTGTGATATAATTATCTCTGATCTTAACACTCCCATTCAACTCCTTCTATCATTATGCACTTCCTTTCCAACACTATTACTACTTCTCTTAAAGAGAGTCATTATGTTGAACATTATGTTATCAGGTGGACTATTGTAAACCATCTAAGTCCATTAACAAATCTATGAAAAAAGGGTGAGAAGGGCAGTTAATTTAATTAACAAGTTGCTTTTCCACCACAAAATAAAAGTAATAACATGAAATGTTGTAACTACCTTGAAAGCCAATTTAAATTAACAGCTCTAAGTAGGTTAGGTCTAAAGTGGTTAGATAAAAAGGGAAAAATGAAATAGTGAAAGGATAAGATGTGATGTACCTTCTAAAAAGAAAGCTTTTTGGGTAAACCTCTTCATGGGGGAAGCTCTTCCAAATTACACAATATTGGATCCAGTATAGTAAATAAAGGTAAATGTTTAAGGTAGAAAATGAAAGTAAAATTTCTGAAAGAACCCATACTAGGTCTTTTTTTGTCCATTGTACTCACATACTCTGTAATTCCTTGAGTTTTTCTTATAAATATCAGCATTTGCTGTTCTTTTTTTTTGTGTGTGTGTGTGGTCTTCTTGAGACAGGGTCTCCCCGTAGCCCCAGCTGTCCTGGAACTCTCTCTGTAAACCAGGCTGGCCTTGAACTCACAAAGATCCGCCTGCCTCTGCCTCCCAAGTGCTAGGATTAAAGGTGTGCTCCACCACGCCCGGCTGCTTTTGCTGTTCTTATTGGATTATTATCTTTACTATTCTAAGCAGCAAGTTTCCAACCAAAAGCCTTAGGATTTATTAGTGATTAAAAGTATCCATGCCATTGCGGGCGTGGTGGCGCACGCCTTAATCCTAGAACTCAGGAGGCAGAGGCAGGCGGATCTTTTGGTTCAAGGCCAGCCTGGTCTACAAGTGAGTTACAGGACAGCTGGGGCTACAGGGAGACCCTGTCTCAAAAAAGACCAAAAAAAAAAAAAAAAACAAGTTCCATGCCTATATATCTACATGTCGTTTTTTTTTTTTTGTTTTTTTTTTTTTTTTATTTTGGATTTTTTTTTAAATTGATATTCTGAAAGAAGGATTTTTGTTCATTTTACATCTTTTACACTTATCCTAGTCATCAGATTATAGAACCAATGGTTTTCAGAACATATCAGCATTATAATTGCTGATTAATTTGTTCATTCTGCAGCAGACAGGAAAGAGTAGACCAAGGCACAACTGTGTAAGGTTCTTATCAGTACTCAAGAAATAAATAAACTATGCAGGTGACCCACTCTATTATTTGCCAGTTATAGAAAATAAACATATCATAGCCACAAGAAAAAGTATAATTACAAATTAAGGCAAGTGCAGTAGAGGAAGAAATACAAATGTATGAGTTCAAAAGCTTCAGCAGAAAACTCTGGGGTCAGTCAGTAGTGGTTTATGTAAGCAGTTGAAATGAAACTGAAATTGTAGCACAGACGGTGGAAGAAGGTGGAAGACATAGGCTCTATCAAGGGGGAAATAGGAAGGAGGGGTGGGGAAGACACTTTAACTGACAGGGAGGAGGGAAGGCAATAAAGTGGAGAGGGAGGACAGAGAAATAAATAACGAGGACATCCCCAAAAGTCAAAGGGAAATATATTATTTTATAGGTTTACTTAAAATACATATATAATTTATATGTGTATGCATATGTAGAGCTGAAGGCTATCTAACAAAAATATCTGTGGCAGGAAAAAGAAACCTTACATTGAGTTATTGTTCAGGGTATTCCAAGAGTACCCAAAGCTATATAGCCTATTCCCGTAGCTCTTGGTTGCCTCCCAGGACTTGGAGGTAAGTCCCTGTGACTGAAGACTCCACAACTTTGGATATAAGACATGCAACAATTGAGCTGGAACTGACCTGGAAGCCTGAGGACTAGCTCTCACAGTATCAGAAGATCCTATGTAAGCTGCCAAGAGATGTAGAAATCATAATAATCCTACCCTGCTATAAAGCCTGTGCACCACAACAGTGACCAGTGTAGCTAAATATTGCTCTGGGTTTGATGCTGGCCCTTTTATCTTGGTGTTAACCAACCTCTGTCTAATTGGGTTTCAGGTACACTAAATAGGAGAGAACCAATGCTTGGCACAGTAAAAAGTAGCTAATTATCCATGGCTGGAGAGGCATAGACCCTAGAAGAGAAAATACTTCTGCCACAACAATATAATTTCTTATTATGTTGTAAATATTTTTCCTTGTAGTCACAGGCAAGTGCAACTCTCACCATACATGAAAGAAACATCTTTGTGCAGCAGATGGAGACTTAGAAAGTTCTGCAAACATTCAAGAAACAGAGAACAAGCAACCATGAGAATGCCTAGCTCCAACTGCTACATCTACAATGGTGCCTCTGCACATGTCTCAGGGAATATGGTGGAAGAGGAGTCAAAAATATTTTTAAAAACCCAGATGTCTAGGATGCCTGTTTGTAGACAGGATATTCTAGACATGACAGAGAAACTGCACCCATGAAGCCTCAACCATATAGTTGCAAAATCATACCAGCTGACCTGCCAAAGTGGATGGGAGAAATTTCACAATGCCCAACCATGGATGAAGAACTACAAATAATGACAACAGCTGAGAAAGAGAAAATCAATTTTCTTCATGAACACCCTGAATGGCTATCCAGTCCCAAGTGATCAGTCTTAAACACATGTAGAAATGAACTCCACTAGTCAGTCGTTTATACATATTCAGAGATATAAATGTATGCATGTACATGCAGCAATAATCAAAGAAGAGGTCATAAAATTAAAAGTGAGCATGGGAGTGTGAGAAGAGTTTGAGGGGGAAAGTGAAGGATGGGTATGATGTAAATACAGTGCTCATGTACAAAATTCTCCAAATTTTTTTTTCTGAGACACAGTCTCCCTATAGAACCAGCTGTCCTGGAATTCACTATGTAGAGCAGGCTAGACTTAAACTAACAGAGAGAGTGCTGCTTGCCCTTGCCTCCAAAGTGCTTGGATTAAAGGTGTACACCACCATGCCCAACTGAAATTCTCAAAATTAAAAAAAGTGATTGAAAAGGAATACTACATTAAGATCAGTGAAAGATTGGGATGAGGAAGTTCAAAGAGTAAAGAGATCAACAGAGTAACTCATAGAAGTATGATGGCAGGTGGGACTGAGTCAGGCAAAAACATGAGAGCATTAAGGTACATGTAAGACCAATTTCTGATCCTGCATCTCAATTCAACCTTAAAGTAAAGAAGAACTGTAAAGAAGGAGTGGACGAAAAGAGTAAATGGAAGGCCCACATTTGATCTTTGAAAAGTATATTCTTGTCAAATCAATTGATTTTTAAATCATATAATGAAAAAATTCCAAATTAGAGCTTATAATATTAGTTTTTGCCTTCTATTTCTGATATTGCAATGAACATATTTAATCAATAATTTAATATTAATTTGGTATCTGAACTAAGCATTATTTGTGTGTCACTTTGGATTATATTTTTATCATATTATATTTCAAGTAAGCAGTTAATTTAGATAATTAGATGTTTACTCACTAGATAGGTTGAGAAAAATCTCTATTTAAATATTTTAGAGACTATATGACCTTGACAAATGTGTACTTTGTAATAATTTTATCTATTTTGTCTGGAATAAAAATGTTTAATTCAACTTACCCTGAATTATATGTCAAACAACAATTTCCAAGAAAGGTTCCATGCTGCAAAACTTTAGATGTTATTGGCTTAATTTAAACAGTAGATCTCTACCATTTGGGTAGAATAAAACATGCAATTTGCTTGTTTTTTTTTTTTTCAATTCCTTTGACCTTTTATTTAGTTTCATCTATAGAATATGTCTCCACACTGCAATGTAAAATCCAAGATGTTTGAAGATATTTCTTATCCTTCTTCTTTTTGCTTTGTTTTTTCAAACATACACTTTATTAAGTTAAAAATAGATGCCTACATACATATGTATAAAACTACACACACACTGTGTAAGCACAACCATGAAAAAGTATAGTAGTACATTTTTTCACTACCCCCAAATTTTCAGTGTTCCACTGACACCCTATTCTACCTCTGATATCCCATTATCTTGTTTTGTTTTGTTTTGTTTGTTTGTTTGTTTGTTTGTTTTACAGTTATTTTCATTTATTTCATTTTTTTAACAATAAGTAATAAGTTTTGAGTACAAGCATCCTTCATGTAAGATCAGTTTGCAAACAATTGTGCCCAAACCCACACAGCCCAAGGTTCCCACCATCCAGCGAGAGGGGCTTGTATGTACAACCAAGTTGATCAAATAAGTGTCCAGTCTATACTGCTGTAGTTTCACCATTCACCCCAATCGCAGCCCTTACATTCTACCACGCCCCCTCTTCCGCAGATTGTTCCCTAGGCTTAGAAAAGGGGCACAGGTGCATGAGAAGCAAAACAGGCTACTTTCTCTGGAGATGTCGTTTTGGACTCTGACCTGTTCTGGCTGTTTTTTTTCATGGGCTGACAGTTTGTTCAGGAATGAATAACCTTTCAATCCTACTAATGAAGCACAGGCAGGATTTTTTATCTCTTTGACCACCTCACCTGTGAAATTGGCTTGATTATTCTTTGTATGATACATATTTGAACATTTTTTTAAATTGTTATTGCTTCTGAATAATTACAGAAGGAAATATCTATTTATATTTGGGCTTTTCCCTGAAACAATTCCATGTTACTTTCAAATGATTTGTCATTTTCAGTGTTATCCCAAATAATCCTCTAACCCTGAGGCCTTTGTGACACACAAGATATTTTAAAAATATTATTAGCAATGTAATATTCTTTATGACAAATAAGGTATAGAAACTTTATATTCCATCTCAATAGCAATTTATTTTTTGTAACCACCTAGTGTTGATAATAGTATACATTAAATTATCTCTACAAAAGTCATATTATTTATGTTTTGATATTAGAAAAAGTAAAAGTCTTTTTTTAACTTTTATTTATTTATTTTCTATGTGTACGAATGTACTGTCTGCATGTAGGTTTGTCCACCCATGTTGTGCAATGTCGCGGAGGTCAGCAAAGTGTGTCAGATTCCCCTGGAACTGGAGTTCTCCTGGAATTGGAGTTACAGACGGTTCTCAGCCTCCATGTGGGTGTTGGGGATATAACCCTGGTCCTCTGCAAGAGCAGTCGGCACACTTAACAGCTAGGCTATCTCTCCAGCCCCGAAAAAGTAAAAGTCTTAATGTTGCAGATGGCAGCAGAGATCTCCAAAACAATACTGGCTATTTCCATTGCACTTTGTGACCCTCTTCGACTTAATGGCAAGACCTTACTTAAAGGTCATGGAGAAATCATGCTGTTAATGACCTGGAAGCCTTCTCCCTGCTTGATAGCTTTTATAATTCTTGAAGGTGCTATGCGGGCTATTGGGTAGAAAAGTTATCAACAGTCTCACTGTGAATCCCATGGGATACAGTAATGAACTGCAAACTAATCTCATTGGTCTAATAGTCACATGATTGTTATGGGAATAGCTAACCTTTTTATGATTGAGTTTAGGACCTACTCATACCTGATATTGTAAACAAGTGCCTGTGGCTGGGTATGTCATAGCCCTTAGGAGAGAACTTACATCTATTATTTTGCTAAATGGACATAGTATCAAACTGCCTTCTAAATATCTTAATATTTATTAGTATACCTCCACACCCTCATCAGAGAAGCTTGTATTTTCAGTGAATAATGATTATTATAGAGATTTATGACTGTCAAACTGTAGAGGTAAGTGAATCTGTATTGTTGGGCCTGCTACAGAACAACCCACCCCACTATCAAAGAGCATCATAGTAGAAAGCACAGAAAGACTGTCAGAGGCAGGGTTTGGTCAGAATTGCTGGAAAACAATGTCTACGCCCTTTGACTGTACTGCAGCTGTGGTTACCTACAAAAAATTGCATGTTTCATATTTCCTCCTGGAAGGGGAAGGGCTCCAGAGGCCCCACTGCTCCCAGAAGGAGAGTTAATGGTGGCTGATGGAATGTATTTAGTGGTATAATCACTGATAAGGTGCCCATGTTCCATTAAGTAATATTTCACTCATGCTTCTGCATTCACCATTTATCAAACTCAGTGTGAGCCACACACAAAATGACACGAAAGTGGGAATGGGACATTTGGGGAAGAAGAAGGCTTTCAGTAGAAGAAGGAAGAGGAATGAGACAGGGTGATAGAAATAAGAAGGTGTAAAATTCATTACATACATATATAAAATTGTCGATGAATAAAAAGTGATCTGCAAATACTCTCTCCAATGCAATGAGTTGCCTTCATGATACTTTCCTTTGATGTAAAGATGCTTGTCATTTTGATGAAACTTAATTCATTATTCTTGCCTTGGTATTGTGCTTTAGGTGTCAAAAGTATGAAGCCATTTCCAAATCCAAATGTGATATCTATTTGATCTAATTTATTTAATTTTGTCATATTTAAAATAAAATTCTGTCCTTCATTTCTACAAAGTTGCTATTAAAAAATAGTATTGACTGGGGTTTATCTTAATCTTTCCATGTTTATCTTAATTTGTGTATTTGAAATAAAAAACTAATTATATATTCCATTAATTATTTATTCATTGGTTAATGATCAACTCACAAATAGGATCGGGTCAAGCTCTGTGGTTAGCAGAGAGAAAAGACACAAGTTTCATCCTTCGTGAATCCTAATATCCTTGAAGGAAAATAACATTTAAAATGTGATCAGCAGACCTTGATCCTATGTTAGAATTAGGTTCAAAATATCACTGGAGTACAGAAATGAACGCTGTCTGGCAGACAATGATAAAATAAATTTAGCTTTGAAGATTAGACAGGGCATTAAGTATCTGTACACATTTCTAGAAATAATCTCAATGATCTAATCAAAATTTTATAAAACAGATAATGCTTTACATTTCTCTTGGATCACAGTGGTTAATTTTAATTTCAATTATGCTGCTCTACTTTATGTTTCCTAACATGTCAGAATGAATCTCCATTTCCTACACCATCCCAGGGTTTGTTCTCTGTCTTCTTTGATGAATGACCTCTGGAGACACAATACTTGCTACCTCATCACTGGGAAATATTGTGCTATATAATGACACAAAATGACAAATGTAAGAATGTTTTTAAACAATATATCATCACTTAAAACTTGTTTAAATTTTTTATCAAAATCTGTGCTGTTAAAACAGCTGTTCTCTACTTTTGTTTTACCAATGCTAGCAAGTGTTTTATTTGCAATAAAGAAACTGAAGGGCCATCAAAGTTGTGCGGAGCCATCTGCTTCTGAAATTACTTTCATACAGAGGTTTAATCTTCAGTAATTTTCAAGTACTTATGATCCTACAAATGCATTTTACTTTTAATCTTCAGTTAAGTATGAACATCTAATTCTACTCTATCATCCTATATCATCTGTATTCGAAAAAATTTTTTAAATGACAAAAGCATGGTAATAACCCAGGACTTACACTTGATCGTGAATCATATCACAAAGTTGTGTCTGTCTAGGAAAGAATGAGAAACTCTGTACGCCTGCTAAGAAGCATATGGAGAAACGCGGCATATGAACTAGTTTGAAAAACTCAACTTAAAATTTTAATGTAGTTAAGAGCAGGTGGGAATTCTATAAATAATGAGGCAGACTGGATTTCATCAACATCGCCGTTGGGACTGAACCATGTTTTCATTCCTTAATTTTCCTCAGACACTTGGACTGTAGGATAGCCCATCAACAACAATGTTTTTCTTTGTATTCCTACAAGCAAGCATCTTTGACCCATTTTCTGTTAACATAAGTAATTCATATGCAAAGTTGAATGTGTGTGAGTGTTAGGATATTTAAGCAAACTTTAATTTTAAAAGGAAAACTGCATATTAAAATACAACCCCTTCCCAAATAACTGTCTATCTTTATTTTCATCCATAAGTTAATTTCCTGTGCAGTTTATAATCAGTCTGTTAGAAGATTATGAAATTATAAGCCTGAATCTGATCCTTTTCTGAAGTTGTAATTTCTGCTGCTTTTCCCTCACTACCACCAAAGCTTTGATCCAGTTTGTTGTGCTATCACCCAAACAAGGACCATTTCTTGTTCACTGATTGACTGTCTTGCATTTTCATAAGAGTCTGTCGGGCTGGAGAGATGGCCTAACGGTTAAGAGTACCGACTGCTCTTGCAGAGGACCCAGGTTCGATCCCCAGCACCCACCTGGTGGCTAAGAACCGTCTGTAACTCCAATTCCAGGAGAACTCCAGTTCCAGGGGAATCCGAGACCCTCTTCTGACCTCTGCGGCATTGCACGACACGGGTGCATAAACCTACATGCAGACAGTGCATTCATACACATACAAAAATAAATAAAAAATTTAAAAAAGAGTCTGTCTAAAGAGAGCACTATGAGATATTAGTTTTCATTCCTTGAGTTTCGTAAGTGCAATAATGCATCCATTATTCTTTTAAATATAAAAAAAAATTCTGTAAGCAGAACAATGTAGATGCTACTGGTTAAAAAATTTTATATTTATATTTATAGAAGTCTTGAAGTTTTATAATTCTATAATACATTCATTTTACTTATTAATTAAATATTTTAAATAGAACTTTTAAATTGAAAAATTATCAGATATATGTATTTTAGGATATATTTATTTATATTATTCAAACACTGTGACTTCTATAGGTATCTATATTATCCACAAATAAACCAATAATATGTAAATAAATGCCTTTTACAAACTAATGAAATATGCTTTGAAGTATTGGTAAAATGTTAATTATAACATGCCTATATCCGTTAAATTCCTTTATATATTAAATACTTTAGAGTAAATCCTATCAGCCAGGTTTTAAATTTTAATTTGCATGAGTAACATAGCAATTGTTTCACTTTTTCAATTCATTCAGAGGATATTTTTTATAGAGATGTGTCTGACATTTTGAATATGATTTTAATTTATGGAAACTACTATGATAGAATGTAAAATGAATCACTATCCAAATGAAGGTAGAGTTCTTAGGTCTGGGTGAGTAAGTCTTAGGATAAATAATTATGGGTTTGGATCTAAATAAACTCTCCCTTCATATGGGACACGACAGTGACTTAGAACATAGAGAAAATTGTCCTTACTGAGGAACACAGTAATATAACATGGGAAATTAGTCAACTTTTCTAATTTGGGAAGGAAGAGTTAATATTTCTTGTGAGATATGCATTGTTCATCTAACAGTAACTTTTTTTTAATTTTTAAAAAAATTCTTATATAGTTTTGTATGTGTATTAGTGTACCATCTGCATGCAGGTCTGTGCACCCGTGTCGTGCCGCGGAGGTCAGAAGAGTTCCCCTGGAACTGGAGTTCTCCTGGAATTGGAGTTACAGACGGTTCTTAGCCGCCATGTGGGTACTGGGGATCGAACCCAGGTCCTCTGCAAGAGCAGTCGGCACTCTTAACCGCTAGGCTATCTCTCCAGCCCCCCATCTAACAGTATCTTAAGAACATGTAAAATGCTTTGTGATATAATTCTGTGCTAGAAAATAATGTTAATTATATTTATTGTGATAATTCTGTATATTTTCTTAAATAACTTTACACATAAAATTATCTCATTTTCCACATATTTGAAAACTAAGAAAATAATGAGAAACACTATTACATAAAACATTTATTTAAATATTGCATATATTGAGAAATATCTTACTTTTTATTTAGGTTCCTTATTTGGAATAATATCACATAGAGAAAGTAAATATACGTGAAACCTGAAACTCTGAATGTGATAGAAAATAACGTTGGCAGCAACTTACAAGACATAGGTGTAGGAGAAAACTTTCTAAATCAGATGGCAGCTGTGCAAGAAATAATGTCAATAATTGACAAGAAGGACCTCATTAAACACAAAAGCTTCTGTATAGCAAAAGAAACAATCAATGAAATGAAGAGAAAACCCACAGAGTGGGAGGAAACCTTCACTGTTGATACATCTGACAGAGCATTAACTTCCAGAATATATAAACTACTCAAAAAAACAAAGAACGAAGAAAACAAATGACTCAATCAAAAGATGGAATAAAGAGCTGAACAGAGACTTTACAAGTGAGGAAATAAAGATGGCTGAGAAGCACTTTAAAAAGTGTTCAACATTGCTAATAATTAAGGAAATGCTAATTAAAACAACTTTAAGATGTCATCTCACTCAGATAAGACTGGATAGGATCAAGAAAACAAATGATATCAAATGCTGGAGAGGTTGTGGGGAAAGGGGAACAATCCTCCACTGCTGGTGGGAATGTAAACTCATATAACCACTATGGTAAGTAGTGTGGAGAACCCTTAAAAATCTCAAAATGAGGGGCTGGAGAGATAGCCTAGCGGTTAAGAGCACCGACCGCTCTTACAGAACACCCGGGTTCAATCCCCAGCACCCATATGGCGGCTGAGAACCGTCTGAATCTCCAATTCCAGGAGAACTCCAGTTCCAGGGGAATCCGAGACCCTCTTCTGACCTCCGCGGCGTTGCACGACATGGGTGCACAGACTTGCATGCAGACAGTACATTCATACACATACAAAAATAAATAAAATTAATAAAAAAATATATTAAGGGGCTGGAGAGATAGCCTAGCGGTTAAGAGCACCGACGCTCTTGCAGACGACCCGGGTTCGATCCCCAGCACCCACATGGCGGCTGAGAACCGTCTGTAACTCCAATTCCAGGAGAACTCCAGTTCCAGGGGAATCTGAGACCCTCTTCTGACCTCCGCGGCATTGCACGACACGGGTGCACAGACCTGCATGCAAACAATACATTCATACACATACAAAAATAAATAATAAAAAAAAAAAATAAAAAAAAATTTATTATATTAAAAAAAATCTCAAAATGAGCTCTACCTCACCCAGTCATACCATTCCTGAAAATCAGCTCGCAAGACTCCATGACACATTTTGCAGCTCTCTCTCAACAATAGCAAAGAATTGGAACGCAAACCCAAATGCCCCTAAAACATAAGGAGTGGAATAAAGAAATGTCAGTTCATCTACACAATGACATTCTATGAATCGGCAAAGAAAGATGCACATGAACATTTGCAGGTAAATGGATGGTAGTAGAAGATATTAAGCTAAGTAACCAAGACACTACCAGCAGAACAAAAGAAAATGGTATTCCTCAATTTGTGATGCTAGAACCAAGTGTACCTTAGTTATGGCCAAACTGAACAATGTTAATGTATATTTATTTTTATCTGAAAAACAAATGTGCTCTTAGTAATGTGAATCCTTACTGGCTCTAGATATGAACCATACAACTTATTTTCAGACTTTGTAATTTGGTATATGGGTAGGATGTATGTTCTCATATTTTAGGTATATATCATTTAAAAGGGAAAAATGTGAATCCTGAACTGATTTGTGAAATACCATCAGTTTATTTCAAGACCCAAATGGTAGTTATAGGTGTCACATATATATATATATATATATATATATATATATATATATATGCACACACACACATATATGCATATGTTGAAACAATACAAATTGGATGGAACAACATCAACAAAAGAAGTAGGACAAAGAACCGACTGAAACAGTAAAGTTCTCCCCAAAACAATAATCCTCTGCTTTGAAAAACTTTAAAAAGACTCAGGAAAAGATACAAGACACATATGGCAGAATTCATGTACTCAGGTAAGGTGGGGGACATGGAAAGGGGAATGAGTCTAAATTGGAATGAGAAATGAAGTATGAAATGCACAAAACTTCAATAAAATATTAAAAAGAAAAGGTAAATATAACACATTTTAACATTTAAATATGTAATCACAAGATACAAATATGTTGATAAGAAAATGTATCCACAGACATTGAATAGATATTGTTGATATATGTACTCTGCTTTGACTTTGCCACTACTGTCTGATGGACTTAAGGATTAAATGTAATGATTAGGGGCTGTGATACTCTTGATTATCAACATGATTTGATCTAGAAACAGTTCAGAGTGAAACTCTTGGGTCCCTCTAAAAGGACATTTATTGAATAGATTAAGTGAAGAGGCCAGACCATCTCTCTGAGCATGTAATTCCTTCTGTCAATTGCCCAACAGAGAGGAGTTCTGAGGGATAGCTGTTGCATTTTTTCCTGTTGCTTTATCTCACTGTGGGTGAGTGCATCTACTCAGCTGCTGCCAGTGGTGTTGTCTTCCTTTTCTGACATCAAAACCAAGCTTCTTTGGTTTTTAAATGTGGACTGAAGACTCATGGCTCTTCAAGAGTCCTCTAGACCTTTATTGCATGATTGAGATTTCTCAGACATCAAACCTTATGGTCTGTGAAGCAGGCATGTTCACAACTTCTTCTGTGTGCAGATAGGCATTAGATTTCTATCCAAAATCTTATAGTGCAAACCAAATGCTATTTACATTTTATATTCTAAACTCAATATTTATTCTATTAGAATACTTCTCAGTCTTGGAGTACAGAGAACTGACAGAGAACTTACCTACAGTATCCACGGTCCTGGGTTTGATTCCCAGCACTGTATTAGTTTTTATCTGAAAGTAATTGTAACAAAAGATGAATCATGAAAGTATAGTCGTTGTGTTTTTATTTTCAGATTATTATACTTCAATTTTATTTATAGTACACTCAACATATTCTTTGTTCCCAATTACTGCAGTGATATTAAGAGTAATGTATTAAAACAAAATACATTGTACAGATAAGCTTAATGAAAAGTAATCAAACAATACACTGAGAAATAGGAAGATGTTCTATATACATCTATATCCATTAAGCCTACTCAAATAAATATATAGTTTCATTGTAATCTTGGTCAAATTCCTAACAAATATTTTAGTAGAAATAGAAAAATGATTAAAATTTATGGAAAATTTAAAAAATTGTATACATCTAATCACTCTTGAGAAAAAGAAAGAGGTAGAAACATCACATTTACTCATTTTAAAATATGTTATAAACCCATAATAATTAAGAAAGCATGAAACAAAAATACTTTGAACAAATGAATGTCAGGGACATTGAAGTACTATTTTAAAACAACCCCAAAATAACAGTAAAAGCTTATGTAGGACCACATGATTTGGGAACTTAATTCCACCAAACTTTCAAGGGAAAATAGATTGTGTTACTTATTAAAAGCTTCCTTGAGGCACTGCTGGAGTGGATATTACCAGTTATACAATTTATAAGGTCAGCATCTTCTCATTTGCTAAGGCAAATACTCAAGTCAAAAACAACAATGACAACAACAAAAACAACAAAAACCCTACAACCTTGGTTTTGAAACCTGAGTGAAAGATTAGCAAGTTTAATTCAATAATACCCTAATATCTATCAGGGTCAAGTGTGATTTATTTTTGTAGTTTAACATATGCAAATAAATCAGTAGGATACATCAACACAAACAGGTGAAATCAACATGATTATATCAACTGATGCAGAAAAACCATTGACAAATTTCAACATTCATTTTCTTTTCTTTTCTTTTTGGCCTTTTCAAGACAGGGTCTCCCTGTAGCCCCAGCTATCCTGGAACTCACTCTGTAGACCAGGCTGGCCTTGAACTCACAAAGATCCACCTGCCTCTGCCTCCCAAATGCTGGGATTAAAGGCATGTGCCACCACGCCTGGCTTCAACATTCCTTTTCAACAAACTCTCTTAACAGATTGGGTATTCAAGGAATACTCCTCACTAAAGATCACCAAAGTTATATCCCAAGTGAACATTATAGGCCATGATAAAAGGCAGTAGCTCTTCCTCAACAATTTTGTTCAATGACAAGTATGTTCAATATATGTGCATCACGTACTACAAGTGCTGTTAACATCAATTAGCAAACAACAGATATTCAAATCAGAAAGGAAGGTACAAAATTATTTCTATTGTCAATAAGATAATCTATGTAGAAACCCCAAATATTCCTTAAAAATCTTGCCGACAGGTGAAGTATGTCGATGTATGCCTTTAATCCCAGAACTCTAGAGGCAGAAGTAATTTGATCTCTGTGAGACTGAGGTAGGCAAGGTCTATATAGCAAATTCCAGGCCACCTGGACCCATAGGGAGAACCCCATCACAAAGGATAAGACAAAAAAAAAGAAAAAAAAAACCACTTTTTCTGCTATAATAAATGAATTTAGCAAAATTGAAGGATATTATATAAATCTGCAAAAATCCATGACATTTTATATAAGAAATTTAGTCTAGCATAAAAATAAATCAAGAGTTTTATCCTTTTAGTAACTTAGTAAGAATAAAATAACAACAAATTTAACCAAGAAGGTGAATTGTTTATGGTCTGACAACAATATAGTTATTGATGACAGAAATTGAAGTCACAAAGGAATGAAAATTATTCCATGCCGTTAAATGATTTAATTTGCTAAAATATCCATATTATGCATTTGATACAATTTTTGTCAAGATCGAAGAGGTATTTTACTTTATTCATATATATATATATATACATATATACATATATATATATGTATATATATATATTATATGTATATATATTATGTATATACATATATATATGTATATATATACGTATAT
>VZQC01015285.1:1557576-1576872 GCA_009823505.1 Rhizomys pruinosus | reverse complement strand
AAAAAAAAAAAAAAAAAAAAAAAAAAAAAAAAAAAAAAAAAGAGAAGTGGAATAGAAAGGAAAGGCTTGAAATAAATCAAACCTGTGTAATTTTTGAGAAAGACATAAAAATACACAGTTGTAACAGGTAGTAACTTTAATAAATGTGGCTGGACTTCTGCATGCAAAGAATGCAGTTGGATCCTTGATTACACAAAAATAAACTGAAAAAGGATAAACAGACCTAATATAAGGCATGAAACCATACATATAGAAGAAAACAGGGGAGATATCCTTTGTATGAGCCAGGAGCTCATGAAAGGAAAAACTAAATGAGAACATCCAAAGTTTAAAATAATCAACAAAGCAAAATTTTGTAAATGTTTGCAAATTATATATAGTGTAGGAGAATAAGCAGGATTTATAAATAATTCATAAAATTCAAATAGTAAGATACCTTAACTGAATTTAAAAATTAGCAAATTCTGGGGCTGGAGAGATGGCCTAGTGGTTGGGAGCGCAGACTGTTCTTGCAGAGGATCCGGGTTTGAGCCCCAGCACCCAATGGTGGCTGAGAGCTGTCTTTGACTCCAGTTCCAGGGGAACCCGACTCCCTCTTCTGACATCCAACGCCCTCTTCTGACATCCGACACCCTCTTCTGACCTCCGCGGCATTGCACGACACAGGTGCACAAACCTACATGCAGACAGTACATTCATATACATACAAGAATAAATTTTTTAAAAAGTTCTTTAAAAAAATAATAAAAAAGTTAAACTTTAAAAAAATTAGCAAATTCTTGTATGGGTGTATCTCCTAAAATGATATAAAAATGGCCTACAAGTATATGAACATGCTCAATATCAATAATAATGGTCAGTGGAATGCAAATCAAAACAATTATTACATATTTCATTTGTTCTATGAATATATTAATTGTTTCTATGAGTGCTACTGTGAAAATGAGTTATTAAATATGCTTTAACCTCGAGTCAGAAAGTGGTTGTCTACTGCCATAACAGATTTGATTCTGCTGAACCAGTGAGTACTATTTGCCAGGCAATTTGGTAATGTTGCATCTGGTGTCCACAACTGAGTAAGACTTTTGACCCAGAAAGAATGAAATGCTGAATATTTGACAACATGGATGAACTTTGTAGTTATTATAATAAGTGATAAGAGACAACTGCAGAAGCACAAATACTGCATTTCCTATATGAGGCATCTGAAATTGTTAAATACATAGACTCGAAGATGGGGAACATGGTTGTTGATAGAGACTGGGGTGCAGGTGATGAATTACTAGGCAAAGAGTATAAGGGTTTAATAAAGGCACATGAATAAGTTCTCAAACTGATCCTAGCTTGAGATAAACATGGAAGACCAGGAGTTTTCATTTACTCTACTTATAAGCAAACTACAATGCAAGACACATGAAGAACCCATGCTGTGCTGCTTATAGACATCATAGTCATAGAAAAAGGTGGCAAATGTGATAATTCCAATTTTCAGCTCTAGTAGGAACTGTAAATTTCCATATACTTGTCCCTTTCCTATCTCTCACAATGAATTGAAAAACAGACTGGTTGAAACAGGATTTATACCATAAGCAGCTAATTAAACATTCTTGTTAAATGAAATCTTCCTGTTCTTAGTAAAAAGAGGAAGAAGGGTAAACTACTTTTAAAAGCCTAATCAAATCTAGTTTTATGTCTTTATTAGGTTACTTGTGTGCCAGGATAAGATTTAGGCTCATTGTTAAAATTTTACTCATCCACTACTGTGACAATTTCATAAAACATACTAATAATAGATAAAATGCATTTAAATAAGAAAGATAAAAATTGAAGTTAGAATTATCTTTACTATAATTTTCATGATGCAAGAGGAAAAGCTTTTCATTAAATATCACCTAACTCTTGATTCTGACTTTAATCTTGGGAAAATTAAATGTCATAAAATTACGAATATGATGCCCAGGTCAGGAATTCGGGAAAGAGATTGCTCCCCTTGAAATTTGCTCATTCTTTTATTTTTTTAAATTTTTTTACTGGTGCTTTGTACATTTCATACATCATTTTCCAATTCAGATCAGGCATATTTCCCTTTCCCTTCCCCCTACCCCCACCCCATCCCAGATCATGCATTTTGCCATAACTGTCCTGCATCTTTCTCTCCGTTTTTTTTTCCATTTTTTAGCTATAAGTGATGATCCATGAGTACAAGCATCCTTCATATGAAACCAATTTGCAGGCTGTTGTGCCCAAACCCCCACAGCCCCACCATCCAGCAGGGGGTGAGGGGTTGTATGTTCAATCAAGTTGATCAAATGAGTGTCCAGACTACATTGCTGTAGTTTCACCATTCACCCCAATCGCAGCCCTTACATTCTACCACGCCCCCTCTTCCGCAGATTGTTCCCTAGGCTTAGGAAAGGGGCACAGGTGGATGAGAAGCAAAACAGTCCACTCTCTCTGGAGCTGTTGTCTTGGACTCTGGTCAATTCTGGCTGTTTCCTTTCATGGGCTGACAGTTTGTCCAGGAATAACCTTTCGATCCTACTAATGAAGCACAAGCAATTAGATATATAGGTATTTAAACAGCACTAATAGTTATGGTAGGTTACTTTGGTATAGACACATATGTTTGGATGATATGTTAATCCATGAATTACATTTTTTCCTGTTAAATATGACAGGGTCTTACTGTGGCTTATAACATCTCCTAACCTGTAGAGGATGTAAGCTTGTGGCATCAGCCATGGGTTATTCCTCCAAGGAGAGAGCCAATAGCCAATTAGATTTGGGATATACAGGCATATGGCTGCCTCTGCTGCACAGTATTTCCAGGCAGGTGAGGTGTAGCTGGTGCTGACGGTGGAGTCTTGCTTGACTCAAGGAGACCCGTATTTGCTTTATTGGTTTAGTGGCCTTTGGTAACACTCTCTGGTGTTCCAGAGGCCATCTGTACACTTGCATGTGTGGTCTCAATACATCTTTCCCATGTTAACGTCAGGTCTTCAGCAGCAGGGCCTTATCGCCTCTCTTCTTGCAGGTATCCCAGTTTAGAGGCAAGGAGCCTTTACCTTTTGTGGGGCCTTAGATCCCCTGGCCAACATCTCCCTGGTAGAATAATCCATTACTGATGTCAGAGCTCCTGTATTGATATATTTTGCTTAAGCGCATAGTTTAAGGACTTTAGTGTTATATTTGGTTCTGAACAGAGAGTAATCCTTTTCACAGTTCTATGTCTATTAGTCAATTAAAGAAGGCAGTTTTACCAGTTTTATAAGAGATTACCTCTATAATAGTTGTCTCCAATTTACAGTTGGAGAGCAACCCCATCATCGTCATATTTCTCCTTGTTCTGGGGGGGAGGCAAGAAAGTCTCTCATATCAAAACCTTTGTGGCACCTAGAAAGTAAGTTTCATCAGGACCCACTATAAATAGTTGTTACACAACAGTGAATTATATCTCCATTTAACTCGGATGCATTACCGTTTTTATCAGAGTCTGTAAACCAATGTTGTTTAATATACACATATTTACTTTTACTAAGTCCTAAAACACCATGTATCCTGTAGACAGTGTCTAGGCAAAACTGGGCACTTGTTGAACTCATGTCAATTAAATATGCATTAATCGAATATACACCAGTGTCCCTCACCCACCCCTCCCCCCTTCCCAATTCACCATTTCGGTCCATTTTCTGATGCAGTCTTTCTGTTGTTGTTCTTTTACTATGCATCCCTCTCCATGAGAAATATTTATATCTGGGTTGTTGGTACTAGCATCCACATATGAGGGACACCATTTGTCGTTTGTTTTTCTGGGATTGTGTTACTTCACTTAACATAATGTGTTCTAGCTCCATCCATTTACCTGCAAAGTTCATGATGTTGTCCCTCTTTACTGCTGCATAGAACTCCCTTGTATACATGTACCACATTTTCTCTATCCACTCGTCAGTTGAGGGGCACCTGGGCTGGTTCCAGCTTTTTGCTATTGTGAACAGACCTGCAATAAACATAGCTGTGCATGTATCTTTGCAGTAAGATGTGTCTTGTGGGTATATACCCAGGAGTGGTATGACTGGGTCAAATGGGAGACTCATTTTGAGTATTCTAAGGGTTCTGTACAAGTTTACATTCCCACCGGCAATGGATGAGTGTTCCCCTTTCCCCACAACCTCTCCAGCACATGGTATCATTCGTGTTCCTGATCCTAGCCAGTCTTATTGGGGTAAGGTGATATCTCAAAGTGGTTTTAATTTGTATTTCCTTAATTATCAGCGATGTTGATTTGCTCATTCTTGAAAGATTCTTCCCTCTCTCTTTCCTTAAAACCTGCCCTTGTAAAGGTAGGAAAGAAGGCTGGAGCAAAGGGAGGTTGTGACAGATGTAGTCCTCATCTGAGCTCCCCAAAGAGGGTACCCCAAAAGCATGCCAGCTTGGGGCTGAATTTTGGGGGGTTCCAGTACTGTAGGTGTCAAATGCTAATAAGCCTTATCACAGAGGAGAAGCTGATTCTTGTAACTGGTTTTTCTTTTCTCAGTAGAAACTGTCTTTCTCTTTCTGTACAACTGTATCACAGGCAGAGTTAAGTTTAGACAAGTAGAACAAGATATAATTATCAATTAGGGTACCTTTTGGTCCAAGGACATTATTATCATGTAATGTCTGCTCCTTTATATTTGATTACTTGGAAGTTATTTAGTTATTGTTCCTCTTAGTGAATTGCAAATTGTATTCTAACACAATGATTTTTTGATTTAGAAAAAGATACAGACATTCCTTTTATCTCGTGTATATTTTACTAAAAAGTAAAATAAAATAATTCCACAGGGACCAATGAAACAACGTGGCCAAAATTCATCACAAAATATGTCCTTTTTGATAGCCTTTTTTAATATTTTTATGGACCTTTTAAGTTTAAGAGAGTTTAATGCAACAGGCTGCTATGAGGCTGGTCTCTGTGTGTATAAATACTGCCCCCCCCAATATCATATATTTCAGTCTTTATCACAATGGGATCAATAAAGTAACAGACCACAATGCATTAGCATCATAAAGGAAATGCAATAAATGACTTTATAACTGTAGTAAAAGTTGCATGAGCTCCAGCAGCTGTACTAGAGACATTGCTACAGGAGTGCTTTACGACCTAATGGTACTCAGTGGGCTGATAATATTATGTGTGTGTGTGCGTGTGTGTGTGATGCCAGCAGTTTCCAAGACCTAGATTTCAATTCAATAAATAATTGAAAGCACTTTTAGATTTTTCCATAAAATGTTTAATAAGAGATCAAACCCTCCCTCTCTGTACTAGAAAAATTAAATAGTTTTTACAGGAGTATTTTATAATGAAATTCTAACAACTAGCTGTGGGAAAAGTGGTGTTTTTAAACACAGTAGCTGAAAGTAAAGAATGCTACCAAGAATTCATATTACCTTGAATTTGATTAATGGCTCCTTAGACTAAGATTTTTCTTTTTGGCTTAAGTTGCTGTCTTAAATTTTGAAGACTGACTGTAAGAGCAAGAATTGCTGAAATCAATATGTGGAGTGTGGCATAGTCGTACAACAGTATGAACATGAGCTTTGAATGTAAAAGAACTTGAATGTTGTAATGAGTCTCTATTCTAAAATGCCAGAATTGATATTACTTCTCTGTAAATGCACAGTTCACTATGTGTTCTTTATACGTTAAAAGAAAAAAATATCCCATTTCACTCATAGAACAGATGAGATATGAAGTAAATGCTTTCTACTTGGATGAAAATTTCATATAATAAACAATCGTGTAGATTGGGATATTATTTGATTTATTTTAAATACTTTATTTATTTTAAGCAAATTCCTTTATTGGAACCAGAATTCCTCAAATGAATGACAATGTACATTTATGTTAACACATATAAATGAATTTATAACTTTTGCTAGCTTGTTAAATGTGTTCCTTCTCCCTTCCATCAGGCTACAGGAAGCCTGAAGACAATTTAAATACA
Source organism: Rhizomys pruinosus (assembly GCA_009823505.1). Lineage (NCBI taxonomy): Eukaryota > Metazoa > Chordata > Mammalia > Rodentia > Spalacidae > Rhizomys > Rhizomys pruinosus. The sequence continues at coordinate 1,570,885 of VZQC01015285.1, read as the reverse complement.
CACTAAATCACTTGGGTTGAAAATTCTTAATCAGTTATTACAAAGGTCATAACTTACTCCATATGACACATGTTTCTACTCAACCAAATATGAATCATTAGTATACTGTCAACTGAACATGACATGAAAACACAAAAATATGTCAAACAATGGAATTCTGTTGAGACATGTCAACCTGTCCCATTCAAAAGATCCATCCCAGGACTAGTGTATTGTCATAGAACTGGAGTGATGTTTGATTGAAACAAGTACACACAGCTCAGGGGAAAAAATGAAGATGCAATAAGTACTAATCTGTCAGAGTGTTCCTTACCCTGTAATTTGTTTGCTTTTTTATTTCTTTCCTTGATCGAATGTTTCACTGAGCCTGAAACAATCAGAAAATTTAGATATGTATCCCAATGTCTCAGTTTTTACATTCCCCTGCTTTGCCCAGCTTACTGAATATATATAGTTTCTGTAAACTTCAATGCCATCACTTATATTGTCTTAAAATTCTTTTGTAGAGAGAAGGCAACAAATTTTCTAGAAAAAAATTCCACTGTGTGGGTAAAGCTGCACGACCAACACAGGAGCCTTTATCTTCTAACCCAACTGCTCTGACCCTTCCATATAGAAGTATAGTGGCTTGAAGGGTCACAATGATATTTGGAAATAGTCAAGAAATTTGAGATTGAAAATTAAAACAGAAGGCAAAAATGCCACTCTTCATTCAGTGGAGAAGAATGAAAGGACAAGAAAGGATATCATGGAACTTCTTCCTCCATCTGGAGTGGGATTGATTCTCACTCTCTCTTTTGAAGATTTATTTTTATTTATGTGTGTGTACATATTTATTTGTGTACACATAAATGTACATATTTGTGTGAGTGAATGGCTCCAGAGGCCCAAAGAAGGTGTCAGATCCCCTGGACATAGATTGATAGGCAATTGTAAGTTGCCAGGCATGAATTTTGGGATCCAAACTCAGATCCTCTGGAATAGCATGCTTTCAATCACTGAGCCAACTCTCCAGATCTGGATTCATTCTATTTAATTTTTTTTTCCTTTTAGTTCCTTCATGCTATGCAGTCATGCTAGGCACATGCACACTGGCTTCCCTGTAAGTGGAGAAGGCTACCTTAAAGTATAATCCTCTTTTCACCATCTGCTACCTCCAAACCAAACAATTTTCCTATGGCTGGATCTTCGCGACACTGTCTGTACACAGTGTTGTATTTGTAAAGTGTTCTAGAATGTGATAAAATCCTTTGTAATTGTCTTTCCAGCTATCTGAAGCACAGACTGAAAACTAGTTCTGTATCTCTTTTCCACCTACATGTTTTCCAGTTTGTAGTCTAATGAGCTCATCACTGCTGCAATGAGATAAAATGAAGTATTTAAGCATTTCGTGTTAAAAGCTTAAAGTCAGTTTTCTGACTTCACTGATTAGATGGAACAATTCTCCAAACTTTTACATTAGAAGATATTTCCTCCCAGTTCTACCATTTTATTCTATCCACTGTCATCCTGAAGGACTCTCCAAGCAGGTTGAGGTGAGCTCTTCATTCAGCATATCCAGGGACTCAGGGCAATGTGTGCTGTTCCTTCAAAATCAGGTTTGGGCTAGGCAAGTGTCTCTTAAACTCGTTTTATTAAAGAGAACAGAAAGCTAATGGAATCAAAGGATACGTAGACTAACCCTCGATATTTGATAGTTAGTAAACAAAACCACTTTCATATTTTTCGACATTTTAACTGCTTTGTTCATTTCATATAAGTCTTTGTCAAATTTACATGCCCTCCCCACTTCCCATCACCCATTGACCCCCCCCCCGAACAAGAATTCTTTTGTCATATACGCTATGTCCTATCTAGTCCAGCATTTGTATCCAGGTGTCCCTCAGGGCAAGTTCATCCACTGGAGTCTAGTCAGCATATTACAGTCAGTCCCTTAAAGAAAAATCTACTCTTCCTCACCCCATAGTAATCTTTTGAGAGTTGAGTGAAGTGTTGTATTTTCTCTATACCCTGTTCCACTATTCTTGTCACACTCAGACAAAATATGTCTGAAATATGCATAGCCATAAGTAACAGAGCTACACCTAAGAGTCATATATTTTTTCATTTAGTCCCTTTATTATAGCTGAAAATTTTACATTACTGTCTTCCTCTTTTTTAATAAACATTTTTATTGGTGTTTTGTGTGTTTCATACATCATTTCTCTGTCCAATTTAGACACACTCCCTTTTCCAGACCCCCCTACCCCATCTCAATTCATGCATTCTGCCATACATGTCTTGCATCTTTTACTCTTTTTAAAGTTTTCTCTACAGAGGTTTATTGTTTGGGCAGAAGTTAAATGTTTCATTCAGTTCTTTGATCCAATCTTTTTGTTGTTGTTTGTATTAGTCAGGGTTCTCTAAAGAAACAGAAGCAACAGGATGAATATATAACTATATACAATTTATTGATTTGCTCACGTGACGGAGCTCAACAGTAGCGCCGAACTGGAGAGGCCGGGAATCCAGGGAACTGCTCAGTCCGCAAGGCTGGATGTCTCAGGAGTCCCAGTCTAGTGCTGAAGGCCCGAATGGATTCCAGGAGATCTGCCAGTCTCAGTACACGCTGGGATCCGAAAGGTTGATCACAGCAGCAAGACAAACTCACCAGATGAGAGAGAGGCAAGCCGCAGGAAGAAGGAAAAAAGGGGCCAGCTCCCGCTGCCGTGGCCTTAAATACTGCCTGCCGGCAGAAGGTAACACCCACATTTGGGGTGGGCCATCCGGGTTGAGGTGGTCCAATCAGAAGACCCTTTTCTCTTATTTGTTCCTTAGTCCAGTCAAGTTGACACCCAGGATTAACCATGACAAGTCCACCCCTTGTCAACTTGACACCCAATAAATAGCCTCTGCTTAAATGTCAATTGCAAACGATGGCAGGGTCATAATTCCACCTAACATGTTATAAGTATCTCATGTGCAATAGCAAAGCATTATATCTTAGAGTAGGTGGTAATGTCCTTGAGAAGAACTTAGTCCTTCAGTATCTAATAACCTAAATATGACAACACTTAACACATATCTCAGTTGCACATTCAAAGGGGAACACAAGTATCCACTTAATATACATACATATATACATATATATATATACATATATAAACAAGCACATTCTTAACCAAATAGGACGAAGGTTAATATCTATTATAATCCACGTTTCTGCAACTGGTCCCGTGGCTTCAGCTGATATTTATGACTACCTTCTTCTACTACCCATTCTGTATTTCCTCCGCCATCAGCAAGCACCTCTGCAGGTCTTGGCTCTTTCCCTGGAGGAGTGACCCATACCTTCATCCCTGAAGGGTCTGGGCCATTTATTGTCCTGTCTGGTTTGGGTTGTTGGAGTTTCCCATTGACCTTAATCATAGGACATGGTAGCACCAGAAGGCGCCCTACAGCATCTCCTGCCTTCCAGACATAATCTTCCTTGCCCCCATTGTGGAGAAAAAGTCCAATTTCCCCATGGTAGTCTGGATCAATCACTCCTCCTACTACTGTTATTCCTTCCTTAGCCTGTTGGCTTAAAGGCAGTAGAAGCCCGAAGTGGCCAGGGGGAAGTCTTAGCTTCCAGTTCAATAGAACGTTTGCTGTATCTCCTGGCAAAAGCACTCCCCCCATTGGAGCCAAAACGTCTAGACCAGCAGAACGCAAGGTCGTGGGTACAGGAAGCAAAAATTTTCCTACTGGGTCACTAGGGGTGATAGTGAGTGGAATCATTCCCACTTCCACCCCTTGGTTCCTGGACCCATGAATTCTGGCTATAGGAGAAACAGTACCATATAGTGGACGCTGATTCAAAGCATATACTGCTTGCTGGAGAACCTTGCCCCAGCCCTCCAGGGTATTGCTACCTAATTGGCGCTGTAACTGTGTCTTCAAGAGGCCATTCCATCGTTCTATCAAGCCAGCTGCTTCTGGGTGGTGGGGAACATGGTAAGACCAGTGGATACCATGACCATGGGCCCACAGTCGCACTTCTTTGGCTGTGAAGTGAGTTCCTTGGTCAGAAGCAATGCTGTGAGGAATACCATGACGGTGGATAAGGCATTCCGTAAGTCCCTGGATGGTAGTTTTGGCAGAAGCATTACGTGCAGGAAAGGCAAATCCATAACCAGAATAAGTATCTATTCCTGTAAGAACAAAACGCTGTCCCCTCCATGATGGAAGTGGTCCAATGTAGTCAACCTGCCACCAGGTTGCTGGCTGGTCACCCCGGGGAATAGCACCATATCGGGGGCTCAATGTTGGTCTCTGCTGTTGGCAAATCTGGCACTCGGCAGCAGCTGTAGCCAGATCAGCCTTAGTGAGTGGGAGTCCATGCTGTTGAGCCCATGCATAACCTCCATCTCTGCCACCATGACCACTTTGTTCATGGGCCCATTGAGCAACAACAGGGATAGCTGGAGAAAGAGGCTGACAATCCACAGAACGAGTCATCCGATCTACTTGATTATTAAACTCATCCTCTGCTGAGATCACCTTTTGATGAGCATTTACATGAGACACAAGTATCTTCACATCCTTTGACCATTCAGAGAGCTCTATCCACATACTTCTTCCCCAAATGTCTTTCTCACCAATTTTCCAGTCATGCTCCTTCCAAGTCCCTGACCATCCAGCCAAACCATTGGCTACAGCCCATGAATCAGTATATAATCGAACCTCTGGCCATTTCTCCTTCCAGGCAAAATGCACAACCATGTGCACTGCCCGAAGTTCTGCCCACTGTGAAGACTTTCCTTCACCAGTGTCCTTTAGGGTTGTTTCAGAAATTGGCTGTAATGCTGCAGCTGTCCACCTCTGGGTGGTGCCTGCATAGCGTGCAGAACCATCAGTAAACCAGGCCCTAGTCTTCTCTTCCTCAGTCAACTGATCATAGGGCAAACCCCATGAAGCCATAGGTGCATGCTTAAGCCCAGGAGACATTGTAACAGGAGTGGGAACCATAGGCATTTGGGCAACTTCTTCATGTAGCTTGCTTGTGCCCTCAGGGCCTGCCCGGGCCCTGTCCCGTATGTACCACTTCCATTTGACAATGGACTGTTGCTGTGCACGTCCTACTTTATGGTCTGGTGGGTCAGATAACACCCAGCTCATGATGGGCAGCTCAGGTCGCATGGTGACTTGGTGGCCCATTGTCAAACGTTCAGTTTCCACTAAGGCCCAATAGCAGGCTAAGAGCTGTCTCTCAAAAGGAGAATAGTTGTTTGCAGATGAAGGTAGAGCCTTGCTCCAAAATCCCAAGGGCCTCCGCTGTGATTCCCCTATGGGAGCCTGCCACAGACTCCAGACAGCATCTCTATCTGCCACTGATACCTCAAGCACCATTGGGTCTGCTGGATCATATGGCCCTAGGGGCAGAGCAGCCTGCACCGCAGCCTGGACCTGTTGAAGAGCCTTTTCCTGTTCCAAGCCCCACTCAAAGTTTGCTGCCTTACGAGTCACCTGATATATGGGTCGTAGTAACACACCCAGATGAGGAATGTGCTGCCTCCAGAATCCAAAAAGACCCACCAGACGTTGTGCTTCTTTCTTGGTGGAGGGAGGGGCCAGGTGCAACAACTTATTCTTTACCTTAGAAGGAATGTCTCTGCATGCTCCACACCACTGAACTCCTAGAAACTTCACCGAGGTAGATGGCCCTTGAATTTTAGTTGGATTTATTTCCCATCCTCTCATGCGCATATGCTTTACCAACAAGTCTAGGCTAGCTGCTACCTCCTGTTCACTGGGTCCAATCAACATAACATCATCAATATAGTGGACCAGTGTGATATTTTGTGGAAGAGTCAGGCGATCAAGATCCCTTCTAACTAAGTTATGGCACAACGCTGGAGAGTTAACATACCCCTGAGGTAAGACAGTAAAGGTATACTGTTGGCCTTGCCAGCTGAAAGCAAATTGCTTCTGGTGGTCCTTATGAACCGGTATTGAGAAAAAAGCATTGGCCAGATCAATAGCTGCATACCAGGTACCAGGAGACATATTAATCTGCTCGAGTAAGGACACCACATCTGGTACAGCGGCTGCAATTGGTGTCACTACTTGGTTGAGTTTTCGATAGTCAACTGTCATTCTCCATGATCCATCTGTCTTTTGCACAGGCCAAATTGGAGAGTTAAATGGAGATGTGGTAGGAATCACCACCCCTGCATCTTTCAAATCCTTGATAGTGGCATTAATCTCCGCAATCCCTCCAGGGATACGATACTGTTTTTGGTTCACTATTTTCCCTGGTAGAGGCAACACCAATGGTTTCCATTTGGCCTTTCCAACCATAATAGCCCTCACTCCACAGATCAGGGAACCAATGTGGGGATTCTGCCAATTTCTAATTATATCTATCCCAATTATACATTCTGGGACTGGGGAAATAACTACGGGATGCGTTCTGGGACCCACTGGGCCCACCGTGAGTCGGACTTCAGCCAAAACTCCATTTATCACCTGACCTCCATAGGCCCCTACTTTAACCGGAGGGCCACAATGCTTTTTAGGGTCTCCTGGGATCAGTGTCAACTCAGAACCAGTATCCAATAGGCCTCGAAAAGTCTGATTATTTCCTTTTCCCCAGTGTACAGTTACCCTAGTAAAAGGCCTCAGGTCCCTCTGGGGAAGGACAGGAGGAAGGCAAACAGCATAACTCTTTGGTATTGTGACAAGGTCCTTCCTCACTGGAACCCGGCCACCCCTTCATTCAAGGGGTTCTGGGTCTGTGAACTGTCTCAAGTCTGGAAACCGGTCAACTGGGCGGGATTCGCTACTCCTAAAATCAAATGTTGACTTCCTGTCATTCGTTCTAGAGCTTTTCTGCTTATACAGATCAAATAAAAACTTAGTAGGCTTCTTATGTATTTGGTTCCTGGGAACACCATGATTAATTAGCCAGTTCCAAAGATCATTTCGGGTCATGCCATTATAGGTATTGTTTTGCCTTTGCCACCCATTATGATAATTACTGTAACTACGCTCATCTGGCCTTCTGCGATTCAGTGCTGCCACCTGACGCCTACCCTGAGGTCCTGTTAGACCTACTACGTGTACATTTAATTTATGCAAACGAGCCACAACTTCTCTAACTGTAAGATCTGGCATAAGAAATAGAGCAAAAACAAAGCTCTTCAAATGTTCTGGTGTCTCTCTCAGTACTTTCCATCTTATAAATTCAGTGAGTGGCATGTCCTCTGGGTCCTCATATTGTGGAGAATGTGGTTTTACACTTCGAATCCACTCGAGCATGCCCATCTGCCTGACCCTCACAATCCCTTCATCAATACTAAGCCAAGGAATATCAGGCATCTCTAACTCGCTGTTAGTAGGCCATGTTTTAATAAATACATCAGCCAACCATTCAAATAAACTTTTAACACCTTTTTTAACTGCTCGAGCTTCCATGTTAAACCTAGAATCTCTACTCAGTGGGCTCATATCGATAAACTCAGTATGATCCAATTTTATATTCCTTCCACCATTATCCCACACCCTTAAAATCCATTCCCACACATATTCCTTAGGCTTCTGCCGGAATGAATCAGCAAACTCATTAATTTCTTTAGTAGTATATCGCACCTCCTCGTGGACCACACTTTCTATCTCACCTTGAGGGGCTTGCTTAGACTTCAATCTGGTTATAGGTCTAGAGGCAACAATTGTTGGGCCCTGAGGGACATCAGCTCCCACTGGGAGGGGGGGATTAATTTCCTCAGGCAAGGGTGGGGAGGAGGGATCTGCAGGGTGTGGATTCTCTGCTGAGGGTGGGGAGGTTAATTCCTCAGATAAAGAAAATCCCTCAGAATCCGAGGGTTCAAAATCCTCATCATCATAGTTCTCCCACACATCTCCATCCCAAGTTTCAGGGTTCCACCCTTTCCCCACCAGTGCTCTCACTTTAACTGCTGACACTTTTCGTGGCTGGGAATTAAATTTGCGTTGTAAATCAGCCAACCGTATAATAAGGGCTCCAGCTTGATTTTCTGCTGCTTTAGCTCTTTGGCTGCTGGAGAGAAGATTCTCTTCCAGAGCACACTTGGAAACCTTTAAACTGTTGTTTCGAATCCGGAGCTGGTCATTTTTATCACCGAGCTCCATATTTTCGTCTAACAGTTTATCCAGACATGCTAGGAGCAACAAGGCAACATCATTATTTTCCTGATTTTTCTGCAATTTCTCGAACGTTTTATATATAGAGTCACTAAATTCCTTGCTTCTCACAAGAGGTGAGTTAGGTGAGTCAAATGGATCTATCTTCATAATTAGATCAAATAGTCTGCACCAAGGATTATCATTCCTCTTCATGCCACCAGGAGAGCCTTCAGTAACTCTAGGCTTCATTGGGTTGGAGAGCTGGCTCCAGAGGCTACCAAGCCCACTAAAGAAATTCATCCTTTCAATTCTGTTTCTCTAGAACCACTTCTGGTACCAAAATCTGTATTAGTCAGGGTTCTCTAAAGAAACAGAAGCAACAGGATGAATATATATAACTATATACAATTTATTGATTTGCTCACGTGACGGAGCTCAACAGTAGCGCCGAACTGGAGAGGCCGGGAATCCAGGGAACTGCTCAGTCCGCAAGGCTGGATGTCTCAGGAGTCCCAGTCTAGTGCTGAAGGCCCGAATGGATTCCAGGAGATCTGCCAGTCTCAGTACACGCTGGGATCCGAAAGGTTGATCACAGCAGCAAGGCAAACTCACCAGATGAGAGAGAGGCAAGCCGCAGGAAGAAGGAAAAAGGACCAGCTCCCGCTGCCGTGGCCTTAAATACTGCCTGCCGGCAGAAGGTAACACCCACATTTGGGGTGGGCCATCCGGGTTGAGGTGGTCCAATCAGAAGACCCTTTTCTCTTATTTGTTCCTTAGTCCAGTCAAGTTGACACCCAGGATTAACCATGACATTGTTATTCCCTCCCTCCCATTTGTATTGCTCCAAAGTATGCCTATATATACATCACATATATACCAAAATTATGACCTCTGGAAATAAACTTTATGCTAATTCCCAAATATATTTAGGAGTTCACAGTTTTCCATTTAATTTTATATTACTCTAACATATGAATACATACCCTCCACACATATACCATAATTACAAAGATTCATATTTTTTAAGCTCCATTGTTAAGGATTGTAGAATACAACAAAGACTCAGCTAGTGAAGGAGGGAAGGAAAGGAAGAGCCACACATCCAGGATGTGATCATCTGCATAATGCATCCACAAGATGATGACACAACTGAAAAAACCCTCCTCATTAAATGTTTACTTTTACTACCCCAGATGTGTGGTGTCTGGAATAAAATCCACTAATTAGATTCTGCTCATCTCAGATAATGGCATTCAATGTATTGCTGGCCTCTAACCATTTTATAACTTTGAAATGTTAGCATACCAAACATGGGTTTTTATTTTATGCTCTTTCTCTCATGAAATATGTTTAAATTTCTTAATTCAATGTCATCTTTTAGACATTTATATCATAGCCTTCGAGACATAAGAGATGCTATCATTCATTGTTGGGCTGTGAAATACCTGAGTTGTCTGAGGTCCACATATCACTCTATTTGTGTCAACTGCTAAATCATCATTAGTAATTTCTGAAGCTGCCACTGATTTCTTTTGAGTGAAGTATCTCTACAACTGCTTTACAGAGTATCATCTTCCTAGCACTTTTCTCTGAAGTCCCATTATCTCTTCCATCAGCCTACTTTTAAAGTTGATCCATCACTACTTTGGATGCAAGTGAGGACACCAGAACTTGGCTGATTCTCTTCTATTCTGTTTTCTTCACTTTCTGGGATTGTACCACACCTCACAATATTATACATCATGAGGTTTGTGTATAGATATGTTTGCCCTCCCTTGAATAACTACCTAGATTTTAATATTGGTGAATGATAAGACAGAAAATATGGTTAGTGTTTCAGAAACTGAAAAAGTGATTGTACCATTTTATATTCCCAGTCTTGAAGAGGTTTCATGTAGCCTTTCTGACTGATTTCTTTCATTCAGTGATAGACATTTTTAGTTTCCTTATTTTATGTCTTTTAGTTTGATACTACTTTTCTCTTGTTAACTGCTGTAATACTATTCCATTATGTGAGCATCTCCATTTATCTATTTATGTAGAAAAAGGATATGTGGATTGCTTGCAACATCTGAAAAATATGAAGTTGATCTGAAGATGTGTGTGTGTGTGTGTGTGTGTGTGTGTGTGTGTGTACATAGTGTTCAGCTCCTCTTGCAAATATCAGGTAGATAAATTGCTAGATGGTATGATAAAGAGTATGTTGTACAAGAAGGTGCAAGATTCTGTATGCTTTACATCCTATCATTAATGGAGAGCTCCTGCTTCACACTATCACTGACATGTGTTACTCTTCCATATTTAGTGAAACATAAAAATATTTTGATAGTAGTATAACATGATACATTCCCTTGATATAAAGTTATACAGTCTTGGTATTTTAATTTGTATTCCTATAACGGTAAAGGTGTAGAGCAACTTTTGATCAGTTCACTTGTTATCTATAACTTCTTTACTAAGGTTAAGGTTTGGAGCCACTTTTTTCTTCCCTTGACACTACCATTTTCTTTAATAATATTTTAAGGAAGATTTATGTTACAATAGTTTATCTGATTTTATATGCCACACCAGAATAGCAAACTTTCTTACAATAGTAATTTGATTGGAACACCAATATGCTTAGCCTTTAAACTACAGAAATACTTATAAGACAAAGAACCATTGGGAAGATATACTTTTCTTTCCCAGTGTTTTGGAGGTTAATGAATATTTATAGCTTTACAGAAAAATCTAGAGAAAAACTTCCTCTGCTATAATTAGTTTTCCACTCAACAGCTACTTTACCATCTTTTTTTAAATTTTTTTAATTTATTATTTTTATTTTTTATATTTTTATTTTATTTATTTATTCTTTTTTTAACATTTTTTTATTGATGTTTTGTGCATTTCATACATCATTTTCCAATTCAGTTCAGGCATATTTCCCTTTCCCTTCCCCCCTACCCTCACCCCAACCGAGATCATGCATTCTGCCATGACTGTCCTGCATATTTCTCTCAGTTTTTTTTTTTCCATTTTTTAGCTATAAGTAATAATCCATGAGTACAAGCATCCTTCAGGTAAAACCAATTTGCAGGCTGTTGTGCCTAAACCCCCACAGCCCCACCTTCCAGCGGGGAGTGAGGGGTTGTATGTTCAATCAGGTTAAGGAGCAATGTTTTTCATTGTGTATCATATGGCACAAGCATTTAGGATACTATTGTCTATCCAGAAATCTTGATTAATGCAATGTGTAAGTTGTCTTAATGTCATCATGAATGATTGGTATAGAGGTAATCCTATGTAGTGTAGGCAATGAAAAGTAAGTAAATATGTGTTTTGTGTTCCTGAGGAAGAATTTATCATTTTTCAGAATACACCGATAACATGATCCAATTTGAGCTTCTGGACATTATCATATTTATACCAAATATATGAAATTAATTCACCATCTTGTATACATAAAGGAAACTACTGATAGCATAAACATGGTAAAGAGATAAGAAAAGTGAAGAAATTCAATGACTTATGGATATGATCATTTAGAATTCCTTCATTCTAGGTTGTTAAAGAAACATTATTTTAAAATATCCTAAAATTATTCTCTTCTATTCTTTTTTCCTAAAGGCAAAAAATTATACAGACATCATGTGATACATCTATATTTTAAAATAAATAAATGGTGAAGCATATTGAGTTTTGTATGATTTTACTGAAATTTTGTGTATTTTATACAGAACATCTTAATCAGCTTTATAAACTCTCCCTCATCTCAGTGACCCATTGTTCCTTACAAAAGGGCACTAAATTTTATGCATTATGTGATGTATGTTAAGGCCTATTGAGTCAAGTTAGTGTAGGCAGGCATCCTTCAGAGCAAGTTCACCTACTGAGGTCTAGCCAGCCTATTTAGAGTCATTCCATTAAAGATAAACTGTTGTTCATCCAGCAGTGAATCACCTGCCAATAGCTCTTTGGTGAAGGTTGGAGCCTGCTCTTGACTGTCTCTTAGAACTTGAAAGCAAGACCATATTACTAAAGACAGGAACTACTTCAGAATCAAGGGAGCTGGAAATGATCTAGAAGCCATGTACCTGAAAGTTAGGTTTCATAGTTTTAGAGGACATGACTCAAGCTGCTAAGGGATAACATCAATGAAAGGTCCAACCCCAGATTTAAGGCCTAATAAGTGCAATGATGAGCAGTGCAGCAAATTATATGGAGGCAGTAGTGACACTTCTATTTCTCTTTTTTTTATGTTGAAAATTTTTTTATTGATGCTTTGTGTATTTCATACATCATTTTCCAATTCAGTTCAGGCATATTTCCCCTGCCCTTCCCCCCACCCCACTCCACCCCATCCCAGATCATGCATTCTGCCATAACTGTCCTGCATCTTTCTCTCAGTTTTTTTTTCCATTTTTTAGCAATAAGTGATAATTTATGAGTAAAGCATCCTTCATGTAAAACCAATTTGCAAGCAGCTGTGTCCAAACCCACCCAGCTCCTTGGTCCCACCATGTATCAGGGTGGGCTTGTATGTTCAATCAAGTTGATCAAACGAGTGTCCAGGCTATATTGCTGTAGTTTCACCATTCACCCCAATCACAGCCCTTACATTCTACTACACCCCCTCTTCCACAGATTTTTCCCTAGGCTTAGAAAAGGGGCACAGGTGGATGAGAAGCAAAACAGTCTACTTTCTCTGGAGCTGTTGTCTTGGCCTCTGGTCAATTCTACCTGTTTTCTTTCCTGGGCTGACAGTTTGTCAAGGAATAACCTTTCGATCCTACTAATGAAGCACAAGCAATTAGATATAGGTATTTAAACAGTACTAATTGTTATGGTAGGTTACTTTGGTATAGACACAGATGTTTGGATGGTATGTTAATCCATGAATTACATTTTTTTTCTGTTGAATATGACAGGGTCTTACTGTGGCTTATAACATCCCCTGACCATTAAAGGGTGTATGCTTATGGCATCAGCCATGGGTTATTCCTCCAAGGAGAGAGCCAATAGCCAATTCGATTTGGGATATACAAGCATATGGCTGCCTCTGCTGCACAGTATTTCCAGGCAGGTGAGGTGTAGCTGCTGCTGATGGAGGAGTCTTGCTTGACTCAAGGAGACCCATATTTGCTTTATTGGTATAGTGGCCTTTGGTAACACTCTCTGGTATTCCAGAGACCATCTGTACACTTGC
>VZQC01015285.1:1508847-1551662 GCA_009823505.1 Rhizomys pruinosus | reverse complement strand
TTTGTCATTGTATCCCTCTAGGTCCTTTTTGAGTTTTTCATTCTCTCTCTTTAGTTCTCTGACTTCTTTATTTTCTTTAATTTCTCTGCATAGGTCTGCAATTATTCCTTTAAGCTCTGTTCCTTGGGTCTCCTCCAAGGGGTTCCCATTGTAGCTATCTCCTCCAGGTTTGGTAGAGCCTGGTGTGGGATTATCCTGTTCCTTTCCCATGTTGTCCCTTAGTCGTGTCCCTGGCATGTGGGTTTCCCTTTTGTGGTTCAAATCACAAATGAGTTTTCACTATGTTAGCAGATGGTTTTGCTTGCCTCCTTCTGATGCTTTTTTTTTTTTTCCTTTACTCCTCCTTTTTTATGGAATATTGACTTGTCTAGGTTTCAGGTTTTCAATTTTGTTTATATATTGGATATTGGAAGCCTAAGTCAGTCTTCTCTTCCTGTTCTGAAGGTTCTCCAAAAGGAAGTCCACTTGGATTCTCACCAATTCCTGTTGGGGGTGGGGGATGTGCGCCTGACCTAGCCCGTGCCCTGGTACCTTCCCAAATGAATTATGGCACCCTGCCTGTGCCTCAGGAGCCTGCCCACACACAAGGCCACCCTCAGGGACCAGAGCAGACCTAAACACAACCCCCTGTTCACTCTGCAAAAGCAAAGCATGTACCTGCCAGAGTGAATTATGGAATCCTGCCTGTGCCTCAGGAGCCCACCCACACACAAGGCCACCTGCCGGGACCAGAGCAGACCTAGTCACGACCCTCTGTTCACTCTGGAAAGGCAAAGCATGGCCCCTCTGAGATGGGGACCCCCAAAAGAGGGCTCAGAGTCGAGAACCTCTTCCAGCCACCCCTGAGACAGACCACCCCCAGAGGTACCTGCCTGAGTCAACACTTCTATTTCTCAACAGCTACCTAATGGGACTTATAATGCACTCAATGGGAGAGAACACATGTGTGGCACTATAAACATAGCTAAATACACGTGGTTGGAGAGTTCATAGATTTTAGAGAAAACCCTAAGAATTTCACATCCATAGACAAATATATACTTTTTACTATATGATAAATATGGGACTTTATTTACAATCAAATATGCCAGTCACCACTCATCAAAAAAGCTTCTTTGGCAACAGATGGATACTATTATAGAGTTAGACAACTGGTTATACACAGAGAAAATGTGTCTGTGAAATGCCTAACCCTAAGTGATACATCCACAATGGAAACTGTATACTTAAGGTTCATAGAAGATAGTGCCACGAGGGCTACAGAGAATAGTGTATCTCTCAACTCTCATCCATGTAGCTTCCCCATGGAACAGAGGATAATGACCCCAAAAGGCTACAAATGGGCAAAGAATATAGAATAAGATTCTGTAGGGGGTGAGTTCCTGGACAGGACTCCTATATTAAACTTCACCTACACATGGATAAGGGACCATTTGGAGGATGGTAATGAGAGCTTGCAAGAATTAGAGGAGGAGGTATATGACCATATGGAAACAGAGCATTACCAGCTCCTGGGATTTTGTTCCCATGAACCTACAGCAATGGGGTTACCATGTACAAGACCCATGCAAACTCAAGCAAATTCCAGCACAAAACTGGGGAAATTGAGTTTATTTTTTAAAATGAATTTTTTCTTGTTCAATTCAAGAAGTCTTTGTATATTATAGATTTTAATATGTTACTATATGTGGGATTTTTCTCAAATACTTCCTATGGTATTTCCCTTTTTTCTAAAGTGTCTTTTAAGGTGCAAATGTTTTAATGAAATGTACTTTGTCAATGCTTTCTTTAAGACTTCCACGTCATCTTCTCAGGGTATTCCCTTACAGGAAAAATCGTTCCTCTTTTCCAATCTGTATTTTATTGGTCTGTCATATTTCCTTATCTAGGTTGAATGTAATGTTCTAGTTTTTCCATTATCTCTCAGGGTCCAACATTTCTTTTAATGAAAAATTCCTTTCTCTGCACAGTCATTGTTAATTTATTGGTTTCTATTTTGTTATGTATCCGCTATAACCAAATTCATCTTGATTTTTAAAAAGTGACCCTAAATTTGGAGATACAGTGTGGGGGAAACAGTTTTTAGAAAAGAACCTACTTGACCTCTGAGTTTACAGCAAACATAATGAATTGAATAGTTCAGCTCAGAACAATGTCATGCAAATTTTCTTTTTAATAAGCCTGTATTAATTTTAAATTGAGATAGACATGATACAATGAAAGTTGCAATTCCTACTTTCCTTCTTTCCCTCTCTCCCTCTTTCTTTCTCCCTCCCTCCTTCCTTATTTCGTCCCCCATCTCTTTCATGCTTTCTTTCATCATTTTTGTTGTTTTCTTGAGAATCTGTCTTTTTTATCTTTTAAATATTTTTTATTGAAGTTTTGTGCATTTCATACAACATTTCTCAGTCCAATTTAGATTCATTCCCCTTTCCATGTCCCCCACCCCACCCCATTTCATGCATTCATCAATATTGGTCTTTGATCTTTTTCTCAATCTTTTAAAATTTATTCTATGTAGAGGCTTATTGATTGGGGCAGAAATTTACTGTTTCAGTCAGTTCTTTGACCCTGTACATTTCTTGTTGTTGTTTTTTCCAATTTGTGTTGCTCCAAAATATGCTATATGTATGTCACATATATAACAAAATTATGACATCTGAAAATAAACTGTATGTTAATTATAAAATATATATAGGAATTCACATTTATCCCTTTAATTTATATTACTCTAAAGTATGCATACATACCTTCCACCCATATATCAAAATTACAAAGTCTGAAAATAAGTGGTTGGATAATTTTAGAGCCCATTAAGGGATTAACCTTATAATAGCTCAGTTGCTATCAGATAAAAAGAAATATAACATTAACATTGTTCAGTTTGCCTTACAACTAGGGATTTGGTGCTAGCATCCACATATGAGAGATACCATTTATCATTTGTCTTTCTGGTACTGTATTATTTTGATTAGCATAATGGCTTCTAGTTTCATCCATTTTCCTGCAAAGTTCATGATGTCATCTTTCTTTTTAAAATTTTTATTGATGATTTTTTAATTTCATAGATTATCTTTCAGTCCAATTTAGAGAAATTTTCCTCTCTTTTCTTATTGTCCTAGCAAGCATTTCAAGCAATATGTTGACCAGGAGTGTCAATAAGGGGCAGCCTTGCCAGGTTCCTGCCTTTAAGGGGAATGTTTCCAATTTTTCTCCATTTAGATTATGTTGCCTGTGAGTTTGCTATATATAGCTTTGATAACATTGAAGAATGATCCCTTCAGTCCAATTATCTCTAGGACTTTAAACATGACGGGATGCTGGATCTTGTTAAAGGCTTTTTCTTCATCAATTGAGATGATCCTGTGGTTTTTGTCTTTCGTCCATTTATGTGTTTTATGATATTTACATATGTTGAACCATCCCTGCATCTCTGGTATGAATCCAACTTTATCATGATGGATGACCTTTTTGATGTGGTTCTGTATGTGATTTGCAAGTATTTTTGTTGAGAATTTTTGCATCTATGTTCATTATTGAGGTGGGTCTATAGTTTTCTTTTTTAATTTTTTTAAAAATTTTATTTATTTTGTATGTGTATGAATGTACTGTCTGCATGTAGGTCAGTACACCCGTGTCATGCAATGCAGCAGAGGTCAGAAGAGGGTGTCGGATTCCCCTGGAACTGGAGTCAAAGACAGTTCTCAGCCACAATGTGGGTGCTGGGGATTGAACCTGGGTCCTCTGCAAGAGCAGTAGGTGCTCTAAACTGCTAGGGCATCACTCCAACCCCTATAGTTTTCTTTTTTGTTGTTGTTGTTGTAGCTTTGCCTGGTTTTGGTATTAGAGTGATGCTGGCTATATCAAAGGAATTTGGGATCTTTCCCTCTGTTTATATCCTTCTGAAGAGTTTGAGTAGTAATCATTGAAAGACCTCTTTAAATGTTTTATAGAATTCTGCTGTGAAACCATTTGGGCCCAGGCTCTTTTGAGTTGGGAGGTTTTTATTACATCTTCAACTTCCTCAAATATTATGGGTTTGTTTAAACTGTCACTCTCTTCTTGGCTAAGCTTTTTTTGGTTCCCAGGATTTTAAATATTCATCCATTTCTCTTAGGTTTTCATATCACTAGAATATAGGTTTTCGAAGTATTCTCTTATGAGTGTCTGGATATTTTCTTTGTCTGTTGTGATGTTTCCCCTTTCATCACGAATACTATTGATTTGGAGTTGCTCTTTCTTTGTTTTGGTTAACTGGGCTAAGAGGTCTATTTTGTTTATCTTTTCAAAGAACCAACTTTTGGATTCATTGATTCTTTTTATTGCTTTCTTTGTTTCTATTTCATTGAATTCTGCTCTGATTTTTATTATTTCTTCCTGTTGGGTTTAGGGTCCATTTGTTGTTGTATCCCAGTTGTTTTTAGCTGCAGTGTTAGATCATTTATTTGTTCCCTTTCTGGTTTTTGTTTTTTGTTTTTTGGTTTTTTTGATGTGGGCACTTAGGGCTATAAATTTCCCTCTTAGGACTGCTCTAAAGTATCCCTCAGGATTTGTTGTGTCTTTTTTGTTCAGTTCCATGAATAGTTTTATTTCATTCTTTATTTCTTCCCTGACATAATCTTTATTCAGGATTGTATTGTTTAGTCTCCATGTGTTCTTAAAGTGAGTAGGGATTATTCTGGTGTTCAAATTGAGCTTTATTGCACTGTGTTCTGATAGAATGCATGAAATAATTTCAATCTTTCTGTATTTGTTGAGATTTCTTTTGTGTCCCAGTATGTGGTCCATTTTGGAGAATGTTCTATGAGGTGCTGAGTAGAACGTATATTCTCTGGTGTTTTGTATCTGAGGATGTATGTGAGGTCCATCTAGCGTATTGAATTGATCAGCTCCAATGTCTCTCTGTTTATTTTTGTCCTGTTGATCTATCCCAAAGGGTTCAGTGGGGTATTGAAGTCCCCTAGTATTAGTGGGCTAGATTAGTCTGTGCTTTGAGGTCCTGCAGAGTAGTGTTTATTTTTTTATTTTTTTTTAATTTTTTTTTATTAATTATATTTATTTCTGTATGTGTATGAATGTACTGTTTATAAAGTTAGATGCAGCCAGTGGTGCTGGGTTCAGTGCCTCTTTGTCTTTGTGCGGGTGGGCCCCAGGAGCCTAGAAGTTGCTCCAGACAGGAAGTCCCTCCAGACAGGAAGTTGCTCCAGACAGGTAGATTTTAGGGTAGATTGACTCCTGGTTGCTGGAAAAGGGTCTCAATGCTGAACCCTTATAGGGGGTGGCTGTCCAGGCAGAGCCACTCTTTGCTTCTGTAGCCAGTGGTGCTGCGGGTTTGGTGCCTCTGTGTCTTTGTGGGAGTGGGCCTCAGGATCCCAGAAGTCACTCCAGGAAGTTGTTCCAGACAGGAAGCCACTCCAGACAGGAAGTCACTCTGGACAGGAAGTTGCCCCAGACAGGAAGTTGCTCCAGACAGGTAGATTTTAGAGTAGATTGACTCCTGGTTGCTGGAAAAGGGTCTCAACACTCAACCCTAGTAGGGGGTGGCTGTCTTTGTGGAACTGCTCTTCACCTCTGCAGCTGGTGGTGCGGGATGCAGTGCCTCTGTGTCTTTGTGTGGGCAGGTCTCAGGCACCCAGAAGTCACTCCAGACAGGAAGTTGCTCCAGAGAGGAAGTCACTCCAGGCAGGTAGATTTTAGGGTAGACTGACTCCTGGTTGCTGGAAAAGGATCTCAACACTGGACCCTTGTAGGGGGTGGCTATTTGGGTGGAGGCACCCTTCACCTCTGCAGCCGGTGGTGTGGGGTTCAGTGCCTCTGTATCTTTGTGTAGGTGGGCCTCAGGAACCTGGAAGTTGCTCCAGACAGAAAGTTGTTCCAGAAAGGAAGGCACTCCAAATGGAATTGATGAGAGAGTATCCAAGTGGAATTTTTGGAGAACCTTCAGAACAGGAAGGGAAGAGTGACTTAGTCTTCTAATATCCAATATATAAAAAAATTAAAATCATGAAACCCAGATAAGTCAATACTCCATTAAAAAGGAGGGGAAAGAAAAAAAAAAGCATTGGAAGAAGGCAAGCAAAACCAGCCACTAACAGTGAAAAGGCATTTGTGATATGAATCACAAAAGGGAAACCCACATGTCAAGGACATGATGAAGGGACAACATGGGAAAGGTGCAGGATAATCCCGCACTGGGCTCTACCAAACCTGTAGGATATAGCTACAATGGGATCCCCCTGGAGGTGACCCAAGGAACAGATCTTAGAGGAATAATTGCAGACCTATGCAGAGAAATTAAAGAAAATAAAGAGGAATTCAGAGAACTAAAGAGAGAGAATGAAAAACTCAAAAATGACCTACAGGGATACAATTACAAACTTCAGAAAGAACTAAAGGAAGAGATTGACAAACTCCAGAAAGAACTAGAGGGAGAAAAAAAAAACTCTGAAAGGAAGTAGAAACACTGAAAAAGGAAGCCAACCAATGAAGTAAGGAGCACCAAGAAGAGATGGAGAAGCTCAAAAAGGAAATGGAAATACTAAAGAAAACACAGGAAGAAAAGAAAAAGGAAATAGAACACTCATCCAATCAAGAAGAAAGGAAAGGAAAAAGCCTCAGAAGTAGAATAGAGGAAGCAGAACAAAGAATATCAGATCTGGAAGATAACACAGAGAAACTAAAAAGCTCAAATAAAGAATACGAAAAATTAAAAATACACAGAAGTGGAACAACTAGGATATATGGGACTCTATAAAAAGACCAAACTTCCACATCATAAGAATAGAGGAAGGAGAAGACTCTCAAGAGAACAGTATTCATCAGATCTTCAACAGAATAATAGATGAAAATTTCCCCAATATAAAAATAGACAAACCTATACAAATTCAAGAAGCATATAGGACTCCAAATAGACAAGATCAGAAAAAGAAACTCCCCACGCTATATCATAGTTAAAATGCTAGACATCCAAAACTAAGACAAAATTCTGAAGGCTACAAAAGAAAAACAAGTCACACACAAAGGGAAACCCATCAGAATTACAACTGACTTCTTGGCGCCAACCATGAAAGCAAGAACATGGACCAAAGCATTCCCAGTGTTAAAGGACTATGGATGCCAACCCAGAATACTTTATCCAGCAAAAATGTCAATTATAGTTGAAGGAGAGAGAAAAATCTTCCACGACATAAACAAGATGATAGAATACATGTCCAGAAAACCACCTCTTCATAAAATACTTGAAGCAATTCAAAGGGCAGAAGAATGGAGCAACAACCCTCAAACACCTAGGAAAAGTAACTAATAAAAACATAACCTTAGGAGTAGAATCAGAGGCTAAAAGTCCAAATGGATAATAAGATGAAAGGAAGCAACATCCATCTTTCAATTATAACCTTAAATATTAATGGGTTAAACTCCCCAATCAAAAGGCATAGACTGGGAGAATGTCTTAGGAAACAAAACCCATCTATATGCTGTCTACAAGAAACCCATCTCAATTTCAAGGGTAGCACCAACTTAAGGTGAAGGGATGGAAGAAAACATTCCAAGCAAATGGTACCAAAAAGAAAGCAGGTATTGCTTTTCTAATATCAGATAAAATTGACTTCAAATTAAAAGAAATCAAAAGAGACAAAGAAGGCCATTACATCTTTATTAAAGGAACAATTGATGATGAAGATCTCACAATCATAAATATATATGCACCAAACGCTGGTGCACCAAACTTTATAAAGACAATTCTTCAGGATCTCAAGGCGCAGATTAACCCCAGCACACTAATAGTAAGGGTCATCAATACTCCACTACCACTAAGTCTTTTAGACAGATCAACAGGACAAAGGATAAGCAGAGAGACATCTGAACTAAATGATACAAACTCCAAATGGACCTTACAGACATCTATAGAATATTTCACCCAAACACCAAAGAATACAATTTCTACACAGCACCTCATGGAACGTTCTCCAAAATACACCATATACTGGGACACAGGAAAAAATTCAACAAATACAAAAAGATTGAAATAATCTCATGCATTCTATCAGACCAAGTGCAATAAAACTTAATATCAACACCAGGATAAATCCTACAACATACAAGAACACATGGAGACTAAACAACACTCTCCTGAATAATTAATGGGTCAAGGAAGAAATAAAGAAAGAAATAAAAACATTCCTGGAACTGAGTGACAATGATAATACAACACACAAAAAAATCTATGAGACTCTTTAAAAGCAGTCCTAAGAGGAAAGTTTAAAGCTCTAAGTGCCTACATTAAAAAAAAACAGAAAGAGCACAAGTGAATGATCTAACACTGCAGCTACAAATACTTGAGAGACCACAACAAATGAACCCTAAATGCAGCAGACAAGGACAAATAACAAAAATAAGAGCAGAGATCAATGAAATAGCAACAAAGAAAACCATAGAAAAAAAAAATCAATAATCCCAAATTTGGTTCATTGAGAGAATAAACGACATAGACAGACCTCTAGCCCAGTTAACCAAAAGAAAGAAGGAACAACTCCAAGCAATAGAATCTGTGATGAAAGGGGAAACATCACAACATACAATGAAAAGATCCAGACCATCATACAGGAATATCACCTCATATTTGACATGGGGGCCAAGAAGACACAATGGAAGAAATACAGCATCTTCAGCAAGTGGTGTTGACAAAACTGGATCACCACCTTTAGAAGAATGAAATTAAACCCCTACCTCTACCTCTCACCCTGTACAAAAGTCAATTTCAGATGGATCAAAGACCTCAATGTGAAACCCAAAACTCTGGAGGTGATAGAAGAAAAACTTGGCAGCAGACTGAAAAACATAGGCATAGGAAAAGACTTCCTAAATCAGACAGCAGCTGCACAAGAAATAAGATCAATAATTGACAAATGGGGCCTCATTAAACTCAAAAACATCAAAAGAAACAATAAAGGAAGTGAAGAGAAAACCCACAGAGTGGGAGGAAAGCTTCACTGCAGATACATCTGACAAAGCATTAATTTCCAGAGTACACAAGCTACTCAAAAAACAAAGAAGAAAGAAAACAAATGAATCACTCAAAAGATGGAGCAAAGAACTGAATAGAGTCTTCACAGACGAGGAATTAGAGATGGTTGAAAAACATCTTAAATACTGTTCAATGTCACTAATAATTACAGAAATGCAAATTAAGACCACTCTAAGATAACATATCACTCTGATAAGACTGGCCAGGATCAACAAACAAACAAACAAAAAACGATATCAAGTGCTGGAGAGGTTTTGGGGAAAGGGGAACACTAATCCATTGCTTGTGGGAATGTAAACTTGTACAGCCACTATAGAAAGCAGTGTGGAGAACCCTTGGAAGACTCAAAATGAGCTTACCATTTGACCCAGTCATACCACTCCTGGGTATATAACCACAAGACTCATCTTACTGCAGAAATACATGCACAGCTATATTTATTGCAGCTCTGTCACAAGAGCAAAAAGCTTGAACCAACCCAAATGCCCCTCGTCTGACGAGTGGATAGAGAAAATGTGGTACATGTACACAATGGCGTTCTATGCAGCAGTAAAGAAAGATAACATCATGAACTTTGCAGGTAAATGGATGGAGCTAGAAAATATTATATTAAGTGAAGTAACACAGTCCCAGAAAAACAAACGACAAATGGTATCCCTTATCTGTGGATGATAGCACCAATAACCCAGTTGTAAATATTTCTTGTGGAAAGGGATGCATATTAAAAGAACAACAACAGAAAGTCTGCATCAGAAAACTGACTGAAATGGTGAATTATGAGAAGCAGGAGGGGCGGGAGAGGGACACGGGTCTATATTCAATTAATGTATATTTAATTGACGTGAGTTCAATAAGTATCTAATTTTGCCCAGACTCTGTCTTCAGGTTACATGGTGTTTTAGGACTTAGGAAAAGTAAATATGTGTATATTTACTTCAATATAAACATTGGTTTGAAGGTTTTGATAAAAACATTAATGCATCTGAGTTCATTGGAAATATAAATTGTAGTTGTCCACATTTGTTTTACTTAAAATCTGTATAAAAATAACTTTGGGATTGGCACATACAAATGTTCTCTATAATTTTCCTGTTGTACAGTATCATCTTGTAACATTCTCTTTCACCTGTAGGATGATTTAACTTAAGGAATTAAGTTTGCTTACCAAGTTAACCACATACAGTCACCCAAAACTTCTTGGGTGAATTTGATGAAATCCGTGCCTTGATTCCTGCTTATTGGTATGTGTACTACAACTGCCTTTTTGAGACTCATGGGTCAAAAAATAAAAACCTAAAATAAAAAGGGGGGATACAGATATATATGAAACCTTTTGGTGAAAAACTTTGCAATTTAAATCTTAAAACTAACTACAGGAAAAGATTTGTATGTTCCCACAGGTCAAAATGTCACCAACTTAACAGCTGAGAAAGAAAAGATACAGCTTTGCATTGTGTAGGATGTAGGAGGAAGTGTCAGCAGAAAGGTTGGCCCAGATGAACATTGAAAGGAAGAAAAGCCTCAGACTGCTACAAGCAACAAACCCCTCTATGGATCTTACTTGTAACAACTGTTTATAATGAGTCCTACGAAACTTACCTTTAGGTGCCGCAAAGTTTTAATATGAGAGACTTTCTTACTTCCCCTTCATAGAACAAAGAGGAATATGATGATGATGAGGTCATTCTCTAAATGTAAATTGGAGCCTACTTTTATAGAGGTAATCTCCTATAAAACCTGTAAAACTGCTTTCTTTTTTTTTGGTCTTTTTGAGACAGGGTCTCCCTGTAGCCCCAGCTGTCCTGGAACTCACTCTGTAGACCAGGCTGGCCTTGAACTCACAAAAATCTGCCTGCCTCTGCCTCCCAAGGGCTAGGATTAAAGGCATGCAAAACTGCCTTCTTTAATTGACTAATAGACATAGGAACTGTGAAAAGGATTATTCTCTATTCAGAACCAAATATATACTAAAGTCTCCTTAAGCTGTGCATTTAAGCAAAATATATTATTACAGGAGAGCTCTGATATCAGCAATGGATTATTCTACCAGGGAGATGTTGGCCAGGGGATCCAAGCCTCCCCCAAAAGGTAAAAGCTTCTTGCCTGTAAACTGGGATACCTGCAAGAAGAGAGGTAATAAGGCCCTGCTGTCAAAGACCTGATGTAAGCATGCGAAAGATGTATTGAGACTGCACTTGCAAGTGTACAGTTTGTCTCTGGAATACCAGAGAGTGTTACCAAAGGCCACTAAAACAATAAAGCAAATATCGGTCTCCTTGAGTCATGCAAGACTCCTCCATCAGCACCGGCTACACCTCACCTGCATGGAAATACTGTGCAGCAGTGGCAGCCATATGTCTGTATATCCCAAATCTAATTGGCTATTAGCTCTCTCCTTGGAGGATTAACCCATGGCTGATGCCACACGCTTACCTCCTCTAGTGGTTAGGAGATGATATAAGCCATAGTAAGACCCTGTCATATTTTACAGAAAAAAATGTAATTCATGGATTAACATACCATCCAAACATCTATGTCTATACCAAAGTAACCTACCATAAAAATTATTAGTGTTTAAATTTCTGTATTTCTAATTTCTTGTGCTTCATTAGCAGGGCTGAAAGGTTATTCCTCGACAAACTGTCAGCCCATGAAAGGAAACAGCCAGAAATGACCAGAGTCCAAGACAACAGCTCCAGAGAAAGTAGACTCTTTTGCCTCTCCTCCACTTGTGCCCCTTTTCTAAGCCTAGGATACAATCTGTGGAAGAGGGGGCATGGTAGAATGTAAGGGCTGTGGTTGGGTTGAATGGTAAAACTACAGCAATATAGACTAGACACTAATTTGATCAACTTGATTGTACATACAAGCCCCCCCGCCCCCAGCTGGATGATGGGACCCTTGGGCTGTGTGGGTTTGGGCGCAACTGCTTGCAAATTGGTTTTACATGAAGGATGCTTGTACTCATAAATTATTACTTATTGTCAAAAAATGAAAAAAAAATAAAGAAGAAAAAAAGCATAAATAAGAGAAAAAATAAATAAAGTTAGGTGAACCAGAGTTTGGTGCATAAACATTTAAGATTCTGAAGTCTTCATGGTTAATTGTTCCTTTGATAATGATGTAATGGCCCTCTTTGCTGCTTCTGATTAATTTTACTCTAAGGTATATTTTGTCTGCTATTAGAGCAGCAACTCTTGCTTGCTTTTTGGTATCATTTGTTTGGAATATTTTTTCCATCCTTTCACTCTAAGTTGGTGTCTTGTAAACAAAATGTAGAAGGGTTCTGTTTCCTAATCAATTCTCCCAGTCTATGTCTTTGGATTAGGGAGTTTAGAGCATTAATGCTTAAGGTTATTATTGAGAGATGTGTGTTGCTTCCTTTCATCTTAGTTTTTGTTTGCATTTTTGATCTAGGTTTGTATTAACTCTGTTATGCTTTTGTTAATTTCTCTCTTTAGGTGTGTAGGGGTAGTTGCTTCTTTCCTTTGTTCTTTGCATTGCTTGGAGTATTTTCTGAAATGTTGGAATTTTTAGACATGTATTCATTCATCTTGTTTATGTCATGAAAGATTTTTCTTTCTGCTTCAACTATTATTGACATTTTTGCTGGGTATAGTAGTCTGGGTTTTCATCTAAAGTGGTTTTGCACTGGGAATACTTTGGTTCATGATTTTCTGCCTTTCATAGTTTGCACTGAGAAGTCAGTTCTAATTCTCATGGGTTTCCCTTTATATGTAAAACTTGTTTTTCTCTTTTGGCTTTCAGTATTTTGCCTTTGTTTTGAGCATCTAGCATTTTAATTATGATATGGTATGGGAAATTTCTTTTCTGGTCTTGTCTATTTGGTGTTCTATGTGCTTATTTCTTGTATTTGTATGAGTTTGTCTTTTTTCAGTTTGGGGAAATTTTCTTCTGTTATTTTGTTGAAAATCTGATCAATATTGTTGTCTTGGGATTCTTCTCCTTCCTATATCCCTATGATGTGGAGATTTGGTCTTTTCATAGTATCCCACATTTCCTGGTTATTCCACACTCGTGCTTTATTTTAATTTTTCATAATCTTTACTTGAGCATTCTATTTGCTCCATGTTATCCTGCAGGTCTGATATTCTTTTTTCTGATTCATCCATTCTGCTTCTGAGGCTTTTCCCCAACCTTTGCTGTTGATTGGATGAATGTTCAATTCCATTTTTCATTTCATCTTGCGATTTCTTTGTTATTTCCTCCATTTGGAGCCTGTCATTCTCTTCTTGTAGCTCCTTGCTTTGCTGGTCAGTTTCTTTATCCCTTATTCTTTTCAGCCTGGGATCTTTTCAGTGTTTCCAGTTCCTTCCAGAGTTTGTCATTTTCTACCTGTAGTTCTGGTAGAGTTTGGTGTGGATTTATTATGAGCTTTTCCCATGTTGCTTTTTCTTTGTGTCTTTGGCATGTGGATTTTTTTTTTTTGCTTGTTTGTTTGTTTGTTTGTTTGTTTGGATTCTGGTGCCTCAACATTGGCTCTTCACCACAGCACCACTATCTTGAAGAGGGGAGGGTGTTGTTACTTTGTCCCTGTTGACCTGCTGGCCTGTCTTAGTTGTTTTGGGCAGGGTCTTACTATGTAGCCCCAGCTCTTCTGAAACTCCATAAGTAGATCATCCTATGCTAGGCTTGATCTCACAGAGACCCACCTGTTTCTACTTAATGAGTCCAGGGATTAAAGGTGTATTCCCCCACAGCAGGCAACTGTTTTGTTTATTTCTTCCTTTCTTTTTGTTTTAGACAAGATCTATCATCTCTGTTATCCTCTCTGACCTGGAACTTGGAATTCTCCTTATTCTTCTGGCTCTTCCTCCCAACTGCTAGGATTAAAAACGTGGAGCCACATGCCACTGAAGGTGCATCTTTTAAAATAAAATTTTGTTGAATGTAAGCTGAGCAAGTTGGTACATGCTTTTAATCCCATATGCATTTATTTTATTTTAATTTCTAATATTTCTTTTTTACTTTTGAATTTTGCAGTAGTGATTTCTTTTTTTAAATACTCTTATTGATGATTTGTGCATTTCATACATTATCTTTCAGTCCAATTTAGACACATTCCCCTCTCCAATTTCCCACACCCCACCTCAGTTCATGCCTTCTTCATACATGCTTTGGATCTTTCTCTCAGACTTTCCAAAGTTTTTCACTGCAGAAGCTTGTTGTTTTGAGTCAAATTTACCTGTACATGTGAGTTATTTGACCCAGTCTTTATGTTGTTCTTCCCTCCCCTTCGTATTGTTCCAACATATGCCTATATCCATCACGTATGTATCAAAATTATGACCTCTGAGAATAACCTGTATGTTAATTCCAGAATATGTTTTGCATTTTTAAATTTTATTTATTTTCTACCTGTATGAATGTACTATCTGCATGTAGGCTTGTGCACCCATGTTGTGCAATGCCGCGGAGATCAGAAAAGGGTGTCGGATTCCCCTGGAACTGGAGTTAAGGATGGTTCTCAGCTGGCATGCGGGTGCTGGGGATAGAACCCAGGTCCTCCGAAAGAGTAGTCAGTGCTCTTAACCACTAGGCCATCATTCCAGCCCCAATCCCAGATCATGTTTAAGCACTCACATTTTCCCCTTTAATTTTATATTACTCTAAGATAGGAATAAGTACCTTCCACCCATATATAGTAATTACCAAGTCTGAAAATAAGTGGTAGTTCAATTCTAGAGCCCATTAAGAGATTCGCATTATAACAGCACAGTTGCTTTCAGATAAAAAGAAATCTAACAATAATGCTGTTCAGCTTGCTTTTCAACTGAGGATTTGGTGTTAGCATCCAAAAACGAAGTTACCATTTTTGGAATTCACATGTCTCCCCTTTAATTTTATATTACTCTAAAGTGTGTATACATACCCTTCTCTATATACCACAATTAAAAAGTCTGAAAATAAGTGGTAAGTTCAATCTATATCCCATTAATGTATTCACATTACAATGGTACAGTTGCTTTCATATAAAAGAGAAATATATATATATATATATATATATATATATATATATATATATATATACCTCAGTTTGTCTTTCTAATAGGTATTTGGTGCTAGGATCCACAGATGAAGTATACCATTTGTTGTTTGTTTTTCTGGGACTGTGTTACTTCACTTAGCATAATGTCTTCTAGTTCCATCCATTTACCTGAAAAATTCATGATGTCATCGTTCTTTTCTGCTGCATAGAACTCCATTGTGTAGATCTACCATATTTTCTCTATCCATTCATTGGTTGAAGGCCATTTGTCTTGGTTCCAGCTCTTCTCTATTGTGAAGAGAGCTGCAATAAACATAGATGTGCCTGTGTCTTTGCAGTAGGATGAGTCCTGTGGGCATATACTAAGGAGTCATATGACTGGATCAGGTGGTAGACTCATTTTGAGTCTTTTAAGGGTTCTTCACACTGCTTTCCATATTGGTTATATGTGTTTACATTCCCACCACTAATGGATGAGTTTTCCTCTTCCCCCACATCCTCTCCGGCATTAGTGTCTTTTGTTTTCATGATCTTAGCCAGTCTTATCAGAGGGAGATGATATATTAAAGTGATTTTAATTTGCATTTCCTTAATTATTAATGATGTGGAACACTTTTTAAGATGTGTCTCAGCCTTCTTTACGTCTTCACTTGTGAGGAACATTTTTCTTATATCACCTTCAGAGTTTCAGGTTTCACGTTGAGGTCTTCAATCCATTTGGAGTTGATTTTTGTACAGGGTGAGAAGTAGGGGTTTAATTTTTTTCTACAAATGGTGCTATTTCCACGTAGATACCTAACCCCATTTCTTTTAATTCTTTTATAATTACATACAAAATAGTATAGTTTTCAGCAATACATTTCTCCTGACAACTTTGTCATTTTTTTCTCTTCTGTTAAATACCCCACAAACTTTGCTGTTATTTTTTTAAACTCATCGACAGTATTTGAATAAATTCATGGAATGGAAATGAGGGGTGTCTCATGGTGCTCAAGTAGTACCACGTTCACCTGGTCTTTCTTTTGGTAACTTCTAATTTGGAGATTAAGCATTTCTATTATCTAATTTTAGTGTTGATTTTTATGCTGATACCATTTTTCCTTAAGTTTCTTTATCTTTATCTTTGTATGGGTAATGTCATTGGATATAAATTTTCATCAGAAAAGAATTTTTGTATATTTTATTATTTAATTTTTGAGTTGGCTCTCTTTCTACCTACCATACTAATGATTTTTCTCTAATATCGTTTGGCGTGCATAGCTGACATTATTTTGTTTGTTCCACTGAACTCTTTCTTATTTTTCTTATTTAAACCCTCTGTCCACATTCAACAATTTAATTATGATATCCATAATTGGCTTTTATTTCCTTTGAAGGTTGCTTCTCAGATAAAGAGGTTAGTGATTTCCTTCAAATGGACAGCAATTTAAGAATTTTTCTAAATGTCTTTTCTATAAATAGAAATATTGCTCCTTTTAGTCAATATGAAAATTCCTCACAAGTTACAAATGCTATATTCATTTAAATAATACTTTGACTATAATTAAATTAGGATAATTTCTACTGATCTGTTGTCAAGATAATATAGCCTTGCTTATGTATCATCTGCTGCAATTAAGCCAATTGACTTTTACGAATATAAATTCTGCTAAGTTCAGTAGTCAATATGAAAATTCCTCACAAGTTACAAATGTTCTATTCATTTAAATAATACTTTGACTATAATTAAATTAGGATAATTTCTACTGATCTGTTATCAAGATAATATACCTTTGCTTATGTATCATCTGCTGCAATTAAGCCAATTGACTTTTATGAATATAAATTCTGCTAAGTTCAATAATTTAAAAATCTGTAGGTCTGGGCTGGAGAGATGGCCTAGCGGTTAAGAGCGCCGACCACTCTTGCAGAGGGCCTGGATTCGATCCCCAGCGCCCACATGGCGGCCGAGAGCCATCTGAAACTCCAGTTCCAGGAGAACTCCAGTTCCAGGCGAGTCTGAGACCCTTTTCTGACCTCCGCGGCATTGCATGACATGGGTGCACAAACCTGCATGCAGACAGTACATTGATACACATACAGAAATAAATAAAATTTAAAAAAAAATCTGTAGGTCTGTCTCCATTATTTTTCCTATTAGGTGGCATATTGTCTTACAGTTATGCTTAGCAATTAATAAAAAAAAACAAAAAAAAATCTACTGTGGATATTCTACACAAAAACTGTAGTAAAAAGTGTGGCTGTAGAGATGGCTCAGTGGTTAAGAGCATGTAGTTCTGCTCTTCCAGAAGACCCAGTTCAATTTCCAGCAATCAATAATATCACACAGCTCACAATAACCTGTAACTCCAGCTCCTAAAGGATCTAATGTCCCTGGCTTCTGCTGATTCCTGCATTCATATGCACATACCTACACACAGGTACAAACATCTAAACATAGTTAAATATAAAAGCATATTGTACATTAAAAATTAAAGGAAAAATATTTCATTTCATTGGTTTCCAAAGAGTACAATTCCTTTTCTGAATGTTGTCTGAGATTCAAATTTAGCAATGTATGTAGTGTCCTACCTGCATTTTACACCATGCCCAGTGCACCTGTGATTAGTCTAACTTTTACTCCCTTTATATGTAAGTTGTTCAAACCTTCACATATTAAGATTTGTAAGTATGGAGCTGGAGAGATGGCTTGGAGTTTAAGAGCACAGGCTGCTTTTGCAGATGACTTGGGTTTGGCTCCCTGCACTCACATGGAAGCTAATAAACATTTGTAACTCTCGTTCCAAAAGGATCCAGTGCCTTCTTCTGAGCCCTTCACACAGTTTTGTCATGGGTGGACTTATGTATTTGCGAGAAATACATGCATATACATCAAATAAAAATAATAAATATGATATTGTAGAAAAAAAACATTCTGAGTACCTAAGCTGGAATGGGTTAGTTATTATTTCAGCTATTTTTATTCACTTTTAGATTTTGTCTGGAAAGGGCCTGGATTCAACCACTTTGTGGATTCTTATATCATTTATCCTTACAAAATATTTGTCTTTTATTACTGTGTTCTTAGGTTGTAATTTGAGCTTTATGTGAATGTGTATCGAGAGAGAGAGGGAGAGAGAGAGAGAGAGAGAGAGAGAGAGAGAGAGAGAGAGAGAGAGACTAACTTTGGACTCAATACTTTGCTTTTGTGTTATTTTAATATTTAATTTATTGGGTTTTCAATTTTATGTGTATAAGTATTTTATCTGTAAGTATATAGCACAACATGCATGCAATTGTCTACAGAGCCCAGAAGAGGCAGATTTCCTGGAACCAGAGGTATAGATGGTTGTTTCCCACCATGTAGATGCTTGGAACTGAACGCAGGTCCTCTGCAAGAGCAGCCAGTGTTCTTAACCAACAAGCCATATCTCCAGCCTTCTTTTTTTTTCTTTTTACACACACACACACACACACACACACACACAAAAACCAGATTACAAATCCTCCTGCTACCTCACACTGTTCTGTTATCTAAGGAATAGCTACTTTCATGCTACTGCTCTTAGCAGACACCAATTATCAGAAATGCCTGAATATTATTTGACTCTAAGTTTACCTTTAAAGGAATAATTTCCAGTGAAATTTGGTGTATCAAGACTTAGCTTTTTCTACCATGCTTTATGAGATGACTAGAGCGAGTTTTTGTTTGGAAATGTTCTTTCAAATATATTTTTTTAGCCTCCGTAGAACCAGAGAACTTCTATTTATTTTTAAAACAAGTGATTTTTTTTAAATTTTATGTGTCTGAGTGTATTACCTGTATGTATGTAAGTACACTCATGCCATGCAATGCTTGCAGATGTCAGAATAGCAACAAAGATTCACATGGTTCTGGAGTTATGGACGGTTGTTAACTGCCATGTGGGGGCTGGAATTCAAACCTGGGTCCTCTGAAAGGGCAGCCAGTGCTTTTGATCTTTGAGCTATCTCTCCAGCCCCAAGAACTTCTATTCCTATAAGAAAATGTATTTCCTTTGGATGAAATCTTAGTGTATGGATGAAGCTAATAGAACTAGAAAATTAAGAATGAACCCAAGCCCACTTGTGAGATGGTTGCCTTGTAGACATCTACACCTACATGAATTCAAAGTTTATCCTTCAGTGTTTTTTATCCTTTGACTGCCCTCCCTTATCAAATTCTGAACATAATTGAAAAGTATACAGAAGCCATTCTGTATAATTCTAAGTCCGAGTCTTTTCTCTTAATGTGATTCATTTATGTCACAACTTTAATATTTCCATCTAGGAAAATTAAAATAGTAACAACTAGCATTATGGAGTTCCATTGGTTAGTGATAGTTTTCAAGTACACATGCTTAATTCACTTCCCTCAAAGCAACCCAAAAATTATTACCATCTTCCTTTACAGATAGGAAAATAAAAGACAAATATTCTAATAGTTCACCTTAAATTAGAGTTCAAGCTAGTGAAACTAGTTTAAACTTAGCAGATCCCTCTCCAGATCCTTATATAACAATTTAGTCCTCTATCCTTCTAGAACAAACTCACCTAGCTGTACACAGTAAAACAAAAAAGCACATTCACAGTCTATTTATAAATTGGCCCATTTTTTTTCATTTTAAATAGAAATTTAAGTTGGGATTTTTCATTATAAACATTTATTATTTTTTTCAATCCAAATTTTTACACAGTGTGTCATTCATCCATCACTACTTCCTTCCAAGGCCCCTTGCTGCCTCCACAATCTCTATCCAACTTTTTAATGAAATAGCCATTCACCTGTGAGTGTCTCAAGATGCTGTGTTGCAAACGCAATACCTGAGCCTCAAGTTGGTAATGTAACATCCATTGCAATCAACCCTGGATCCATCAAATTCATGTGTAGGTTATCCCACATACTACTCATATTAAAGGGTCTCTTCCTGTGCACAAAATGTGTATTGATTTAAAACTCATATTTCTTACTCTTGTTGGGTCCATTAATTTCTGTACAAGTATCAAAACATAATCAATAGTTGCCAAGTGGGGCTGGAGCGATGGCCTAGCGGTTAAGAGCGCCTACCGCTCTTCCAGAGGACCGGGGTTCAATCCCCAGCACCCACATGGCGGCTTAGAACCATCTGTAACTCCAATTCCAGGAGAACTCCAGTTCCAGGGGAATCTGACACCCTCTTCTGACCTCCGAGACATTGCACGACACGGGTACACAGACCTACATGCAGACAGTACATTCATACACATACAAAATAAATTAAATTAAATTTAAAAAGTTGCCAAGTATCTTTTAGAAAATTATCATTGTGTATTTGTGATTAATAGTTTTCCTAATTTGTAGCCATGTTTTCTTCTGGTGCAGAGCCTCTAGAAATAGCCACAATAATACTATTACCTAAGAGTTCTCTTAAGCAGAACTATCTCAAATAAAACAGACCAAGATAAATGAGGTCAATCACTCACCTCAGAGAAAAAGAAGAATTAGGGGCAAGAAGATCAGGTGTCTTAGTCAATAAAAACTATTCTACTCAAGGAGTATAAATGAGGGGAAAATTTCATGGCAAATATAATAATGTCTCCTTAAGGTTCAGCTTTTTCTATTTCTCTTAAAAATGCTCTGATGTAAAATTGGACATCATCAATACCCCTTGAAGAATGACCAGATGCATAGATAGAAAATCGAATTAAGATATGCACAATGTAGTCATACATAATACTTATGGATTTTGGTTATTTAAGATCTTTAGAAAGCTGCATCTGTTGGGTAATACCTATAATCTCATCACTTGGGAAGCTGAAGAAGGATACTTACCACATGTTCTTATTCCACCTGGGCTACCTTGTGAATCTGAGGCTGCTTGAGCTGTACAATGAGGTTCTGTTTCGATTAAACAACCAAACATGGATCAGGCATGTGAAAATTTCTTACAGCTCTATCCCTCTAGGGCATATAGACTCTATATTTACATGACTCTTTTCATACATCCTCGTATTTATCTAACTTTAACCCCTTCCCTTTTCTCCCCATCTCCTCACCTACTTCTGTGCTTAAACTTTTCCATCTCAACTCTTCTCAATCTATTTTTATATAAATGATATTATTTGAATTTTAAGATCTTTGAATACTTTCATTCTTATCTAGCTTCAAAGTGTAATCTCAAGACTTCTCAGTGAAATGTCCAAGCACTAAATTTTATGACAAATATCCAGAGTTGTAATTTGAGTACTTAAATTTTGCATACTTCTTCAAGATACAGGGGTTCCTCATGGTTTCTTCTCTCCTAACTTATTTTTTTTTAAAGGTTAATGCACTTTTACTGGGCTTGATTTCTAATGTGACCTGAAATTGTTTATCATTTTATGACTATTTGAATTACAGAGGAAGAAAATAATAGGAAATAGTATTAAGTTTGATAATATCAATCTCCTTTAAATAAGCTCTATTTTCTGCCTACCCTTGTCTTTTGATTTCTTTTAGTTATAGAGTAGCTAGTTAGATACTAACAGACTTGGGGGACATTTTTCTGACCAGTAAATAATTTTTTTTTTACATTCTTTTATAAGTTGTTGAATGCGAAGTTTGGTACAGCCAAATATCCTTGAAGCTTGCTAGTATCTAACTAGCTATGAATAAATATAAACTTAAAATTTATCACTAATCATTAAAATAAGATGTTTTACCATTAAAAATCAATTTCATCTCCTCTCTGCATTAAAGCATAAATCATTTCATGGACAGTTACATAAGTGCAAAAGCAAGACTCTCACCACTTGAAAGAGTATTTTACAGTAGCATCTGTATCTTTTAGACTAGACTATTCTTCTCAGAATATATATAACAGCAGAGATCATAAGTACCATACCAAGTTTCCAGTGATGACTCCCATTATTGGAAAGTAAAATATGATCTGATTTAGATGTATTATTATTATAGAGAAAAAATATAATACTAGAAATACATGCTTACTACATACAGTTATCTAGATGTGCAATGCTTACTGTGTGTCTGACAGTGCTTATGCTTTAAGGAAGTATTATCTGATCTTTGCTGTTCTAGTTTGATGTTTGAATGCACATGTATTGTTGTTGTGTTTATGCCTGTATATTGCCTCCTATTTTTTTTTTTTTTTCTTTTTAAGACAGGGTCTCCCTGTAGACCCAACTGTCCTGGAACTCACTCTGTAGACCAGGCTGTCCTTGAACTCACAAAGATCCGCCTGCCTCTGCCTCCCAAGTGCTAGGATTAAAGGCGTGCACCACCACACCCGGCAGTGCCTCCTATTTTTCAAAGGACCAAAAACATGAAAATTTTAATTTCTGAAATGTATTTAAAAATTTCTAAAATCTAATGTTGTTTATATATAATAATTACAATAATGAACTTGAGTATGTGATTCATGTATAGTGATAAACACATTCCAAATCAGTTTATTTCTTCATTAATTCAATCCAGAGATAACAGCTTGGGCTGGTGAGATGATTGTATGTGACCCTTCAAAAATTATTATTTACCAATGAATTTCTGTCTAGTTTTTCGAATGTCCTATGGATTTCTTTTAAAAGGAAATGATAGGCTGGGTGTATGGTGGTGCATGGTTTTAATCCCAGCATTTGGAAGGCAGAAACAAGCCTGCTAAGGATACATAGTGAGATATTGTCTCAAAAAACAAACAAGCAAATAAACAAACAAAAAATAACAAAAGACATGTTATAGATTATATCTGACATTAAATTTTTCATCATATCCTTCTCAGACTAAATACAGTCTTATTTGCTAAATGTCTATTAACCATTTCTATTTTTATATTCACAAAGAAATGCCTCCAGATTAAGTATTTTCCATCGTGAGAATTTTTTTCATTAGACATACAGGCAGAGCCTCGTGAAAAATGATTCATAATTAGTTGTTCTCTTTACAACGCCTGTGGTCATCATATGGACGGTTCCCAGAACACTCTATAGGTTAGTGTAGTGTGTTCCACTTGAGCCTCAGAACAAACTCAAAGCTTTTCAGGTGACACTTTGTTCTTATCCTCCAGCACCAGGTCAATGAAGACATTGCTTTCATTGCTTTGTTTCCCAGAAACTAGATAAAAATTGAAATGTAAAATGTTTGTACATAATTTGGAGTAGCTAAATGGAAAGTGATGAAATGGAAACACACACACACACACACACACACACATTTGCGCGCGCACACACACACACACGCACATGCATCATATTTTGTAACTTTTTTATCTGAATTTGCATTAAGCCCATCAAACAAAACATGCACCTGAAAGCTTAGCACTGCTTTCTGTAAAAGGATGAAGGATGATAAAAGTGCAGAGAGGTTTCACTATAGAGAATAATTTTTAGGTTTAGAGATGAAAAATTGTTATTGTTGTTTTTCTTAAATTCTCCTATGACCTAGTGCTTTTTAAAGACGTTATTTTGTAAAATGTTTTAGGAATGTTTTAAAACTGGTTTATGAGTCATAAAATCAACTAAGGAGAAAGATATATTTTAAAATCAAACATGAAACTAACAATATAAAGTAAAATAGAAATATGGAAATATATTTCAAAAAATAAGAAATGTTTTAAGAATTTTCATTTCAATTATGTACATTCATGCCAATTCAGGCATAAATATCTATGTTACTTTAATAAAAATATTTTTTTGAGAATGGAATATAGTTAATAGTACTTGAAAGCTAATGATTTGCTGTTTACTGAGACATGATCATATTAAAAACTGTGGATGCATTTTTGTGTTTAAAGTATATACCCATATACTGCGTTAAGCAATATTAGGATTATTATTCAAAATAATAAACACATTCTTCAATATAGTACATTAATCTGTGTTAAATCTGATTCTAAAATCTAACCCTAAATGACGCAGATGTAAAGGTTAGTCAGCATAGGATTATAAAGCCTGCCTGGCGTACCGAGAGCATGCTTTAAGTTTGTGTCAGTATTCCTTTAAATAATATGGTTTGAAAACTTCTATGCCAGGCACTAATTTACCTGTTAAGGATGCAGCTTAGAACAAGTGCTTGTATTTGTTGTATGTATCTTCTAGCGGAAAAGATAGTCATTAAATAGTAACAAAGCCAACTGTGATGCAAGTAATGGGGAAAAGAGTAAAGGTGATGTATCAATGAGGTAAGTTAGAGAGCATGGTAAAGAAAACCATATGCAAGCATTTTAAATAGCCTTAGAATGTTTCCCTGAAGAGATATATTAATGCAAAAATAAGGCACACAATTGAAAAGGTCACACAAGCAAAGTACAAGGTCAAATTAAACATGTGTATTCAGGAACAGTATATTTAAAAAAAAAATTGTCTCAAATGTTAAGAATGAAAACTCCGGAAAGAACTCATAGCAAGCCACAACTTTAGCTAAATTACTGAGAATTTGGGATATTATTTTGAATGTAAGGAAAAGATTGTAACAGGGCAGTCTTTAATATATATCTTACATATTTATAAGATCTTTGTGACCGTCTGAAAATAGGCCATGGAAAGGTAAGTGTTAGCATAGGTAGAATAATCTATGTAAACTTTCCAAAAGAGATTTGAAGATGTCTGAGTTTGAAAGATAGATTGTCATGTAATTGGAAGTATCTATCATATATGCCATATGTTTCGTAGGTTGATCAACAGTGTGATTTGGAATGGAAGAGATGATTGGATGCAAAGCACTTAGTCTAATTAAAGGAGGTGTCTGTAATTACGATGATGAAGTAAGTGAACAAGATTTAATTGTTTTATTGTCAAATATTATGTGCTCAAGGAAAGATCTGCAGTCAAAAGATTGATTTAAGCTTAGAAAGGTATTATTTTTCTATTTCTATATAAATATCTCAGGGAGAAAGTTACATACTTCAGGAGAAATTATTTAAAACTTGGGAATCAAGATCATATGTATTATTATTATTATTATTACTGGACTTCTAACATTTTATTTCTAAATCATTCATCTAGAAACTGTTAAACTAGCCTTTATTCTAGACACCTTAACCTGCATCAGAGATGCTCAAGAGGTTTTTTGATTAATTCTCAGAGTATTGCATTAAAGTGTCCACTCATTTATTCATTAAATATGTATTGAGATGATAATTGTAAGTGATCTATTTGAAGAAAAATGCTGGTAGTGAGAGCAAGGACAGAAGAACATGGCACCCTGGAGTACTCTGACTTTTCAAGTGGGGGAGCAGTGTAGTAGACTGGAAAATAGAAGACGTTGTTTGGGAGGAAAATGTAGAGTGCTGACTGTGTCAAGTGATCACATAGAGAGGTCACTGACATACTTGAGAAGGTCAGACTGAGTGTGATAGTCTTACAAGTTCTTGTAAGATGGGCTAAAGAAGAGGCTGGGGTGAGGCCTTAGAGTTCTGTTTTCTGTTGTTGGCACTATTGTTAACAAGAATGAAATTTGGTTTCAATAGAAATATGGCAAGTTATGAGGCCAAATTAATATTTCTTAAATGGAACAAAAGGGATATTTTAGAGTGTTGATTAGAGCATTTTAGTGACAGTAGGAAAAGTTAGTAACATGGTGAAAAATGTTGAAATAAATTCTTGGTTACAGGCTGTGTTCAGCTGGAAGCAAAGAGTCTTTAGCCAACATTATTTCAAGTAAAGTAAATGATGTAAGTGAAGACAGAGTGGAAATTCACAATAATAAAACAGTACTAGAGCAAGGAGAAAGGAACAGTAATGGTAGATTTGTGAAAAAAGGAGAAATTAATTTAATAATCTTGAAGAGATTAATTTAGGGAACTAGAACAGGCAGAGTGGGAAATGGCATAATGTTACTAGATGTATTAGTCAGGGTTCTCTAAAGAAACAGAAGTAACAGGACGAATATATAGCTATATACAATTTATTGATTTGCTCACATGATAGAGTTCAAAGAGCCCAGCAATAGATGCACTGCACTGGAGAGGCTGAGAATCCAGGGAACTGCTCAGTCCCACAACTGGATGGCGCAGTAGTCCCAATCTGGTCCTGAAGGCCGGATGGATTCCAGGAGATCTGCCGGTCGCAGTACATGCTGGGATCTGAAGGTTGATCACAGCAAGACAAACTCAACCGATTGAGAGAGGTAAGCCGCAGGAGAAAAAAGGGCCCAGCTCCTCTGCAATGGCCTTTTTACTGCCCGCACAGAAGGTAACGCACACATTTTGGGTGGGCCATCCAGGTTGAGGATGGTTCAATCCGAAGATCCTTTTTCGCTTATGTGTTCCTTAGTCCAGTCAAGTTGACATCGAGGATTAACCATCACAAGTAACAACAACCCCGTGTCAACTTGACACCCAGATAAATAGCCTTCCTTATGTTATGCTTAAATGTCAATTGCAAACAATGGCAAGGTCAAAATTTCCATCTAACATGTTATAATGTCTCATGTGCAATAGCAAAGCATTAATGTCTTAGAGTAGGTGGTAATTTCCTTGAGGAACGCTTAGTCCTTCGGTATCTAATAACCTAAATATGACACACTTAACACTTATCTCAGTTGTACATTCAAAGGGGAACAACACAACTATCTGCTTAATATACGTATATACATGATGACAAGCACATTCTTAACCAATAGGACAAAAGTTAATATCTATTATAATCCACATTTCTGCACTGGTCCATGGCCTCAGCTGATATTTACGACTACCTTCTTCTACTACCCATCTGTATTTCCTCCACCATCAACAAGCACCTCTGCAGGTCTTAGCTCGTTCCCTGGAGGAGTGACCCAAACCTTCATCCCTGAAGGGTCTGGGCCATTTATAGTCCTGTTCTGGTTTGGGTTGTTGGAGTTTCCCATTGACCTTAATCATAGAGACATGGTAGCACCAGAAGGTGCCCTAAAGCATCTCCTGCCTTCCAGACATAATTTCCTTTCCTTGCACCATTGGGAGAAAAAGTCCAATTTCCTCTGGTAGTCTGGATCAATCAATCCTCATACTACTGTTATTCCTTCCTTAGCCTGTTGTCTTAAGGGCAGGTAGAAGCCCAAAGTGGCCAAAGGGGAAGCCTTATCTTCAGTTCAATGGAACGTTTGCGGTGTCTCCTGGCAAAACACTCCCCGCTTTGGAGCCAAAGATGTAGACCAGAAGAACGCAAGGTCATGGGTACGGAACAAAACTTTCCTACTGGGTCACTAAGGGTAATAGTGAGTGGAATCACTCCCACTTCCACCCCGTGGTTCCTGGACCCATGAATCCTGGCTATAGGAGAAACAGTACCAGATAGTGGGTGCTGATTCAAAGCATATATTGCTTGCTGGAGAACTTTGCTCCAGACCTCCAGGGTATTGCTACCTAAATGGCACTGTAACTGAGTGTCCTTTCAAGAGGCTAATTCTATCATTCTATCAGCCACTTGCTTCTGGGTGATGGGGACATGGGAAAAGAAATCTTGGGATACCATGACCATGGGCCCACTGTCGTACTTTTTTGGCTGTGAAGTGAGTTTCCTGGTCAGAAGTGATGCTGTGAGGGATACGATGACAGTGGATCAGGCATTCGTGTCCCTGGATGGTAGTTTTTGGCAGAAGCATTACGTGCAGGAAAGGCAAATACATAACCAGAATAATTATCTATTCTTTTAAGGACAAAATGCTGTCCCCGCCATGATGGAAGTGGTCCAATGTAGTCAACCTGTCAGCAGGTTGCTGGCTGGTCACCCCCAGGGAATAGCACCAGATTGGGGGCTCAATGTTGGTCTCTGCTTTTGGCAAATCTGGCACTCCACAGCAGCTGTAGCCCAGAAGCCTTGGAGGAGTGGAAGTCCAGGCTGGCAAGCCCATGCATAACCTCCTCTGCCACCATGACCACTTTGTTCATGGGTCCATTGAGCAACAACAGGGATAGCTGGAGAAAAAGGCTGACTATCCAACAGAAAAGAAGGAGTCATCCAATCGACTTGATTATTAAACTCATCATCCTCTGCTGAGATCATCTTTTGATGAGCATTTACATGAGACACAGTATCTTCACATCCTTTGACCATTCAGAGAGCTCTATCTACATACTTCTTCCCCAAATGTCTTTCTCACCAATTTTACAGTCATGCTCCTTCCATGTCCCTGACCATCCAGCCAAACCATTGGCTACAGCCCATGAATCAGTATATAATCGAACCTCTGGACATTTTTCCTTCCAGGCAAAATGCACAACCATGTTCACTGCCAGAAGTTGTGCCCACTGTGAAGACTTTCCTTCACCAGTGTCCTTTAGGGTTGTTTCAGAAATTGGCTATAATGCTGCAGCTGTCCACCTCTGGGTGGTGCCTGGATAGTGTGCAGAACCATCAGTAAACCAGGCCCTAGACTTCTCTTCCTCAGTCAACTGATCATAGGGAAAACCCCCATGAAGACATAGGTGCATGTTTAAGCACAGGAGACATTGTAACAGGAGTGGGGTCCATAGGCATCTGGGCAACTTCTTCACGCAGCTTGCTTGTGCCCTCAGGGCCTGCCTGGGCCCTGTCAAGTATGTACCACTTCCATTTGATAATGAACTATTGCTGCGCATGTCCTACTTTATGGTCTGGTGGGTCAGATAACACCCAGGTCATGATGGGCAGCTCAGGTCTCATGGTGACTTGATGGACCATTGTCAAATGTTCAGTTTCAACTAAGGCCCAATAGCAGGCTAAGAGCTGTCTCTCAAAAGGAGAATAGTTGTTTGCAGATGAAGGTAGAGCCTTACTCCAAAATCCCAAGGGCCTCCTCTGTGATTTCCCCTGTGGGAGCCTGCTCCAGATGGCATCTCTTTCTGCCACTGATACCTCAAGCACCATTGGGTCTGCTGGATCATATGGCCCTAGGGGCAAAGCAGCCTGAACTGCAGCCTGGATCTGTTGAAAAGCCTTTTCCGGTCCCAAGCCCCACTCAAAGTTTGCTGCCTTCCGAGTCACCTGATATATGGGTTGTAGTAACACACCTAGATGAGGAATGTGCTGCCTCCAGAATCCAAAAAGGTCCACTAAACGTTGTGCTTCTTTCTTGGTGGAGGGAGGGGCCAGGTGCAACAACTTATTCTTTACCTTAGAAAGAATGTCTCTGCATGCTCCATACCACTGAACCCCTAGAAACTTCACTGAGGTAGATGGCCTTGAATTTTAGTTGGGTTTATTTCCCATCCTCTCATGTGCATATACTTTACCAACAAGTCTAGACTAGCTGCTACCTCTTGTTCACTGGGTCCAATCAGCATAACATCATCAATATAGTGGACCAGTGTGATATTTTGTGGAAGAGTCAGGTAATCAATATTCCTTCTAACTAAGTTATGGCACAAGGCTGGAGAGTTAACATACCCTTGAGGTAAGACAATAAGGTATACTATTGGCCTTGCCAGCTGAACGCAAATTGCTTCTGGTGGTCCTTATGAACCAGTATTGAGAAGAAAGCATTGGCCAGATCAATAGCTGCATACCAGGTACCAGGAGACATATTAATCTGCTCAAGTAAGGACACAACGTCTGGTACAGGGGCTGCAATTGGTGTCACTACTTGGTTGACTTTTCGATAGTCAACTGTCATTCTCCATGATCCATCTGTCTTTTGCACAGGCCAAATTGGAGAGTTAAATGGAGATGTGGAAGGAATCACCACCCCTGCATCTTTCAATTCCTTGATGGTGGCACTAATTTCTGCAATCCCTCCAGGGATACAATACTGTTTTTGGTTCACCTGGTAGAGGCAACACCAATGGTTTCCATTTGGCCTTTCCAACCATAATATCCCTCACTCCACAGGTCAGGGAACCAATGTGGGGATTCTGCCAATTTCTAATTATATCTATGCAAATTATACATTCTGGGACTGGGGCAATAACCACAGGATGAGTTCTGGGACCCACTGGACCCACTGTGAGTCGGACTTCAGCCAAAACTCCATTTATCATCTGACCTCCATAGGCCCCTACTTTAACAGGAGGGCCACAATGCTTTTTAGGGTCTCCTGGGATCAGTGTCAACTCAGAACCAGTATCCAGTGGGCCTCGAAAGGTCTGATTATTTCCTTTTCCCCAGTGTACAGTTACCCTAGTAAAAGGCCTCAGGTCCCTCTGGGAAAGGACAGGAGGAAGGCAAACAACAGAACTCTTTGCTATTGTGACAAAGTTCTTCCTCACCAGAAACTGGCCACCCCTTCATTCAAGGGTTTCTGGGTCCGTGAACTGTCTCATATCTGGAAACTGGTTAACTGAACGGGATTCACTACTGCTGAAATCCATGTTGACTTCCTGTCATTTGTTCTAGAGCTTTTCTACTTATACAGATCAAATAAAATCTTAGTAGGCTTCTTATGTATTTGGTTCCTGGGAACACCATGATTAATTAGCCAGTTCCAAAGATCATTTTGGGTCATGCCATTATAGGCATTGTTTTGCCTTTGCTGCCCATTATGATAACTATGATAACTATGCTCATCTGGCCTTCTGCGATTCAGTGCTGCCACCTGACGCCTAACCTGATGTCCTGTTAAATCTATTACGTGTACATTTTATTTATGCAAGTGAGCAACATCTNGTAGTAGACTGGAAAATAGAAGACGTTGTTTGGGAGGAAAATGTAGAGTGCTGACTGTGTCAAGTGATCACATAGAGAGGTCACTGACATACTTGAGAAGGTCAGACTGAGTGTGATAGTCTTACAAGTTCTTGTAAGATGGGCTAAAGAAGAGGCTGGGGTGAGGCCTTAGAGTTCTGTTTTCTGTTGTTGGCACTATTGTTAACAAGAATGAAATTTGGTTTCAATAGAAATATGGCAAGTTATGAGGCCAAATTAATATTTCTTAAATGGAACAAAAGGGATATTTTAGAGTTTTGATT
Organism: Rhizomys pruinosus; assembly: GCA_009823505.1. Lineage (NCBI taxonomy): Eukaryota > Metazoa > Chordata > Mammalia > Rodentia > Spalacidae > Rhizomys > Rhizomys pruinosus. The sequence continues at coordinate 1,520,797 of VZQC01015285.1, read as the reverse complement.
AGAGCATTTTAGTGACAGTAGGAAAAGTTAGTAACATGGTGAAAAATGTTGAAATAAATTCTTGGTTACAGGCTGTGTTCAGCTGGAAGCAAAGAGTCTTTAGCCAACATTATTTCAAGTAAAGTAAATGATGTAAGTGAAGACAGAGTGGAAATTCACAATAATAAAACAGTACTAGAGCAAGGAGAAAGGAACAGTAATGGTAGATTTGTGAAAAAAGGAGAAATTAATTTAATAATCTTGAAGAGATTAATTTAGGGAACTAGAACAGGCAGAGTGGGAAATGGCATAATGTTACTAGATGTATTAGTCAGGGTTCTCTAAAGAAACAGAAGTAACAGGACGAATATATAGCTATATACAATTTATTGATTTGCTCACATGATAGAGTTCAAAGAGCCCAACAATAGATGCACTGCACTGGAGAGGCTGAGAATCCAGGGAACTGCTCAGTCCACAAGACTGGATGTCTCAGTAGTCCCAATCTGGTCCTGAAGGCCCGATGGATTCCAGGAGATCTGCCGGTCTCAGTACATGCTGGGATCTGAAGGGTTGATCACAACAGCAAGACAAACTCACCAGATGAGAGAGGCAAGCTGCAGAAAAAAAGGGCCCAGCTCCCTCTGCCATGGCCTTTTATACTGCCTGCCAACAGAAGGTAACGCCCACATTTGGGGTGGGCCATCCGGGTTGAGGTGGTCCAATCCGAAGATCCTTTTTCTCTTATTTGTTCCTTAGTCCAGTCAAGTTGACATCGAGGATTAACCATCACAAGTACACCCTTGTCAACTTGACACCCAATAAATAGCCTCTCCTTATGTTATGCTTAAATGTCAATTGCAAACAATGGCAAGGTCAAAATTCCATCTAACATGTTATAAGTGTCTCATGTGCAACAGCAAAGCATTATGTCTTAGAGTAGGTGGTAATGTCCTTGAGGAACACTTAGTCCTTCAGTATCTAATAACCTAAATATGACAACACTTAACACTTATCTCAGTTGTACATTCAAAAGAGAACAACACAAGTATCCGCTTAATATACATATACTTATGAACAAACATATTCTTAACCAAATAGTACAAAAAGTTAATATCTATTATAATCCACATTTCTGCAACTGGTCCCATGGCCTCAGCTGACATTTATGACTACATTCTTCTACTACCCATTCTGTATTTCCTCCACCACCAGCAAGCACCTCTGCTGGTCTTAGCTCTTTCCCTGGAGGAGTGACCCATACCTTCATCCCTGAAGGGTCTGGGCCATTTATAGTCCTGTCTGGTTTGGGTTGTTGGAGTTTCCCATTGACCTTAATCATAGGACATGGTAGCACCAGAAGGCGCCCTACAGCATCTCCTGCCTTCCAGACATAATTTCCTTGCCCCCATTGGGGAGAAAAAGTCCAATTTCCTCCTGGTCGTCTGGATCAATCACTCGTCCTACTACTGTTATCCCTTCCTTAGCCTGTTGGCTTAAGGGCAGTAGAAGCCCAAAGTGGCCAAGGGGAAGTCTTATCTTCCAGTTCAATGGAAAGTTTGCTGTGTCTCCTGGCAAAAGCACTCCCCGCTTTGGAGCCAAAAGATGTAGACCAGCAGAACGCAAGGTCATGGGTACAGGAAGCAAAAAATTTCCTACTGGGTCACTAAGGGTGATAGTGAGTGGAATCACTCCCACTTCCACCCCTTGGTTCCTGGACCCATGAATTCTGGCTATAGGAGAAACAGTACCATATAGTGGGCACTGATTCAAAGCATGCACTGCCTACTGGAGAACCTTGCCCCAGACCTCCAGGGTATTGCTACCTAATTGGCATTGTAACTGTGTCTTCAAGAGACTATTCTATCATTCTATCAAGCCAGCTGCTTCTGGGTGGTGGGGAACATGGTAAGACCAGTGGATACCATGACCATGGGCCCACTATCGTACTTTTTTGGCTGTGAAGTGAGTTCCTTGGTCAGAAGTGATGCTGTGAGGGATACGATGACAGTGGATAAGGCATTCTGTAAGTCCCTGGATGGTAGTTTTGGCAGAAGCATTACGTGCAGGAAAGGCAAACCCATAGCCAGAATAAGTATCTGTTCTTGTAAGGACAAAACGTTGTCCCCTCCATGATGGAAGTGGTCCAATGTAGTCAACCTGACACCAGGTTGCTGGCTGGTCACCCCAGGGAATAGCACCATATTGGGGGCTCAATGTTGGTCTCTGCTGTTGGCAAATCTGGCACTCCACAGCAGCTGTAGCCAGATAAGCCTTGATGAGTGGAAGTCCATGCTGGCAAGCCTATGCATAACCTCCATCTCTGCCACCATGACCACTTTGTTCATGGGTCCATTGAGCAACAACAGGGATAGCTGGAGAAAAAGGCTGACTATCCACAGAATGAGTCATCCAATCTACTTGATTATTAAACTCATCCTCTGCTGAGATCATCTTTTGATGAGCATTTACATGAGCCACAAGTATCTTCACATCCTTTGACCATTCAGAGAGCTCTATCTACATACTTCTTCCCCAAATGTCTTTCTCACCAATTTTACAGTCATGCTCCTTCCATGTCCCTGACCATCCAGCCAAACCATTGGCTACAGCCCATGAATCAGTATATAATCGAACCTCTGGACATTTTTCCTTCCAGGCAAAATGCACAACCATGTTCACTGCCAGAAGTTGTGCCCACTGTGAAGACTTTCCTTCACCAGTGTCCTTTAGGGTTGTTTCAGAAATTGGCTATAATGCTGCAGCTGTCCACCTCTGGGTGGTGCCTGGATAGTGTGCAGAACCATCAGTAAACCAGGCCCTAGACTTCTCTTCCTCAGTCAACTGATCATAGGGAAAACCCCCATGAAGCCATAGGTGCATGTTTAAGCACAGGAGACATTGTAACAGGAGTGGGATCCATAGGCATCTGGGCAACTTCTTCACGCAGCTTGCTTGTGCCCTCAGGGCCTGCCTGGGCCCTGTCAAGTATGTACCACTTCCATTTGATAATGAACTATTGCTGCGCATGTCCTACTTTATGGTCTGGTGGGTCAGATAACACCCAGGTCATGATGGGCAGCTCAGGTCTCATGGTGACTTGATGGACCATTGTCAAATGTTCAGTTTCAACTAAGGCCCAATAGCAGGCTAAGAGCTGTCTCTCAAAAGGAGAATAGTTGTTTGCAGATGAAGGTAGAGCCTTACTCCAAAATCCCAAGGGCCTCCTCTGTGATTTCCCCTGTGGGAGCCTGCTCCAGATGGCATCTCTTTCTGCCACTGATACCTCAAGCACCATTGGGTCTGCTGGATCATATGGCCCTAGGGGCAAAGCAGCCTGAACTGCAGCCTGGATCTGTTGAAAAGCCTTTTCCGGTCCCAAGCCCCACTCAAAGTTTGCTGCCTTCCGAGTCACCTGATATATGGGTTGTAGTAACACACCTAGATAAGGAATGTGCTGCCTCCAGAATCCAAAAAGGTCCACTAAACGTTGTGCTTCTTTCTTGGTGGAGGGAGGGGCCAGGTGCAACAACTTATTCTTTACCTTAGAAGGAATGTCTCTGCATGCTCCACACCACTGAACTCCTAGAAACTTCACTGAGGTAGATGGCCCTTGAATTTTAGTTGGATTTATTTCCCATCCTCTCATGCGCATATGCTTTACCAACAAGTCTAGACTAGCTGCTACCTCCTGTTCACTGGGTCCAATCAGCATAACATCATCAATATAGTGGACCAGTGTGATATTTTGTGGAAGAGTCAGGCGATCAAGATCCCTTCTAACTAAGTTATGGCACAACGCTGGAGAGTTAACATACCCCTGAGGTAAGACAGTAAAGGTATACTGTTGGCCTTGCCAGCTGAAAGCAAATTGCTTCTGGTGGTCCTTATGAACCGGTATTGAGAAAAAAGCATTGGCCAGATCAATAGCTGCATACCAGGTACCAGGAGACATATTAATCTGCTCGAGTAAGGACACCACATCTGGTACAGCGGCTGCAATTGGTGTCACTACTTGGTTGAGTTTTCGATAGTCAACTGTCATTCTCCATGATCCATCTGTCTTTTGCACAGGCCAAATTGGAGAGTTAAATGGAGATGTGGTAGGAATCACCACCCCTGCATCTTTCAAATCCTTGATAGTGGCATTAATCTCCGCAATCCCTCCAGGGATACGATACTGTTTTTGGTTCACTATTTTCCCTGGTAGAGGCAACACCAATGGTTTCCATTTGGCCTTTCCAACCATAATAGCCCTCACTCCACAGATCAGGGAACCAATGTGGGGATTCTGCCAATTTCTAATTATATCTATCCCAATTATACATTCTGGGACTGGGGAAATAACTACGGGATGCGTTCTGGGACCCACTGGGCCCACCGTGAGTCGGACTTCAGCCAAAACTCCATTTATCACCTGACCTCCATAGGCCCCTACTTTAACCGGAGGGCCACAATGCTTTTTAGGGTCTCCTGGGATCAGTGTCAACTCAGAACCAGTATCCAATAGGCCTCGAAAAGTCTGATTATTTCCTTTTCCCCAGTGTACAGTTACCCTAGTAAAAGGCCTCAGGTCCCTCTGGGGAAGGACAGGAGGAAGGCAAACAGCATAACTCTTTGGTATTGTGACAAGGTCCTTCCTCACTGGAACCCGGCCACCCCTTCATTCAAGGGGTTCTGGGTCTGTGAACTGTCTCAAGTCTGGAAACCGGTCAACTGGGCGGGATTCGCTACTCCTAAAATCAAATGTTGACTTCCTGTCATTCGTTCTAGAGCTTTTCTGCTTATACAGATCAAATAAAAACTTAGTAGGCTTCTTATGTATTTGGTTCCTGGGAACACCATGATTAATTAGCCAGTTCCAAAGATCATTTCGGGTCATGCCATTATAGGTATTGTTTTGCCTTTGCCACCCATTATGATAATTACTGTAACTACGCTCATCTGGCCTTCTGCGATTCAGTGCTGCCACCTGACGCCTACCCTGAGGTCCTGTTAGACCTACTACGTGTACATTTAATTTATGCAAACGAGCCACAACTTCTCTAACTGTAAGATCTGGCATAAGAAATAGAGCAAAAACAAAGCTCTTCAAATGTTCTGGTGTCTCTCTCAGTACTTTCCATCTTATAAATTCAGTGAGTGGCATGTCCTCTGGGTCCTCATATTGTGGAGAATGTGGTTTTACACTTCGAATCCACTCGAGCATGCCCATCTGCCTGACCCTCACAATCCCTTCATCAATACTAAGCCAAGGAATATCAGGCATCTCTAACTCGCTGTTAGTAGGCCATGTTTTAATAAATACATCAGCCAACCATTCAAATAAACTTTTAACACCTTTTTTAACTGCTCGAGCTTCCATGTTAAACCTAGAATCTCTACTCAGTGGGCTCATATCGATAAACTCAGTATGATCCAATTTTATATTCCTTCCACCATTATCCCACACCCTTAAAATCCATTCCCACACATATTCCTTAGGCTTCTGCCGGAATGAATCAGCAAACTCATTAATTTCTTTAGTAGTATATCGCACCTCCTCGTGGACCACACTTTCTATCTCACCTTGAGGGGCTTGCTTAGACTTCAATCTGGTTATAGGTCTAGAGGCAACAATTGTTGGGCCCTGAGGGACATCAGCTCCCACTGGGAGGGGGGGATTAATTTCCTCAGGCAAGGGTGGGGAGGAGGGATCTGCAGGGTGTGGATTCTCTGCTGAGGGTGGGGAGGTTAATTCCTCAGATAAAGAAAATCCCTCAGAATCCGAGGGTTCAAAATCCTCATCATCATAGTTCTCCCACACATCTCCATCCCAAGTTTCAGGGTTCCACCCTTTCCCCACCAGTGCTCTCACTTTAACTGCTGACACTTTTCGTGGCTGGGAATTAAATCTGCGTTGTAAATCAGCCAACCGTATAATAAGAGCTCCAGCTTGATTTTCTGCTGCTTTAGCTCTTTGGCTGCTGGAGAGAAGATTCTCTTCCAGAGCACACTTGGAAACCTTTAAACTGTTGTTTCGAATCCGGAGCTGGTCATTTTTATCACCGAGCTCCATATTTTCGTCTAACAGTTTATCCAGACATGCTAGGAGCAACAAGGCAACATCATTATTTTCCTGATTTTTCTGCAATTTCTCGAACGTTTTATATATAGAGTCGCTAAATTCCTTGCTTCTCACAAGAGGTGAGTTAGGTGAGTCAAATGGATCTATCTTCATAATTACATCAAATAGTCTGCACCAAGGATTATCATTCCTCTTCATGCCACCAGGAGAGCCTTCAGTAACTCTAGGCTTCATTGGGTTTTAGAGCTGGCTCTGGAGACTACCAAGCCCACTAAAGAAATTCATCCTTTCAATTCTGTTTCTCTAGAACTACTCCTGGTACCAAAATCTGTATTAGTCAGGGTTCTCTAAAGAAACAGAAGTAACAGGATGAATATATAGCTATATACAATTTATTGATTTGCTCATGTGACAGAGTTCAAGGAGCCCAACTGTAGACACACCACACTAGAGAGGCTGAGAATCCAGGGAACTGCTCAGTCTGCAAGACTGGATGTCTCAGTAGTCCCATTCCGGTGCTGAAGGCCTGATGGATTCCAGGAGATCTGCCCGGTCTCAGTACACACTGGGATCCGAAGGGTTGATCACAGCAGCAAGACAAACTCACCAGATGAGAGAGGCAAGCCACAGAAAAAAGGGACCATCTCCCTCTGCCATGGCCTTTTATACTGCCTGCCAACAGAAGGTAATGCCCACATTTGGGGTGGGCCATCCGTGTTGAAGTGGTCCAATCCAAAAATCGTTTTTCTCTTATTTGTTCCTTAGTCCAGTCAACTTGACACCCAGGATTAACCATCACAGTGGAGAAGTTTGGATTTAACTCAGTATCAAAATCAACCACCTTGAAGCACTGTTTTTCTCTACCTACATGTGGTCATATGCATAATAGGACACAATATAAAATTGTCTCTAAATAGAATGTTAATCAAGGCTGTCACAGGTGAAAGGGACAGGGCAAGAGAGGCAAGGCTATAAATTATGAACAGTTTAAGAAGCAAAGGAACGTAAGGAAAAAGTAACCAACAATGTAAAAGAAGGTCAGAACTTTACCTGGATTATTCGAAAAGTAAAATGATTTTTCTATCCTTATTTGAGAGGCATTTCTTAGGAAATTGTGTCTGAAATTGTGATTGCTTTTCCTTGCTTAACTGAGTTACTGAATATGCCTGAACAGAAATGAAAAATGATGTATGAAATACACGAAACATCAATAAATAAATTAAAATAAATATAGGCATTGATAAAGACATGAATACAGATTTGAGTACTTAACAATAAAAGGAAAGATTTTTCTGGAAATTGTTCAAGTGAATTAGGATCGAGGTACATTTCCAAAAATTAGAAAGGCTACAATTCTGTGAATATTGTAGTCATCTGTGTACTTAGCTCATCTGTGATTGAGGGGTCATGACCTAAATAAAGAAAATGACCTTGTAGTCATATATGGTGGATTTTTTTTTCTTTCTCATTCAAGGACATTTTTTGCTGCTTGAGCTATTTTTTTTTTTTTTTTGTCTTTTTCCGGACACAGTCTCCCTGTAGTCCCAGAGTCCTGGAACTCACTATGGTAGACAGCTTGGCTTGAGTCTCCAAAGATCTCCAGAGTTGCCTTTCTGCCTCCAGTGCTAGAGCTTAAAGGTTTGGCCACCACCGCACAGTGCTGCTAGAACTTTTGATAAATAGTTTAGAGAATAAAAGTTTCCTTGCACCAATAAGAAAGTTGACATCCCATAAAATAAATTCAATGAAAATTCCCTCAGGGAAATCAAGGTAGATTCAGACACAGCAAGAAGCCTAGAGACCCATGGAGAGTCAGCTTTCTCTGGTAGAGACCTTGAATTGTCGAATGTCCCATAGAAAAAGGTGCATAGGTGGAAAAAGAGAGAGTGAGTCAAAAGAGGGACAATAGATCACACAGGGGTAGTCAGGAAACAAGTACAAAAGCTCAAAGACCTTGCTTTGGACAGAAATGTTTCTATAGTGATGGAAAGAACTGAAAATCATAAGTTTTGCCCTGAGGACTTTAACTGAAACCTGGAAAGATCAGCTACTTTAGGCTTTTTGCTGTGAACTCCAATTTGTCCTTTTTGTTTCTACTGTAAAGACCAGAGGAATTAGGTTGAAGAAAGAATGTCTTATTTAAGAACAGTTATATTTGTTTTATAGAAGAAAAACTTTAGTGGCAAGGGATTAAATTATAGAACATTTTTAAGCCACATCATTTTACTGGGCAACTTATTAACATTGAAAAACACACATGCATTCTTCTTCTCACATCAGAGTTAACAAATCTCGATTTTAGAAATTTAAACTATTCTCACAGATGTTCTTTCTTCTGATAAGACGTCAATGAGTCTTTAAGGTTTACGTCATTCACTTTATACTTACATTTCAGATAATAGCCTTTGATTTTTTTGCCATTAATCCTTCTTTTTTCAGATTCAAAATTACTTCTATATCTTGTCAGCTTAACTTTTTTAGTTCATTGATAGTTAATCCAGTTCTTCTTTCTTCATTTTTCTTTATGGCTAAAAATGTTTATACCGAATACTTCTTATATTATTCACCAGTAAAAAGTCCAAGTTGCTTCAGTTCTGGAAAAACTTTTAACATTATTTGTGCATGCCAACAATACATATGAATTCTAATAGAGTTACTGCTTTCCCAGTCTTTTTCTGTAAACTGGACATCTGCCTAAAAGAAATTCCATTGTATGTTATGTGGCCAATTATTAGAATTTTGGAAATATATATATATTTCTGGCCAAACTTAGTTATATATATAATATATACATATTATATATATAATCACAACATACCTGTAATATATTGTGCTGTTGATTAGGTAATATATATTATATCACACACATATATATTAATGTGTGTGATTATTATACTTATTATAGTATATCACACACCCAGTAATAGTATAATATGTGTGTCTTATACATGTACAACAAATCTCGGTATCTTTTCAGAGTCGTAGCTGTGAATAATGCGGTGCGCCGCTGTCACGTCATCCACCACAATCAACTTTCCTACCGCACGATTTATTCCGGTGATTCTGTAATAGGTCCACATACTTACAGTTACATATGCGCCTCCGATCTTCAATATGTCCACAGAAATTGTGAACGCCACACCTACGCCAACTCATTACAACGTTACTTAGTAGCTGTGATATGTTATAATTATTATGTATAATTATATATAGTATATAATAGTCGATCGTGGGGTCACCAACGCTTCCTGTGTGTGTGTGTGTGCTTTGGCATTTCCATGTGATATCTGTTGCACGTTGTATCATTTTTATTCAGCCCCTTGTCCTTCTGTCCATCTTGTTACATAAAAATCGGGAACATCAAGAGACCACATGCCAAGTCAGGTAAAAGAGAGTGAACTTTATTTACAATAACTGGCTGACCTGCAGAGCATTCCATAAGGGTGTCAGCAGCCCTCTCAACTCAAGTTTTTAGGAATCTTTAACTAATGTGAGGAAATGCAAGAAAACAGCAAGTAACATAATTAAGTAAGTGGTTTACAGATAATATATGGTCACAAAGATTACAGGAATGTGGCAGGATTGGTGAACAATGGATTCTATCCTGGCCAAGGTTACACAAATGTTGCAGTTTTGTAGTCCCTGAGCTGTATACTGAGTCAAGTGCTTGAGGTAGGGAGATGTATTGCTATCTGACATGGAGAAGGTTTTGGGGAATGCCTCTTGAGTGCTGCTACCCATGTGATTCTGGCCATGCCATGTAGGAATGAAACTTTGCCTGGCTTGAGGCAAAGACCTGTAAGACCTGTCCCGAGGAACCTCAGAGAGTTATCTGATATCTCTGTGGGCATTCAGTCGTCTCTGTGAGTTATCTATAGCTTCCTAAGATCAGGATACTACACTGTTTTACTGCCTCGCCTATCTCTGTAAAGTTCCAGAACCAGATGGCCCCTTCTCTCAAGGTATTGAGCAAAATGTCACACATCTAGTTTACTGCTTGTACAAACAAGAGCTCTGCATCCCTCACTCCCCCACATAGGAGCCAAGGTGGCTCACCCTTCCCTTCTGCCTGACCCCCACTTCCTTGCCCAGAGCATAGTAGCTTTTAGTATATAAACACACTGCTGGCATGAATAAGACTGAGTCTATCTCCAGGACCCTTCCTTTGAGTCCGTATCTTTTATTTCTCATCAGGTAACTTCTCACAGTCCCCTCCTCTCTCCTTGCCAGAGCTAAACCCAGGGACTGTCGGCCTGCAAGCAGAAAACAGCCCTGAAGCTTTGTGAAACTATCAGCCTGGTTCTAGGAGGGAACATAGTGTGGATTGTGACCATGTATGATTAAAGGACTAAAAGATGAAAGAAACAACCAACGATGGCACAGAACTAGTGTCTCTGCTTCAGGGTTATGGGAGGCAGCCTATCTGGGTTTCCCATCCACATGAGCAATGGGAAAGTGCCTGACAGGCATCAGGCTAGTGTCTAGTGAATCCAAAATGTTGGGAACAGGGACAGAAAATGGCAGGATCTGTCTGTTTCACTCATGACAATTTCTATTTATAATGCTTATTTTTTTACAAACAGAATTCCAATGTGTAAAGTTAGATTGATTCTCTCAGCATATGTTTGTAACTGAATATGATGGATGAGATCATTTTATGTACTTAAATATTGGCTTATATATTATAGATATTTATAATCATATTGATTACTCCCATAGGTCTTATTTTACAAACACAAAACACCAAATTATAATTAAACATCTACTAAGCATCTTTTCTTTTATGTGAACTTTTTATTTATGAAAATAAGGCAAAACTTATTAAATATTTCTAAATTTCTATTTTCCTAACATATATCTTCTTTATCTTTTCAATGGTGAGCCATTAAAAAGTGGTCCTAATAGTTGGAGATTTCTGTTTAATCCTAAATTAGTCAAAAAGTATTAAACTTTTTTCTAGTTAATGAAATGCTTTATTAATCAAATTTCAAAAGTTCAAAGTGAGACAAAAACTACTTCTAAAATAGTTTATAAAACACTTTTAACAAGTTTACAGTTGCAAATAACCTATATTACACATACATTTTAGGGTTCAGAGACAGGTTTAAAATCTTACTTCCTTGAAATTACATAATGAAAATTCTGTTCACAGCATTCTAAAAACTTGATTGCATTAAATCCCTTTCTCAACTTGGTGAACCTCTTTCTCTATATGGTTTTAACTATTAATGAGTGAAGCGTTCAGTTAATTTGAAAGTCATAGTGAGATATTTCATTAAATATTTCTTCTTTCTAGGTAATATACAATTCATATTTTTACTCATTAATTCTAATTATATTTAATATTATAATGTCATTATTTGCATTCATGGTTTGTCAATTATGTCTGAAATATTAAAACTGTAACTTTAATCCATGATCTAGTTAAGCATTGAGTCAAATATCACTTGGGAACTCTCTGAAGCTTAACGAATCTCCCTTTCCCTTGTGCATCATAGTATTCCAACTGATTATAAATGTTTCTTGGCATTTCATGATCTCTGCACTTAGAAAAGTATTAATTATTGAGGACAAAATTTGAACAAGTTTGATACAATTTTTTTCTAACCATATACACATTCCAGTACAGAGTATTGTCAGGACAAAGAAAACCACAAACAAGAAAAATAGCCTTGAGGAGAAAAGATAGAATACTTTGTTCATTTATAAGATGACTTTTCATAAGGGACTTAACAAAATACCATGTATTTGGCACATAGATGTGAATGGAATAAAAGTAATTTCCCTATGGGCACTAATGTTCAAATTATATATGAAAAGGAAAGGAAAAACAAAGCTTCATTTTTGGTGAAAATACAACTGACTTCTCATGATAGCACTATTGGAGAGAAACTGGGCAATATA
>VZQC01015285.1:1466456-1504276 GCA_009823505.1 Rhizomys pruinosus | reverse complement strand
CAACACACTGTATAAAAAAAATGGCGAAGCCGAACCGACTTCCTGATGTCACTTACAAGCAGATTTCCCGCCGTGTCGACAAATCACGCCGTTGCCTTTGCATTGGAGAAACTGCGCATGACTACTAGTCCCTAAGCTCCCGCCTTTAACATGCAAATGAGGCATCGGGACAGTGCACCTATCCAGAGCATACACGAACCCTCTGGACTGCTATATAAGCAGTGCTTCTGCCCCATTTCGGGGTCCTTCTCACAAAAGAGCTATGTGCACAATAAATACTGCTGCAGAAGAATCCTGTTGTCCGCGTGAAGTTCTTGCCGGCGAGACTGCTGCACGTGACAGAAATTCTTCCTTTCAAAATGCTTTCTTTTTTCTTGTTTCAGTGCTGTTGACATAGCAAGAGCACTGGACACTGTTCAGGACCTGATGTTACATATTTTTCTCTAAAAATTTATTTACCTTCATGATAATTTCTGTTTAGTCATCTTCATTACTTTTCTTATAGCATACAATTGCACCTTTTCTAATTTTCAATGATTTTTTACAAAATTATCTTCACTGAAAAATCACAATTACTTCATTGAAAAATCACGATTACAATGTCATATTAATAATGTACAGTGACACACAAACACACACACACACACACACACACACACACATCTTTAAGCTTCTTTACAGAAAGCCGAATTTTTTTCTATTTCAATATAGAAATTGGATTCTTCCATTTAGTTCTTTTAAGTATTGTATAGAATTATTGCCAAAATATTTTCCTTTAGGACAAATGATATTTGCTTAAGGTCCCAGGAGTTGTTTTGGAAAATGAAACAAAATTCAATTTATTCTTGGAGTTGTACTTCATTCTACTTGGTTCTCATAAATAATCTCAAACCTGGTCAGGATCCTGGGTCCTTCCCTTCTCTGCAGCTCTTGACTCAACTTGAATCCCAGCCTGTTGTTCATCTGACATAACTAGTCAGATTGTTTCTGGTTCTTAGACTTGCAGTGTGTTTTCCAGGGATTCTCCTTAACCCTGTCTTCTAACCAGTTTGACAATTCCTAATTTCTCAGCTGAATATTGGTTAGATTACACATATCCACTTTCATACAGTCTTAAGCTCTCATCTACACTCCAGTACCTTCTCCAAGCTGTGTGATACTTGACAAAAGTACTACCATGATCCCATGCCAGAAATGTGTGGTTCTTTCCTAAAATATTTTATGTAATTTATATGTATGAGTATATTTCCTGCATATGTGTAAATACACTCATATCACAGACTGCCCATAAATGTAAGAGAAGACATTGGATTCCCCTGAAACTCAAGTCACAGACAGTTATTAACCAACATATGGATGTGCTGAAAATAAAATCCAGGACCTCTGCAAAAGGAACCAGTGCTATTAACTGCTGAACTATCTCTCCAGCCCCCAAATAGTACTATTCCTACAATGTGTCCACTTGAAAACCTATGCCTAGACATGTTTTTGAGGTTTGAGATATATGACATCCTTGAGTCCACAGTTTTCAGTACAATTTTTGCATTCAAAAATTCATTCTACTTCTTTTCTTCAATTTTTATGTTTATATCTAATATAGAAGCAGAACTATTTTTAAAATGTACTTTTCAAATATTACTAAAAATTTTAATTTGAAATTCTCTGATTTTTCTAATGGAGAAAATGTGACTCAGTATATATAAAGTGTATCTTTTTAAAAATATATTTTATTGAAATTTGTGGATTTCATACAATGAATCTTAATTATATTTAGCTGCTCTTGCCTCTCTGTGCCTTCTCCCCATATCCAGACTACAGGACTTCATGCATTTTGTCATATGTGTTAAGGTCTATTGAGTCAAGTTTGTGTACCCAGAACACACCTAGGTGTGTATTCTTCCCCTGGAGCCTGTTCAGCCTGTCTAGCTTCACTTCCTTAAAGAATATCAGCTCTTCCTGACCCAGAGGTGATCAGCTACCAATAGTCCCTTGCCTAAGCTGCTTCTTTCCTACTTCTCCACTTCTCTGCTGCTTTTTGTCTGATTGAGATTGTATGGGTCTTGTGAATGCCATCACTATTGCTGTAAGTGAACAAGGTCCCTGGAGCATGTAAGCTTATATCTGAATAAGGTCATAAGATCATTCACCTCCACCCCTGGTTCTTAAGATCTTTCTGCCACCTCTTCCTCAATGGTCCCTGAGACCTGGGTTGGTGAAATTTAATATAGGATTCCTGTTCGGGACCCACACTCTGCAGTCCCATATTCTCCACATTGCCAGTTGTGGCCTTTGTGTACTTTACCCTCTGTTGCATGAGGGACCTTTGCTCATGAGAGTTGAGGGATGCATTAGTATTCACTTTATACCTTGTTCCATTATGTTATGTGAACCTTAGGAGTTCAGGTTTTATTGTAGATGTATCACATAGGTTTAGGCATCTCACAGACAATCTCTGTATGCAACCAGTTGTGTTACTCTGTAATAATCTCGATCTGTTGCCAAAGAAGCTTATTTTTTGAGTAGTGCCTGGCATGCTTGTCGGTAAATATAAGGCTCTAAATTTAGCATGTAGTAAGAAATGACATTTGTCTATGGATATGGAGGACTTGGGGTTATCTCTAAAATTATGATCTCTTCATCCATGTGTATTTGGCACTACTCACAGTGCCACACATGAGTTTGCCCCCATTGAGTTGGCTTGAAATCCACTTAAGTAGCCATTGATTAAACTGAATATGTATCTACCACTACTACACCAATATAATTTGCTGTGCTTGGAATTGTGGTATTAGGCTTTTTTTTAATTTAATTTTTGTATGTGTATGAATGTACTGTCTGCATGCAGGTCTGTGCACCCATGTCGTGCAATGCCATGGAGGTCAGAAGAGGGTGTCTCGGATTCCCCTAGAACTGGAGTTCTCCTGGAATTGGAGTTACAGACAGTTCTTAGCCACCATGTGGATGCTGGGGATCGAACCCAGGTCCTCTGCAAGAGCAGTCGATGCTCTTAACCGCTAGGCCATCTCTCCAGCCCTGGTATTAGGCTTTAAAAATTAAGTTGGACCATTTATTGATTTCCTCCCTTATAAGCTTGCATAGTGTCCTTCAAATATATGATAGCTGCTCTTTAGGGAAGGGACTTCCAGATCAGTTCTAGCAACGAAACTAATTCTAAGTTCTGTTTCTGGAATAGTCATGTCTTCCACAGTGGGGTCTTACCTTCAAGTTTGGGGAGATAATCAAAGGCTGTGCTGACAGCCTGTGTAATTTTAGGAGTCATTTGGATGTCCCTGAGCAATAATTTGAAGGGAGGTTCCTCCTTTCTTACACTGTGTTTTTTGATATATGACCTTCAGCTATACACATGCACTCATATTCAGATACCATATGTATATTGTTCAATAGGCTTTTGAACTAAAATAAAAGCATATCTTAGAATGTTTGGATACATCTCTATAAGAAAGTGATGCATATTATTTAATGGTCACTTTGGGTAAATACTCTTATTTTTTTTCAATATTTTATTTATCATTTTTACTTTATGTGTATGAGTGCAAGGCCTGCATGTACATAAGTGCACCCATGCTGTGAATTTCCACAGAAGTCAGAAAAAGGCCTCAGATCCCCTGGAACTGGAGTTAAAGACAGTTGTTAGCTATAATGTTGGGGCTGAGAATTGAGCCTGGGTCCTCTGCAAGAGCAGCCAGTGTTCTTAACTGCTGAGCCATCTCTCCAGCCCCAATAAATACTGTCTTACAGGACACAAAAGTCTATAAACAATTTCCAACTCAATTTTTTAAACCTTATGATGGTAGAGAATAGGGAAGTGGAGGGTAAAAATCATACTTATAAGTTTGAATTTTAGTCTTTTCCTGGGCTAGCAGTAGTAGTAGGAGATTGCTGATGCTGGACATTGGCAGTGAGCCCCAGCTACCCATGATGCTGCACTTTACATTGCTATTTGGCTGAGCTGTGGTGTGTTTGGAAGGCTAGGTATAGTTAGTGCATTTTTAACTTGTGTTGTTAACTAATGGTGAGGATACACCCGTATGTAGCCTGAAGGAGGAAAACACATAATTTTCTCTGGGGTTAAGTATTTCCTGAAATCTTAGCATCAAGATAACTCACAATCTTTTTCTGGGAGTATGTTTTGCCTTACACATGAGATACTTTTATAGGAACAATCAATGTGGTTCTTAGCCATAGAAGTCCAAGGGGGAATTTCAGTAATCTGTGTCTCTGTTTCTGTTTCTCTTCTCTCTGGCTGTGTCTGTCTGTCTTTTTCTCTCTATCCCCTACCAAGCACATTTCAAATAGAGTTTTGATAAACAAGAATGTATTTAGAAAGGTATAAGGATTTATATTTATGTTAAATGACTGGTAATATATTTTAATGACATCCTAAATGTGTTAGAATATACAAACATTGATTATATAGAACAAAAAATATCCTATCATGAATATTACAAATAATATTTACTTTAATATGAAAGATGTATATTAATGTGTGTTTGTAAATTCCTTGTGATCTGTTGTGTTGAAGATGAAATCATTGATTCTATATTATAATCTGTAGAGAATGAAGTGGTATCTTACATAAAAGATTAGGTTAGGCAGTGTTTTGCAAATTTCCTACATTTGAAACACCAAACCATTGGAATTTGCCCTCAGATTTGACCTTATAGAACCTGTTTCTGAATGACAGACTATATTTGAAGGCAACTGTGATCAAATTAAGTATGACAAAATTTTGTTGATTTTATACAGTAATTTCTACCTACTTGGCCCCACAAGAAGTAGCATCTTGATTATGACGGTCTTGCTGCTTAAATTTTAGTCTGGGACCATTGTATTGCACTGTGACAAATTGGAATAGCCATAATTTTCAATCATGCCTGATTCGAGTATTGTTATGTGAATATAGAAGGCATTATCTTTGCACAACTGCCTGAACCTAAGCTACTATTCTTTTTTTATTTAAGCACCTGGACCTCAGTCTGTTGAATTGAGTATACCACAGAATTTTCCCTCTATTTGCCACTTCAAGCTCTTCAAGCTTCATTCTGTTCTCCTGACTTTTCACTTGGAAGTTGGCCTTCACTAGTACCTCACATTTTCTATATTGTCAATACATTCCATTCTAGACATCTCCCTCTCGTTGCTCTGAAGGGTTGGCTGCTAATGCTAATGAAATGTCCAGGGGTCTCCACCCCTTTTGAGAGTCTCTTTCATCTCTTTTTAGAATTAAATATAACTAACTATTTCACCTGAAATTTTCTCATACGGGCCTCTCAGTTAAGGCTTTTTCTTATGTACTATTTTTAAATGAATCTCCCTTGAGACTTATAGCCAACTTTTCAATAGGAGGAAATCAGTCATGTAGTTTCTTAATGTTCACAGTACTGACAGAGGTCAAACAAATGTTAACCTATCAGTTTGTATATCTAACTAGAATTTTAACAGTTACTACATTTAATAGACACACTATTTTAAGGAGTTCTTAGTTAAGTATTACGTACTGGGAGACTTTGAACAGTCAATGATATTATTAAAGTTCTAGAAACTGAGAAATGGCATTTGGATGTTGAAAGCAGTTATTTCAGAAGACAAATCTCATCGACCTCTTCGATACCACCACTAACCATTGATACTCATGTGGAACTCTGACTTCTCTCCCAGATTTTTGGTCAGAGACATTAAATACCTTTCTCAAAAGAGTGAGCTATGAAGGCTTTGATCCCCCCACACCCTAAGCAACTCCACTTTTCTCCTGCAGTCTGTCTCCTTTTAGCATTGGGCAGAGGCCTGCTCTAGCTTTTTTATCTCAGATCTCTGGAGTAGTTCTAACCCAGACCTACCTACTGCATCCTCATCCCCTGCACTCAAACTAACACAGTCCTCCTACATGGTTTGTTACACCTCCACAGGATGCCCCAACCCCTGACTTGGCCTCCTGATCTGCTTGCCACAGACCCACCTACTACCCAGACAAGTGTACCACACACCATTCATCAAAAAAAGCTTCTTTTTGCAACCAATGGAAGCTCTTCCACAGTTCCACACCTGGTCACACACAGAGAATATATATCCGAGATATTACCCAGTTCTAAGTGACACAGCTACTACAGAACCTTGACACTGAGTGGAGGACATAGA
Source organism: Rhizomys pruinosus (assembly GCA_009823505.1). Lineage (NCBI taxonomy): Eukaryota > Metazoa > Chordata > Mammalia > Rodentia > Spalacidae > Rhizomys > Rhizomys pruinosus. Next base: position 1,498,120 of record VZQC01015285.1, on the reverse strand, counting down.
GATGATACTAATACATCACTCGATTCTCATGAGTGAAGCTTTCTCATACAGCAGAGTGAAATGTACTCAGCCACACCGGACCAAGTCTTAGAGAATAAGAGACTGCAGAGTGCATGTCCCTGAATAGGACTCCTATATTAAAGCTCACTCACCCACGGCTCAGGGATTACTGAAGAAGAGAGGCCAAAGATTGTGGAGTCAGGGTTAGTGCACAAACATGGCCTAGCGGTTAAGAGGGCCAACTGCTCTTGCAGAGAACCCAGGTTCTATTCCCAACACCCACATGGCGGCTGAGAACCATCTGTAACTCCAATTCCAGGAGAACTCCAGTTCCAGGGGAATCCGAGACCATCTTCTGACCTCCGCAGCATTGCACGATACGGGATACGGGTGCACAAACCTACATGCAGACAGTACATTCATACACATAAAAAATAAATAAAATTTAAAAAAAAGAAACGAAGTATTACAGGTTCCTGGGAACTTGCTCATATGAATTTACCACAGTGGTGACAGTACATGAGACCCATACTGAATCAATCAGACAAACATCCAGCATAGAGGTTGGAGAGATATCTCAGAGATTAAGAGCTCTGTCTGATTTTGAAAAGAACCTGAGTTCCATTCTCAGCACCCATATTAGAGGCTAACTAACAATGGTCAGTATCTCCAGTTCCAGGGGAGGGGATCCGCAAACCTCTGCTGATCTCGGTGGGCATTGCATGACACAGGTGCACTTGCATGCATATGCTAACACACACAAAACAGTTAAAAAAATAAACAAGACAGAACAAAACAAAAATCCCAACATATAACTTAGGAAATGGGGAACCTTAGACCAGGGACTATTGTCAACCAATTACTGCTGGGTAGGGTGAGTGACTCTAGAAAACTGGTGAGTCTAAATTTTTAAAAGATATATCATATGAAATGCCTCCAAACTCAATAAAATATGCATACAAGAAATGAGATATGTAAATATTAGTATCTACCAAAAGTAATTTTCCAATTCTTAAACTTAATTTCTTTTTGAAAGTTCTCCTCTTTAAAAAGTACCAGTACTTCCTCTGGTGTGTGTGAGAGAGTCCTTGATATTTTGTTCACTTTGTTGAATAGTTTCATGCTTGATTCTTTGCCCTTCAAAAATACACCAAATATTACTTCATAATATATTGTTACTTATAAAATATATGAACTTACTTTTTGCAAGTTTCTAAAGTCACATAATCTACTTTAATTTAAGAAACCAAACATCATAACCCTCATTGAAATAAAATAGGATAGCCAATATGGTTTGCCTTTTTAATTTCCAAATGTTCAAATTGTGCTTCTTTTATGCCAAAGAAAATATTAATTAAGCCAATTAGAAATGGATATTTACCCCTATGTTGAGTGGAAACTTAGATAATAGGAACTTACGTATTGCCCTGGTGAATACAGCTTTCTAACATACCACTAGGGAGTAAATTCAACTTGTGATAATTTGGATTATTAAGTATTTAAAAGTAAAACCTCAGCTAGAATTGCACTTTTAATACAAACATCATTCTATTATGTTGTCAGCTCCCCAAGGAGAGTTATTCTTTCTTTACTGTATGTACTTTTCCCATATGTAAAACTCATATTCACAGTAAGAATTTTTGAAAATAACAATAGCCATCAAAAAGGAGAGGTTAATAATACACACATATATGCATGCATATGTACCTTTACCTCTAAATCTATCTCATTCATGTAGGTATGTATGTTGGAATCTGTGTATGTATGTATGTATGTATCTATCTATCTATCTATCTATCTATCTACCTATCATCTATCTATCTTCTATCTAGCTATAAAGTGAGATGAGGGGTGCATGATTTTAGAATAAAAAGGAGCTCCATCTCGCTTTTCTATGAGTTCTATTTCATTATTTTCTTTTTATTTAGCCTTACAATGGTTTATAATGAGCCTGGGAAAAAGACAGATACATGAATATAATTATCAGTAAGAAAAGAGTCCATTAAAGTAGGAGGTTTACTTATTATTTATTATTCATATTTATATTACCACTGTAGAAATTCAGCGAAGTGCAAAGACTAGTGATAGATACCCCAAGCGACTAGAGGAAATTTATCTTTTCTTTCACTGTTCTTATTATCTTTTAATGTAAACACAGAGATAAAACAGAGTTTCTATAAGAAAGGGAAATTGACTTTCTGTATTTTCAATCTGTTTTAAAAATATATTCATCAGAAAGCAAACTTTGGCCTAAGTAACTTGACACCCACTTGAAAGTTCTTATCAGAAACATATATATTTGATCTTTATATTACATTCTTAAGTCTATTATTAATAAAGGCATACCCTACTCTTCAAATTTGATGATACACATATATTAGTTGGGTGTTTTCTTTTTTTATCATCTATAAGATAATATAAAAGCATGCCATATATCAAATGTGTTATTATTTATTTATATCCCTTACTTTTTATTGCCTGTAGTATTAAAAAAGAAATGAAGGCACAATATGGCAAAGAAAAAGAAAATTTGTTCATGTGCCAGCCCAATATTTAATGGAGACTTGAAACAAAAATGTAGGATGAACAAATAAGTTTCTTTAAAATAATTTACAACTCCTAAATATAAACTGAGCTCATATATATATATATATATATATATATATATATTGTAGAAATTACAGTGAACACTCATACACATTCTACGAGTTAAGAGAAGGAATGACTCTGCTGTTGTTTAATTTGAAGGCAAGCAAAACCCATGGCTTTGACGATGACTTGTTAAGTCACATGACGATATATTGCAAACACCTTAGATCCTCTGATCAAAAACAAAATGTTATCTTATTAACTACGGCTGTCATTCCACCATGTACATCTGGGAGAATGATTGGAAATAATTAGGACTATTATTATTAATATCCATATAGATAGGGAACTCTATATTGCAAGTTTCTCCACCATTAAGCCAAACCCTCCAATACGTTTGCCCTTCCTGGGGATATTTTTAGATTGAGTAATTTTAAGCAAACAAGTAACCTAAAAAATATGATAATAGGCATTTCTGGTTGACTTTTACTCTTCCCACAGGCAGCAGTTTGGCAGGTGAATATGATTCTTGATGAGACTGTCTTATTAAATTATAAGGACAATTAGTGTTCCCCAATATATTTTGACTAGTTCTGTACTTACGGCAACTGTAAATCATAATTGACTAGTGGTGGTTTTGGCTATTATAATTGTGGTTGATAACTCTACACTGTAATTTCATATAAATGATAAAAATGACTATGGTCTCCAAATTATGGTAATTTATTTAATGTTATTGTCTTATAAAGTCCCTATCAAAGGGATTTTAATGGTTTTAACTTCATTCAATAAGACATTTCTTTAAGTACTTTAAGAAAATATACCCACAAACCTTCATGATTTTTCACTAGGCTGGGACAAATGGAATACTTTCTACCCATAAGTGCCTGGAGCTACACATTAGTATGAATTTACTGTCTGAATTTTTTGTAATTGCTGAGAAAATCAGCATTAAATTGTACAGAGATCTGTGAACTTCCAATAAACAAATTTCCTAAACTTTAGGATCAGTAGTGATTGAGGGAAGGCTGTGGTTCAAACTTCTACCTTCAGAAAGAAGTTCAGGTAGTACTCCAAAGATAATTAAGACTAACCACAAAAGAAATTCTTTACACTGAACCATTATTTTACACTACACTGTATTTTAGTAGTTATAGCAGGTGCATATGTTTAACATTTGTTGTTACTCTCAGTGCCTTTCTGAAACTCATTAGTACATAGTTAACAGGAATACCATGTGCAATTTTTCTGGAACCCCATTTGTGGTTAACTTGATTGACAGTGTCTCATATATATGTTATCTTTTTTAAGGACTTTATTAGGTCTACTATACAGAAGTGATTCTAAAAATACAGCATATGTAAAAGTTACATAATAGGCTTGTTGACAACTGGTTGGCTACCACTTTATTCCAGTTTCTGATGCAATGTGGCTAAAATGTTATCTGACTATTTACACTTCTACCATAGCAAATAGACAGAAGTGGTTTGTCCACAACCCATTCTTTGATAGCCACTGTTTAGATAAACCATGTTTATTATTATTAAAACATCATAATCACCTGAACAAATAGACTGCCTGTTAAATTGAGATTTTAAGAGTTGGCCAAGCAGGGAGTGGTGGTACAAGCCTTTAATCCCAGCACTCAAGAGGCAGAGACAGTCAGCTATCTGTGAGTTCAAGGTCAGCCTGGTCTACATAATGAGGTCCAGGACAGCTGGGGCTATAGAAAGACTGCCTCAAAAAGAAACCCTCTCCTAAAAAAAGAGTTGGTCAAATCTCAGAGGACACTAGTACCCCCAGCTATCTATCAGAATCATTGGTCTCCTAGAATTGTGCTGATGGAACTCTCTTGTCCACTCAACCTGTGCAGATGATGCTATGTCTTCACCTGTTCCTGATGGAACTGACCCTGGAACCCAGTTTATGCTGCTGTTTCCCACAACTCTCCCCATTATCAGAGCCAAGAGTGCATGGGTTTAGTAGAGTTGATTAAGCGTCATGATTCCAGATTCTATTCACTAATAAAAGTCATTGCCAGAAATAACAGAGCTTCTACAACCAACATGGATACATTTAGTTTATTTTTTCCTCAATTAATTGCTGGTTTACATTCAAAGAGATGTTTTGTACTGCCTTGTGGTCCACCCTAATCTGTACAAATGATTTGATACTAATATCTTGCTCATAAGTTCAACATAATGAGTAACTGAGACAGAGTAAGCACTCAACCAAAGTTAATTATCATAATTTTTAGAAATCCATTTAATTCAAAACTCATTATGGCTTAAAAAAGTATCTTCAGTTTTATTATTAGACATTTGTGGTTAGCCTTGTGTTCCAAGTGGCATGGAGGATGCTTGGAGTATTATATTTAACTTTTGCTGTTTATTTATTTATTTATTTATTTATTTATTTATTTATTTATTTATATCCATGTGTGTTTTGCCTGCATATATGTAAGAGCACTAATACATACCATGCTAGAGGAAGACAGAAGAGGGGACTAGATCCCCTAGAACTGGACTTACAGATGGTTATTCACTGTCATGTGGGTGCTGGAAACTGAACTCTGGTCTTCTCCAAGACAAGCAAGTGCTGTTAACTGCAGAGCCATCTCTCAACCCCCTACCAAGCACATTTCAAATAGAGTTTTGATAAACAAGAATGTATTTAGAAAGGTATAAGGATTTATATTTATGTTACATGACTGGTAATATATTTTAATGACATCCTAAATGTGTTAGAATATACAAACATTGATTATATAGAACAAAAAATATCCTATCATGAATATTACAAATAATATTTACTTTAATATGAAAGATATATATTAATGTGTGTTTGTAAATTCCTTGTGATCTGTTGTGTTGAAGATGAAATCATTGAGTCTAGATTATAATCTGTAGAGAATAAAGTGGTATCTTACATAAAAGATTAGATTAGGCAATGTTTTGCAAATTTCCTACATTTCAAACACCAAACCATTGGTTCTTGGAATTTGCCCTCAGATTTGACCTTATAGAACCTGTTTCTGAATGACAGACTATATTTGAAGGCAATTGTGATCAAATTAGGTATGACAAAATTTTGTTGATTTTATACAGTAATTTCTACCTACTTGGCCTAACAAGAAATAGCATCATGATTATGACAGCCTTGCTGCTTAAATTTTAGTCTGGGACTATTGTATTGCACTGTGACAAATTGGACTAGCCATAATTTTCAATCATGCCTGATTCTAGTATTGTTATGTGAATATAGAAGGCATTATCTTTTCACAACCACCTGGCTCACCACTGTTCAAAGCTGCTGTTATAGCAAACACAAGAAGAAGCCTGGCTGGTAAGTAGGCTTTTGAAGCAGACAGTGAAGATTATCAAGAGCAGTGATTATGAAGGTTGTTGACAATAGGGGACATTAGCTTTCATCACACATTGCTAATACATGTAAATTCTACTTATGTGAAATATTGCTCTGTGAAGGATATGCATTTCACACAATTTTCTCAGGTTATTTCAAATTTATGCCAATTCCTGCTCCTATATTTCTCCATGTCCCTTCAGATAAAAGAGTATTTGTTACATGAGCAAACTTTGGGTAAAATGTTGCATGGAGAGATACTAAGCAGTGGACTACAGAGAAAAGAAAGATTAAAAAACTTTTACACATATGGTAGTGTATGAGAAATGGTATGAAGTCAAATAGATCTAGTTTAATACCAAATGATTTACTTATTTCTAATTGAAATTTACAAAATTTCAATAAGCTTTGGAATCTCAGTCTTAGGATGGTAGATAACTAAGCACAAAACTTATTTAAGAAATGTGGGGCTAGCTATCCATGGACTAGGGAATCAAATGGCCTGTTTGGTAGATATCCTCCATATCACACACAATATATATTGACATAAAGGTGCAACAAATGGCAGAATTATTTATGGACTTTCATTTCTTGGTTGAAGCATAGTAGAGTGTCTGGAGCATCTTCAGAAAGAAGGTACCATTCTACAGAAAAAAAAATGAGGAGCAAGGAAATCTCAGAATGCTTTACACTTAGGAATCATTAATATACCAAGAAGTGAAATATACTTACTGTACATCTTTGGGGATGCCACCGAGATTTGTGGTGGGGCCCACTTAATTCTGGGATGACCCATGTGGAAAATACATGCAGGAAAGCACAACACTTGTACACAGGTTGAAGTCCAAATGCAGAGAGAGATTTTATTCCAACATGTTTGCTTAAATATCCTAAATTTTTTCATCACTACACCCCACCCCATTGGTGTGGCCAGGGAGGTACCATTGGCTTAGGAATGCTACCCATCTTAACCAAGTTTTCCCACATCTCACCCTTTTAATTTTATTTTTTAATTTTTCTGAGAGGCAGGGGAGGACATGGGTGAGGCTAACAACCCAAAGGAAGCTGGGTTTTGAATAGCCAGCTGCTCAAGCCTGTTTTGAGTGCTAGGCAGTAGGGGGCAGGTCAGATCTGAAAGTTTATTTTCACACTAAGGCCAATTAATATCCAAAAATCCCAACCATGAAGTAAGCTGATTGTCATGCATAAGCAATGAATGTAAATAACATTAATGTAAAACCAATTAGCAAGTATCTATGTCCATATTTTGAAAAACCCAAGGTTTCCATAGTCCAATTGGAGAAGCTTGTATGTACAAGCATGTTGATCAAATAAGAGTCCAGTCTATATTGCTGTACTCTTATGATTCACCCCTTACATTCTACCATGCCTCCTCTTCCGCAAGTTGTTCCCTAGGCTTTGGAAAAGGGCACAAGTGGGTGAGAAGCAAAGTAGTCTATTTTCTCTGGAGATGTCATTTTGGACTCTAGTCTGTTCAGGTTGTTTCCCTTTATGGATTGACAGCTTATCCAGGGGTACCTTTTTAATCCTACTAACAAAGCACAAGCAATTAGATGTACGGGCACTTAAACAGGCATTTAAACAGCACTATTATGGCAAGTTAAGCTGTGAGCATAGGCACAGATGTTTGGATGGTTTGCTAATCCACAAACTGTGGTTTCTTTAAAAAAGGTGACAAGTTCATCTCCTAACCACTAGAGGACATAAGCTTGTGGCATCAGCCATGAATTATTCCTCCAAGGAGAGAGCTAATAATCAATTAGTTTTGGGATATATAGACACATGGCTGCCACCGTTGCACAGTATCTCCAGGCAGTTGAGTTGTAGCTGATACTGACAGAGGAGTCTTGCTTGACTCAAGGAGACCAATATTTTGCTTTATTGCTTTAGTGGCCTTTGGTAATGCTCTCTTGCATTTCAGAGGCCAACTGTTCATTAGCAAGTGATGTCTCAAAATATTTTTTCATGCTTACACCGTCTTCGACAACAGGGACTTACCACCTTTCTCCTTGCAGATATCCCATTTTTATAGGCAAAAGCCTTTAAATTTGGGGGACTTGGATCCCCTAGTCAANTTTTTAGTTATTTTTCTTTTTTTTTTTTTTTTTTTTTTTTTTGTTTTTGTTTGTTGTTGAGATAGAGTTGGAGATGAGACATGAATTTTCCACAGAAAGAAGTCAGAAAAAAAAAGGCCTCAGATCCCCTGGAACTGGAGTTAAAGACAGTTGTTAGCATATGTTGAGGGCTGAGAATTGAGCCTGGTCTCCTTTGCAAGAGCAGCCAGTGTTCTTAATGCTGAGCCATCTCTCCAGCCCCAATAAATACTGTCTTACAGGACACAAAAGTCTATAAACAATTTCCACTCAATTTTTTAAACTTTATGATGGTAGAGAATAGGGAAGTGGAGGGTAAAAATCATACTTATAAGTTTGAATTTTAGTCTTTTCCTGGGCTAGCAGTAGTAGTAGGAGATTGCTGATGCTGGACATTGGCAGTGAGCCCCAGCTACCCATGATGCTGCACTTTACATTGCTATTTGGCTGAGCTGTGGTGTGTTTGGAAGGCTAGGTATAGTTAGTGCATTTTTAACTTGTGTTGTTAACTAATGGTGAGGATACACCCGTATGTAGCCTGAAGGAGGAAAACACATAATTTTCTCTGGGGTTAAGTATTTCCTGAAATCTTAGCATCAAGATAACTCACAATCTTTTTCTGGGAGTATGTTTTGCCTTACACATGAGATACTTTTATAGGAACAATCAATGTGGTTCTTAGCCATAGAAGTCCAAGGGGGAATTTCAGTAATCTGTGTCTTGTTTCTGTTTTCTTCTCTCTGGCTGTGTCTGTCTGTCTTTTTCTCTCTATCCCCATACCAAGCACATTTCAAATAGAGTTTTGATAAACAAGAATGTATTTAGAAAGGTATAAGGATTTATATTTATGTTAAATGACTGGTAATTTATTTTAATGACATCCTAAATGTGTTGATATAAACCACATTGATTATTAGAACAAAAAAAATCCTATCATGAATATTACAAATAATATTTACTTTAATATGAAAGATGTATATTAATGTGTGTTTGTAAATTCCTTGTGATCTGTTGTGTTGAAGATGAAATCATTGATTCTATATTATAATCTGTAGAGAATGAAGTGGTATCTTACATAAAAGATTAGGTTAGGCAGTGTTTTGCAAATTTCCTACATTTGAAACACCAAACCATTGGAATTTGCCCTCAGATTTGACCTTATAGAACCTGTTTCTGAATGACAGACTATATTTGAAGGCAACTGTGATCAAATTAAGTATGACAAAATTTTGTTGATTTTATACAGTAATTTCTACCTACTTGGCCCCACAAGAAGTAGCATCTTGATTATGACGGTCTTGCTGCTAAAATTTTAGTCTGGGACTATTGTATTGCACTGTGACAAATTGGAATAGCCATAATTTTCAATCATGCCTGATTCGAGTATTGTTATGTGAATATAGAAGGCATTATCTTTGCACAACTGCCTGAACCTAAGCTACTATTCTTTTTTTATTCAAGCACCTGGACCTCAGTCTGTTGAATTGAGTATACCACAGAATTTTCCCTCTATTTGCCACTTCAAGCTCTTCAAGCTTCATTCTGTTCTCCTGACTTTTCACTTGGAAGTTGGCCTTCACTAGTACCTCACATTTTCTATATTGTCAATACATTCCATTCTAGACATCTCCCTCTCGTTGCTCTGAAGGGTTGGCTGCTAATGCTAATGATGTCCAGGGGTCTCCACCCCTTTTGAGAGTCTCTTTCATCTCTTTTTGAATAAATATAACTAACTATTTCACCTGAAATTTTTCATACGGGCCTCTCAGTTAAGGCTTTTTCTTATGTACTATTTTTAAATGAATCTCCCTTGAGACTTATAGCCAACTTTTCAATAGGAGGAAATCATTCATGTAGTTTCTTAATGTTCACAGTACTGACAGAGGTCAAACAAATGTTAACCTATCAGTTTGTATATCTAACTAGAATTTTAACAGTTACTACATTTAATAGACACACTATTTTAAGGAGTTCTTAGTTAAGTATTACGTACTGGGAGACTTTGAACAGTCAATGATATTATTAAAGTTCTAGAAACTGAGAAATGGCATTTGGATGTTGAAAGCAGTTATTTCAGAAGACAAATCTCATCGACCTCTTCGATACCACCACTAACCATTGATACTCATGTGGAACTCTGACTTCTCTCCCAGATTTTTGGTCAGAGACATTAAATACCTTTCTCAAAAGAGTGAGCTATGAAGGCTTTGATCCCCCCACACCCTAAGCAACTCCACTTTTCTCCTGCAGTCTGTCTCCTTTTAGCATTGGGCAGAGGCCTGCTCTAGCTTTTTTATCTCAGATCTCTGGAGTAGTTCTAACCCAGACCTACCTACTGCATCCTCATCCCCTGCACTCAAACTAACACAGTCCTCCTACATGGTTTGTTACACCTCCACAGGATGCCCCAACCCCTGACTTGGCCTCCTGATCTGCTTGCCACAGACCCACCTACTACCCAGACACGAGTGTACACACACCACTCATAAAAAAGAGCTTTTTTTGCCACACACTGGAAGCTTCTTCCAAAGTTCCACACCTGGTCACAACACAGAGAATATATATCCGAGATATTACCCCAGTTCTAAGTGACACAGCTACTAAGAACCTTGACACTGAGTGGAGGACATAGAGATGATACTAATACATCACTCGATTCTCATGAGTGAAGCTTTCTCATACAGCAGAGTGAAATGTACTCAGCCACACCGGACCAAGTCTTAGAGAATAAGAGACTGCAGAGTGCATTCCCTGAATAGGACTCCTATATTATAAAGCTCACTCACCCACGGCTCAGGGATTACGAAGAAGAGAGGCCAAAGATGTGGAGTCAGGGTTAGTGCACAAAACATGGCCTAGCGTTAAGAGGCGCCAACTGCTCTTGCAGGAGAACCAGGTTCTATTCCCAACACCCACATGGCGGCTGAGAACCATCTGTAACTCCAATCCAGGAGAAACTCCAGTTCCAGGGGGGAATCCGGGCACATCTTCTGACCTCCGCAGCATTGCACGATACGGGATACGGTGCTCCAAACCTACATGCAGCAGTCATTCATACACATAAAAAATAAATAAAATTAAAAAAAAGAAACGAAGTATTACAGGTTCCTGGGAACTTGCTCATATGAATTTACCCCAGTGGTGACAGTACATGAGACCCCTACTGAATCAATCAGACAAACATCCAGCATAGAGGTTGGAGAGATATCTCAGAGATTAAGGCTCTGTCTGATTTTGAAAAGAACCCTGAGTCCATTTCAGCACTCCTTAGAGGCTAACTAACTGGTCAGTATCTCCAGTTCCAGGGGAGGGGATCCGCAAACCTCTGCTGATCTCGGTGGGCATTGCATGACAAGGTGCACTTGCATGCTATGCTAACACACCACAAAACAGTTAAAAAAATAAACACAGACAGAAACAAAACAAAAATCCCAACATATAACTTAGGAAATGGGGAACCTTAGACCAGGGACTATTGTCAACCAATTACTGCTGGGTAGGGTGATGGACTCTAGAAAACTGGTGAGTCTAAATTTTTAAAGATATATCCTTGAAATGCCTCCAAACTCCAATAACATATGCTACAAGAATGAGAATGTAAATATTAGTATCTACCAAAAGTAATTTTCCAATTCTTAAACTTAATTTCTTTTTGAAAGTTCTCCTCTTTAAAAAGTACCAGTACTTCCTCTGGTGTGTGTGAGAGAGTCCTTGATATTTTGTTCACTTTGTTGAATAGTTTCATGCTTGATTCTTTGCCCTTCAAAAATACACCCAATATTACTTCATAATATATTGTTACTTATAAAATATATGAACTTACTTTTTGCAAGTTTCTAAAGTCACATAATCTACTTTAAATTAAGAAACCAAACATCATAACCCTCATTGAAATAAAATAGGATAGCCAATATGGTTTGCCTTTTTAATTTCCAAATGTTCAAATTGTGCTTCTTTTATGCCAAAGAAAATATTAATTAAGCCAATTAGAAATGGATATTTACCCCTATGTTGAGTGGAAACTTAGATAATAGGAACTTACGTATTGCCCTGGTGAATACAGCTTTCTAACATACCACTAGGGAGTAAATTCAACTTGTGATAATTTGGATTATTAAGTATTTAAAAGTAAAACCTCAGCTAGAATTGCACTTTTAATACAAACATCATTCTATTATGTTGTCAGCTCCCCAAGGAGAGTTATTCTTTCTTTACTGTATGTATTTTCCCATATGTAAAACTCATATTCACAGAAGAATTTTGAAAATATAATAGCCATCAAAAAGGGAGGGTTAATAACTCCACACATATATGCATGCATATGTACCTTTACCTCTAAATCTATCTCATTCATGTGGTATGTATTTTGGATCTGTGTAGTAGTATGTATGTATGTATCTTTATCTATCTATCTACCTATCTATCATCTATCTATCTTGTATCTAGCTATAAAGTGAGATGAGGGGTGCATGATTTTAGAATAAAAAGGAGCTCCATCTCGCTTTTACTGAGTTCTATTTCATATTTTCTTTTTATTTGCCTTACAATGGTTTATAATCGCCTGGGAAAAGACAGAACATGAATATATTATCAGTAAGAAAAGAGTCCATTAAGTAGGAGGTTTACTTATTATTTATTATTCATATTTATATTACCACTGTAGAAATTCAGCGAAGTGCAAAGGACTAGTGATAGATACCCCAAGCGACTAGAGGAAATTTATCTTTTCTTTCACTGTTCTTATTATCTTTTAATGTAAACACAGAGATAAAACAGAGTTTCTATAAGAAAGGGAAATTGACTTTCTGTATTTTCAATCTGTTTTAAAAATATATTCATCAGAAAGCAAACTTTGGCCTAAGTAACTTGACACCCACTTGAAAGTTCTTATCAGAAACATATATATTTGATCTTTATATTACATTCTTAAGTCTATTATTAATAAAGGCATACCCTACTCTTCAAATTTGATGATACACATATATTAGTTGGTGTTTTCTTTTTTATCATCTATAAGATAATATAAAAGCATGCCATATATCAAAAGTGTTATTATTTATTTATATCCCCACTTTTTATTGCCTGTAGTATTAAAAAAGAAATGAGGCACAATATGGCAAAGAAAAGAAAATTTGTTCATGTGCCAGCCCAATATTAATGGAGACTTGAACAAAAATGTCGGATGAACAAATAGTTTCTTTAAAATATTTACAACTCCTAAATATAAACTGAGCTCATATATATATATATAATATACTATATATATTGTAGAAATTACAGGTAACACTCATACACATTCTACGAGTTAAGAGAAGGAATGACTCTGCTGTTGTTTAATTTGAAGGCAAGCAAAACCCATGGCTTTGACGATGACTTGTTAAGTCACATGACGATATATTGCAAACACCTTAGATCCTCTGATCAAAAACAAAATGTTATCTTATTAACTACGGCTGTCATTCCACCATGTACATCTGGGAGAATGATTGGAAATAATTAGGACTATTATTATTAATATCCATATAGATAGGGAACTCTATATTGCAAGTTTCTCCACCATTAAGCCAAACCCTCCAATACGTTTGCCCTTCCTGGGGATATTTTTAGATTGAGTAATTTTAAGCAAACAAGTAACCTAAAAAATATGATAATAGGCATTTCTGGTTGACTTTTACTCTTCCCACAGGCAGCAGTTTGGCAGGTGAATATGATTCTTGATGAGACTGTCTTATTAAATTATAAGGACAATTTGTGTTCCCCAATATATTTTGACTAGTTCTGTACTTATGGCAACTGTAAATCATAATTGACTAGTGGTGGTTTTGGCTATTATAATTGTGGTTGATAACTCTACACTGTATTCATATAATGATAAAAATGACTATAGTCTCCAAATTATGGTAATTTATTTAATGTTATTGTCTTATAAAGTCCCTATTCAAAGGGATTTTAATGGCTTTAACTTCATTCAATAAGACATTTCTTTAAGTACTTTAAGAAAATATACCCACAAACCTTCATGATTTTTCACTAGGCTGGGACAAATGGAATACTTTCTACCCATAAGTGCCTGGAGCTACACATTAGTATGAATTTACTGTCTGAATTTTTTGTAATTGCTGAGAAAATCAGCATTAAATTGTACAGAGATCTGTGAACTTCCAATAAACAAATTTCCTAAACTTTAGGATCAGTAGTGATTGAGGGAAGGCTGTGGTTCAAACTTCTACCTTCAGAAAGAAGTTCAGGTAGTACTCCAAAGATATTAAGACTAACCACAAAAGAAATTCTTTACACTGAACCATTATTTTACACTACACTGTATTTTAGTAGTTATAGCAGGTGCATATGTTTAACATTTGTTGTTACTCTCAGTGCCTTTCTGAAACTCATTAGTACATAGTTAACAGGAATACCATGTGCAATTTTTCTGGAACCCCATTTGTGATTAACTTGATTGACAGTGTCTCATATATATGTTATCTTTTTTAAGGACTTTATTAGGTCTACTATACAGAAGTGATTCTAAACATACAGCATATGTAAAAGTTACATAATAGGCTTGTTGACAACTGGTTGGCTACCACTTTATTCCAGTTTCTGATGCAGTGTGGCTAAAATGTTATCTGACTATTTACACTTCTACCATAGCAAATAGACAGAAGTGGTTTGTCCACAACCCATTCTTTGATAGCCACTGTTTAGATAAACCATGTTTATTTATATTAAAACATCAATCACCTGAACAATAGACTGGCTGTTAAATTGAGATTTAAGAGTTGGCCAAGCCGGGAGTGGTGGTACAAGCCTTTAATCCCAGCACTCAAGAGGCAGTAGCAGTCAGCTATCTGTGGTTCAAGGTCAGCCTGGTCTACATAATGAGGTCCAGGACAGCTGGGGCTATAGAAAGACGCCTAAAAAAGAACCCCTCTCCTAAAAAAAGAGTTGGTCAAATCTCAGAGGCACATGTACCCCCAGCTATCTATCCGAATCATTGGTCTCCTGAATTGTTGCTGATGGAACTCTCTTGTCTCCTCACTGTGCAGATGAACTGTCTGTATGTCTTCACCTGTCCTGATGGAACTGACCCTGGAACCCAGTTTACGCTGCTGTTTCTCACAACTCTCCCCATTATCAGAGCCAAGAGTGCATGGTTTTAGTAGAGTTGATTAAGCGTCATAATTCCAGATTCTATTCACTAATAAAAGTCATTGCCAGAAATAACAGAGCTTCTACAACCAACATGGATACATTTAGTTTATTTTTTCCTCAATTAATTGCTGGTTTACATTCAAAGAGATGTTTTGAACTGCCTTGTGGTCCACCCTAATCTGTACAAATGATTTGATACTAATATCTTGCTCATAAGTTCAACATAATGAGTAACTGAGACAGAATAAGCACTCAACCAAAGTTAATTATCATAATTTTTAGAAATCCATTTAATTCAAAACTCATTATGGCTTAAAAAATATCTTCAGTTTTATTATTAGACATTTGTGGTTAGCCTTGTGTTCCAAGTGGCATGGAGGATGCTTGGAGTAATATATTTAACGTTTGCGTTATTTATTTATTTATTTATTATTATTTATTATTTATTTATATCCATGTGTATTTTGCCTGCATATAAGTAAGACACTAATACATACCATGCTAGAGGAAGACAGAAGAGGGGACTAGATCCCCTAGAACTGGACTTACAGATGGTTATTCACTGTCATGTGGGTGGTGGAAACTGAACTCTGGTCTTCTCCAAGACAAGCAAGTGCTGTTAACTGCAGAGCCATTCTCTAACCCCTACCAAGCACATTTCAAATAGAGTTTTGATAAACAAGAATGTATTTAGAAAGGTATAAGGATTTATATTTATGTTACATGACTGGTAATATATTTTAATGACATCCTAAATGTGTTAGAATATACAAACATTGATTATATAGAACAAAAAATATCGTAATGATATTACAAATAATACTACTTTAATATGAAAGATGTATATTAATTGTGTGTTTGTAAATTCCTTGTGATCTGTTGTGTTGAAGATGAAATCATTGAGTCTAGATTATAATCTGTAGAGAATAAAGTGGTATCTTATATAAAAGATTAGATTAGGCAATGTTTTGCAAATTTCCTACATTTGAAACACCAAACCATTGGTTCTTGGAATTTGCCCTCAGATTTGACCTTATAGAACCTGTTTCTGAATGACAGACTATATTTGAAGGCAATGTGATCAAATTAGGTATGACAAAATTTTGTTGATTTTATACAGTAATTTCTACCTACTTGGCCTAACAAGAAATAGCATCATGATTATGACAGCCTTGCTGCTTAAATTTTAGTCTGGGACCATTGTATTGCACTGTGACAAATTGGACTAGCCATAATTTTCAATCATGCCTGATTCTAGTATTGTTATGTGAATATAGAAGGCATTATCTTTCACAACCACCTGGCTCACCACTGTTCAAAGCTGCTGTTATAGCAAACACAAGAAGAAGCCTGGCTGGTAAGTAGGCTTTTGAAGCAGACAGTGAAGATTATCAAGAGCAGTGATTATGAAGGTTGTTGACAATAGGGGACATTAGCTTTCATCACACATTGCTAATACATGTAAATTCTACTTATGTGAAATATTGCTCTGTGAAGGATATGCATTTCACACAATTTTCTCAGGTTATTTCAAATTTATGCCAATTCCTGCTCCTATATTTCTCCATGTCCCTTCAGATAAAAGAGTATTTGTTACATGAGCAAACTTTGAGTAAAATGTTGCATGGAGAGATACTAAGCAGTGGACTACAGAGAAAAGAAAGATTAAAAAACTTTTACGCATATGGTAGTGTATGAGAAATGGTATGAAGTCAAATAGATCTAGTTTAATACCAAATGATTACTTATTTCTAATTGAAATTTACACAAATTTCAATAAGCTTGATCTCAGTCTTAGATGGTAGATAACTAAGCACAAAACTTATTTAAGAAATGTGGGGCTAGCTATCCATGGACTAGGGAATCAAATGGCCTGTTTGGTAGATATCCTCCATATCACACACAATATATATTGACATAAAGGTGCAACAAATGGCAGAATTATTTATGGACTTTCATTTCTTGGTTGAAGCATAGTAGAGTGTCTGGAGCATCTTCAGAAAGAAGGTACCATTCTACAGAAAAAAAAATGAATGGAGCAGAGAAATCTCAGACATGCTTTCACTTAGGAATCATTATATACAAGAAGTGAAATATACTTACTTGTACATCTTTGGGGATGGGCCACCGAGATTTGTGGGTGGGCCCACTTAAATCTGGGATGACCCATGTGGAAAATACAGGCAGGAAAGACACAACCACTGTACACGAAGGTTGAAGTCTCCCAAAACGAGAGAGAGATTTTAAATTCCAACATGTTTGCTAAATATCCACCATGACTCAATCCTCAGGGCACAAATCCTAAATTTTTTTCATCACTACACACCACCCCATAGGTGTGGAGAGGCCCAGGGGGTCCATTGGCTGTAGGAATGCTACCCATATTAACTCAAGTTTTCCCACATCCACCCTTTTAATTTATTTTTTAATTTTTCTGAGGGCAGGGGAGGACATGGGTGAGGCTAACAACCCAAAGGAAGCTGGTTTTGAATAGCAGCTGCTCAAGCCTGTTTGAGGCTAGGCAGTGGGGAGAAAGTCAGACCTGAAAGTTTATTTCACACTAAGGCCAATTAATAATCCAAAAATCCCAACCATGATGTAAGTGATTGTCTACGCATAAGCACATGAATGTAAATAACATTAATGTAAACACCAATAGCAAGATCTATGTCCAATTTTGAAAAACCCAAGGTTTCCATAGTTTTCCAAATTGGAGCGAGCTTGTATGTACAAGCAGGTTGATCAAATAAGAGTTCCAGTCTATATTGCTGTATTCTCATCGATTCACCCAATATGCTCAGCCCTTACATTTCTACATGCCTCCTCTTCCGCAGTTTGTTCCTGGGCTTTGGGAAAGAGGGGCACAGTGTGATAAGGTGGGTGAGAAGCAAAGTAGATATTTTCCTTGGAGATGTCATGTTTGGACTCTAGTCTGTCCAGGTTATTCCCCCGCGCGGCGCTGTGCCCTCGGCGTCCGGGCTGGCGCCGCCCGGCCGCGGGCGCGGCGCACCCCTGCCGGTGGGTAGGAGCGGCAGCCAGTCGTAGTCAGAGAGCGTGAGAGGGAGAGAGCAGACAGGGAGGAGAAAGACAGCGAGTGTCCTGGGGCGTAGAAGCGAGTAAGATGGCGACGATGGAGCGAGCGGAGGGCGCGCGAGGAGGCGAGACAGAGGGAAAGCTGAGAGAGGCGCGCCCACGAAGGGGTAGTAGCCAGGAGCGGACTCGCGCATGTTGGGTTGTCGGCTGACGTGAGTACGTAGAGGAAAGAGAGAGAGAGGCACAGCGAGAGAGAGCTGGTTGGTGCGATAGCGATGCGCCGCGACCTCCGCTCCAGGAGCACACGAGGACCGCGGCTGCCGTGCCCGAGCGCCTTCGGGCTGCAGCCCCTTCGCGTGAGTGTACGGCGAGCCGAACGGCAGAGGTGGCTAAGAGACTGGCATGACGGAGGCAAGAGCGCAGCATGTGGAGTCGACTCCGTCTACTCACTCGAGGCCGAGCTCGCCCCCGCCCGCCGCGCGCGCGCCGCCGCTCGGATGGCGGAGAGAGAGGCGGAGACGGAAGGGAGAAGCAGTCTGTATCGCTAATCACGCGTGTAACACAGAATGAATGCAGAGGAATAGGGAAGGAGAAAGGGCGGGAGTAAAAGTAGATGGAGAGGAAAGGGAGACTAGAAGAAGGACGAGGGAGCAGATAGGCTCGGAGCTCCTGTCTTTCACCGGTCTGTCTCTCCTGTGTGGTGACTAGCAAAGCTGGGAGCTAAAAATGCGTGTAGACTGGGTGTAAAAGTTCTCTCTACGGATCGAGCTCTTGGTGAAGCCATATCCAAACTCCCCAACTGTAGGGAGGGCCACGAAACGCTGGATCGAACCGGTCCGGGCCAGGGCTGATTGCGACGTGCTTGCCTCTGCGCATGGAGGGGGCTCGCTTGTTCGCAGTGTATCATCTCACGTGTATTACCGTCTATTATGAGCCTATCGGTCATTCGCGGCGGACTCGAACGGAGATGGATGCGGCTTTCCCTGTCTTGTTGCGTCTGATAATGTCGGGGCGGTCACTATATCCGATTCCGTTGTACCGCAGTTATGGTGATGACGTCTCCGTGCCTCGCGTAGGTGAGTGAGGCTCAAGGTACGATGTGTCATGCATAAGAGGGGTCATAGTCGTTCCTTAAATTGCCTAAAAGGAGTGCTCCGTGGCAAGACACTACCGGCTAATGGGCTAAACTGGCCGGTTCTAAGCACATACATTCTCAGCGGCTTAGAGGGCCCACGCGGATGAGAGTCATCTGCGACTCAAGGGCTTGCAGCAACTATTATCATTGTAAGCTCTTGTCAATGGTGGTAAAGTAGCCGATTGATATGAGGGCGACTGACTGGGACAATACCGGCAGCTCTTGTACCGGATCGCACATACCATTTTCACACGCTTGTACTCGGGACGAGGCGAAACGTCATTCCGTAGCTATTGAGCACACTCAACTCACTCGGCACAATATCTGGTACAAACCAATCTTCCCTTTGAGGACGGCGCTTTACTGACCGCTCGTTGGAAGTGTGTCCTCGGCAGCGTCTGTCGATTTCGTCTCTGCTTTGATCCGATCAAGTAGATTAATGGGCCCGGTGGATTCAATGGCGAGGTCTCTCCTAAGTATCATGCTCCGATGGGAGGACACCGCTATTAAGACTAGTCGACGTGATCGCTCTATCGCTCTGCCCGTCGAATGCACGATCCCTTACTTCAAGCGTTTTTGTTATTGCGAGCTAGATCTGACGCATCGTAAGCGACGCTTATCTCCTCGTGGCTGTGCGACCCATCCTTTCAATACCTTACTATAAGAGTGTCCTACCCTACTTCTTTCCGGAGTCTCACCCATGTCCCCATGGTCTTTTTTTTCTTTCCCTCTCCCTGTTTTCCTTATGGATGGACAGCTTTATCAGGCGGGGGTACATTTTTTAATCCTACTAACAAAGCAATTAGATGTACGGGCACTTAAACAGGCATTTAAAAAGTACTAACTACTAAGGCAGGTCAAGTTAATGCCGCCTTGTTGGTCCTCTGGTGCCGCATATCGCACAGATGTTGGGTTGGGTTGCTATCACAAACTGTGGTTTCTTTAAAAAAGGTGACAAGTTCATCTCCTAACCACTAGAGGAATAAAGCTTGTGGCATCAGCCATGCTTATTCCTCCAAGGAGAGAGCTAATAAATCAATTATTTTTGGCATATATACACACATGGCTGCCACTGTTGCTCAGTATCTCCAGGCAGTTGAGTTGTCTCTGATCCTGACGGTGGAGTCTGCTTGACTCAAGGAGACCCTATTTTGCTTTATTGCTTTAGTGGCTTTGGTAATGCTCTCTCGCATTTCAGAGCCAACTGTTCATTAGCAAGTGATGTCTCAAAATATCTTTTCATGCTTACACCAGGTCTTCGACAACAGTGACTTACAACCTTTCTCCTTGCAGATATCCATTTTTATAGGCAAAATCCTTTATAATTTGGGGGACTTGGATCCCCTAGTCAACAACTCCTTGGCCCAGACCGAGCCGAATAATCCTACTGGATTCAGCGAGCTTCCTGAATAATATATTTTCCTTAATTATACAGCTTATAAAAACTTTACTATTATCTTTGGCTTTCTCTAGATAGGAATTATCCTTTCACAGTTCCTATGTATCTCAGTCAATTATTAGAGAAAGGTAGTTATAACTGTTTATAGGAAATTACCACTGTAACAGTTGGTTCTAATTTACAGTTAGGGAATGCGCTTCATTACCATCATTGGTTTTTTTTCTATAAAGGAGAGATGGTAGGGCAGGTTCCAGGTTTCTTAGAATCTGGAAGGTAAACTTCACTAAGGCCCATTATAAAACAGTTATCCCAAAGACAATTCAGAGAGATCTAAGTGTATGTGACTAAGGAAATCTGACTGGTTATTTCTATTTAGCTTAAGATGTGCAGAATTTATCTGCTGCGGAATTTACCAGGTATATACTGCACAGAAAAAGTTGTACATTTTTCAGGCATTTAGATTGGTGATCTTTACCTGTGGGAACGTACAAATATCCTCCCATTGTTAGTCTTCAGAAAAACCCAAAATTGAAAAATTTTTGAAAATCTTTCAAAAAGTTTGGAATAAAGAAGGAATATTATACCACCTCCCTCTTTTTGTTTGTAAAATTTTATGTTTTGACCTATAGATGCCTAAGTTGTATTACACCATACCCATAAACAGGAAACCAAGGTGTTGTAAGTGTCATCAAATTTACCCCAAAACTGTTTCTTCACTGACTGTCATGCCACTTATTTGGGGACGTGAACTTAATTTTAATTTCTTTTAAATTATCCTACAAGAGAGAGACAAACTGTTACATAGGTTTGATACTGTATACACCAGAAAAATATAGAGACTATTTTTGTACCTTAACCCCAAATTTATTGTTGGAAGTTCAATACATATTATAAATAAAGCAATTAAAATTTTATATTCCCACTTAGTTCAAATGTATACCCTTTTCAATTTTTTTTTTTTTATTAATTTATTTTATTTCGGTTCATTTGGTATGTGTATGAAATGTAATGTCTGCATGCAAGTCTTTGCACCCTTGTCTTGCACTGCCGCGGAGGTCAGAAGAGGGTCTCGGATTCCCCCTGGAAACTGAGTTCTCCTGTACTTGGAGTTTCAGACATTTCTTGGCCACCAATGTGGGTGATGGGGATCGAATCCAGGTCCTCTTAAGAGCGGTCGGTGTGCCTCTTAACCGCTAGGCCATCTCTCAGCCATGTATTCCCACTTTAAACTGCAAACCTTTACAAGTGGATTTTAATAACTATCTTTCTCCAAGTTCTTGGCCTTCTCCAGGCCTGGCATGAAACTGCTTTAAAGGATTTTTCAATATCTAGCTCTTAATAGAATTTTCTTTCACAGTTCTTATACCATCAGTTAATTAAAGACTGGCTGGATATGCCCCATGAAAAGTTTTTACCATCATAACCACTTGATTTTTTTTTTTTTTTTTTGTGGGAGCTTCTAGGAAGCTTCCTTTGTCACTAACAGGTGCAGCGCAGTCCTGCTAAGGGAAGAGGAACACAGTGCCCACTTTGTGGACAGTGTGGAGAACTGCCCCATTGCATAGAGGTCAGTTGGTTACTCCTGTGACCTGAACAGAGAGGTAACTTCCTAGTCGGGTCCTTAGCCTAGAACAACGAGACACGTTTCCCGCTCTTAGCGATGACTTTCCACCTTCCCAAGTCCAGGACAGGAATTTCACACCAGATTCCCAGGTTGGTGGTCCACAAAAGGAGACTTTTTCCAAACCAACTGGTTACCCAAATGAAATTCAGGTCTCAACACCAGCTACCCACTGGTCATCTGAACAAAATCCAGGCTTAGCCTGTAGGCGCGCAAAAATTTAAAAACGGCGGCTGCGAATTCCGCAATGATGTTAATTGGAATTCAATTTTTTTTATTTTTTAAATTTTTAAATTTTTATACCTTTTATTTTTTATTCCCAAATATCCCAAAACTTATTAACAATTTAATACAATGAAAACCCGGTTGCATCTTTGTTTTAGATGTTGAAAGGGCGTAACCAGTATGTGGCAGTGTAGATCCATTATTTTAAAATTTTTAATAGATAACCCAGAACCTTTGTTGAAATTGAATTATGTTTTGGCTGTTTAATATAAATCTGCATCTTGAGAATGAAGGGCCATGTTCCAACTCAGAGGCAATGTTTTTACTGGTATCATGGCTGTTAACATCAAAATATACTTAGAACACAAGTACACACATCCATACACAAATGTGTGTGAACATACATACACACATACATACATAAGAAAGATTTGTTAGGTTGACCTGTAGGAGAAGGAAGCCATATTGTTTGATGTACAATGAAAAACATGAAATTTTTATAATTTGTTATAGGATTATTTTTACATAATTAGAATAAATGTCCTAATAATACATGAGTCAACTGAGATCCATATGCCACATCTTAGGCCCATTTCCAACCATTTGCCTTTAATGAACTATACCTAAAGTTTACTATTCTTTCTCTATCCTGCCCCTTCTGGTTAATTACACCTAAGCTGTCCCTCTGCTAAGCCTAACTGTCCCTATGCTATTTACAAATCTAAAGATTGAGGATTCCCAAAAGTAAACAGGCCAAAGTTGTTTGTAGTCTTGGAATGATCAATCTTGTCTCATTATCAAGGACTTTGGAAGAATAATAATAATTATTCATAATCACAACAATTATTAATTATTAATAATTATTAATAATTATTAACCATCATTAGTCACAACAATCATTAATGATTATTGAGTAATAATTGTCAATAATAATAGCCAACACCAATGAACAATTTATCATTAGACTGAATTTTTACCAATTATTAATTTAATAACAATAATTATAACCATTAATAACAATTACTAATAATAATTAACAATAATCTATCTTTAAACTGAATACTGCAAACCCAATTAAAAATTGTTAACACTAAGGGTTATAAAACAAACATTTTCTTTGAATTAAATCTATTTTTGTTTATAGTCAGCTAAATAGATTTAAACCTGTAGGATTATAATGAATTAAAAGCAGGAGCACACATTCACTCACACATACACACAGCTTGAAGATGGGCTTAAAGAAATATAAAAGTTTTATTCAAAAAATTTCTCATTTAAATTGAACCAAAATATCAATTCATGTTGTTAAAGATACTTTTACCAATGTTCCTTAAAAAGGACAATTTATCAGAGCAAGTTTGTTTTGTTAGAACTTCAAGGCCTGTAAATTTTCCTAGAAATCCATCTATCTTGTTTCCAAAATGCTGAAATCAAAAGAATGTTATCTAGAATCAAAATTTAAAGGGCATGATTTAAATATCATGTGCTCAGTGAGGCAGCTGGTATGCATGCACAGCAGGCAGGCTTATGGCGCCAGGCCAGAGCTCAGACCACATGTAACCAAGAATTGTGTGAGAAAATATTTTTAAGGTGAAACACATTTAAAAAGAGCAAGATAAAATTAAATCAACCAATTAATTTTAACTGTGCACATATATTTACTCAAAGGATTATCTAGGGTACCCAGGGTTAAGTAAAAATATTAGACATTAAGTTGAGCATGCTGAAATGGATTTGAATTACTGTTAGCTAAATCACTGTCCTAGTTTGTCATCCATTGCTGTGACAAAACACTCTGACCCACACCAACTTGGGGAGGAAAGGGTTTATTCAGCTTACATCTCCTGGGTCATAGTTCATCACTTAGTGAGCCCAAGGTAGGAACGCAGGGCAGGAACCTGGAGGCAGGAGCTGAAGCACAGGCCATGGAGGAGTGCTGTTCACTGGCTTGCTCTCTGGCTTATGCCCAGCCCGCCTTCTTAAGTACACAACAACCTGCCCAGGGTGGCACCACTCTTGTGGGCTGGGCCCTCCTACACTGCTCGATCATCAAGACAATACTCCACAGATGTGGCCACAGGCCAATCCAATGGAGCCAATTCCCCAACTGAGGCTCCCTCAACCAAGGTGTGTCAAGTTGACACTAAAGCTATCCAGCACAATTGACCCCTTGTCAACTTGACACACAAAACACATCACTATTAAACCCCACCTTTCCAGTTCTTATCCCGAAAAAGAGGAAAAAAATGAAAGAGGAAAGAGGATATGATGTTAACACTAATCACAGCCTAAGACAGTACATCCTTAAAGCCCCACAGTATTAAAACAGTCCAAACACTTAAAAGTCCAGTCTATTAAAGTCTCTTACTGTGGGCTGTTGTAAAACCAAAACAAGTTCTGTCCTTATTCAAAGGGAAGCATCAGGCACTCTCAAACAAAACCTAACCAGCAAAGTAGCTCAAGCGGACACCTGGATTCACTCAACAATTTCTGGGCTCCAAAGGGTCTCGGCAGCTCCCCCTCCCCGACTCTGCCATCCCTGGCACACTCATCTGCACACCCATTCTACACCTCCGCTGCTCTTGGTGGTCGTCCAGGTTCCGGCATCTCCAAAAACTGGGGTCCACTGAAACTGAGGCAGCTAGCATGGTCTCTTCTGACCTCTACTGGTGCAAAGCCTCAGCTTCTCTCCATGACCCCTGCAATCCTGGGGTCTTCACAGCAACTGAGGTACACGTCCATCCAATGGCTTTCCTGACCTCTCACAGTGCCAAGCCCTCAGCTGCTCTCTGTGACCCCCTCAATTTCAACACAGAACCATAATAGAAGATCTTACACGTTACCAGTCCAGCTTCTGGCTGAGATGGAGGTCAGGCCCTTTCTGGGTACAGCTTCTCTGTGTGCTACTTGAAGAAATTCCCACAGCCATAAGATTTCACCTCATGATGCTGGTCTCTTGTTTACAGCTGATTTTTCAGGCCCCAGCTAACCAGCATAGTTCCCCAGTACCAAGTAAGTTCACTTCAGGTTCTTCTCTTGTTAGTCTTACAACTGATTCCTCAGCTGCAGCTGGCCAAACCCACAGATAAAACCGTTCTGATGATCTCTGTTCTCCTTGAAACTGAAACTTCCACAAGTCCAGGCCTCCATCTTCTACCCTTGCCTTCAGCAAAACTGCTCCAACTCCCAGCAACAAAATCTTTAGGCATTAAAGTCTTCCCAGCCAAAGTCCAAAAGCCTCCACAACTCCTCCCAAAACAACCAAAGCTCAGTTCTGTCACAGCAATAACCAATCTCTGGTACCCAATTAATGTCCTAGTTGTCTTCCATTGTGTGACAAAAACTCTGACGACACCACTGTTGCGGACCGTGAGGGTTTATTACAGCTTACATTCCCGGGTCCATTCCTCCATCGTAGGAGCACAGCAGGACTCAGGACCTGAAGGCAGGACTGGAGGCAGGAACTGAAGAACAGGCCATGGAGGATGGGCTGTTACTGGCTTGCTCCCTGGCTTATGCCAGCCTGCCTTCTTAGACAGTACACAACAACCTACCCAAGGTGGCACCACTACTGTGGGGCTGGGTCCTCCCCACACTGCTTGACCACCAAGAATACTACACAGATGTGGCCAACAGCCTACAATGGAGCCAATTCCCCAACTGAGCTCCTCAACCCAGGTGTGTCAAGTTGACACTAAAGCTATCCAGCACAATCCCAATCTTGGATCTACAAATAGCTGGCAGGTTTTAGGTAAGAGTTAGATTAGAGAAAACCCATAAGAAGAAAAGAGAGCAACACACTTTTATCCAAAAACATATTTTGTATACAAAATTAAAGAGAAAATGGCCAAGGTTTGAAATTATCTGGAAGAGAAGGCTGCGTCTTGGAAGTAGGGCAGTTCCATGAAGGCCCTTATTTGGCCAACAGAAAGAAGTGTGGGCTCAGGTCCAGGAGACCGACCGAGGAGAAAATTTTATATATGAACAAGTTAAGATTGGAACCAAACTTGAGGAGCTGTTTCCTCACAGCAGGAGATGAAATCTTTTTTTTTTTGGGGGGGTGGAATTTAAAACCAGAAAGTTGTTCAGACCTGTAGAATTATGAAAAAGTGTTTTTAAGGCCAAGCATAACCGCTAAGGCTTAATATTAAATTCGGCCTTGAGGTCACTGGATTTTACAGCATGCAGGAGTGACCATGCCAGAAGACACATGCCTGGAAGGCACTGGTGCTCCCTCTGAACCAAATAAGAGCCAGGCTGCTTCCTCCACGGGGTAAAAAGCCACATGCCCTCAGACAACTGTCCCATCCACCAAAACCAGCAAGAAAGATGGCTCCACCACAAAAGATAGAGATCAGGCAGGAGAGAGAGAACAAAGAGAAAAAGACAGATGTAGTGTATGAATAACGAAGTTGTCAAGGTTTCTTTCTGCCCTACGTTTGGATGCAAATTGTGGGGACACCGGCGAGATTTGTGGCAGGGCCACTTAATCCTAGGACAACCATGTGGAAATACGCACAGGAAAACACACCACGTGTACACAGGTTGAGGTCAAATGCAGAGAGAGATTGTATTCCAACATGTCTGCTTTAATATTCATCATGACTCAATTCTCAATGCCAAATCCAAAACCTTTTTGTCACTACACCCCACGCCATGGGTGTGGCCTGGGAGGTCCCATTGGCTTAGGAATGCTACCCATCTTAACTAAGTTTTCCCACATACATCAAAACTATACTCTTTAAATACATTTTTCTCTCTCTTTTTGGTCGCTGTAATTTTAATAGTAATCAAAATATGCATATACACTCCAACTTTAAATAAAAATTACACAGTCGGAGAATAACTGTAGGTTATTCTAAAACACATTTAGGGTTTCACATGTTAACAGTAAATTTGCATGCAAATAAAAAGAAGTATACATTTTACATTCTTTTTAAGAATATGAATACATATCTTCCAGGCATATAGGGTAATTACAATGTGTGAATACAAGAGGTAAAGTGGTAGGTCAATTCTAGAGCTTAAGAGATTCATATTATAATAGCACAGTTATTTTCAGATACAATAAAATATANTAATCTAGTAAACTGGTAAAGACAAACATGCTAAGGCACCTGCTTGCCATGTTACAGAGATGCTGGCACTCTCCTTCACAGTTAGAGGATAAAGTGGTAGGTTCCTTACAGAAAGCCAAATCTGGTAGTATGAACTAAGAGCCTAAAAAGGCACGCACATTTTTTAAGGCAGGGATTCCATTTTCTAGAAATACAACTTAAGTCAAGAAAATGTGCCAAAAGTACACTTAAGCAAGGGTGGGTTGGGGGGGGGTGAGTAGAAACAGCATAGGGATTGGCTAAATTGGACTGTGTCCATAGAGTTAAAGCTCAGTCACTGGAAATGTAATTTCTACAAAGTGAGTGTTTCAAATACAAACAGGTCTGTGCTGGCTTCCAGGTATCTGCAAGGCTTGCTACGCACCTCCTTAAGCATTCGTTCAATGATGCTGTCTCAGTGAGACACCACTGATGCCTGCTCGGATGCTAGTCTGGATCCAACCACACACCCTTTATGCAATGTCTCTGTTTTTCCTCAGCACATGTTACTATCAAACACTAAACATTCTACTCAACTTTCTTATCATTAAGTGAGTTTTATTCAGTACTATCCTTCAGCACCCACAATATATCTGGCATTCAGGCAGTGTTCAACAAATATCTTCTAAATTAATAATGACAACTGAAGAAGCAGGCCATAGTTTACCATTAAACTTATTTTCTTTTTTCTCTAAAAGAAAAAGTAAGCATGTATACACAGAAAATGTTAAGAAGATGAGGCATGGGACTAGAGAGATGGCTCAGTGGTTAAGAGGACTGACTGCTCTTGCAGAGGACCCAGGTTCGATTCCCAGCACCCACATGGCAGCTAAGAACGTCTTAGGCTGGGCGTGGTGGTGCACGCCTTTAATCCCAGCACTCAGGAGGCAGAGGCAGGCAGATTTCTGTGAGTTCAAGGCCAGTCTGGTCTACTTAGCAAGCTCCAGGACAGCCAGAGCTACAGGGAGACCCTGTTCTCACCAAAAAAAATAAAAAAAATAAATAAAAAAAATAAGAAGATGAGGCATTACCAATGTTAAGACATCCAAAACATAGGACTGCAAAGCTTGTTGGTGTTGTTTAAGTAGATAGACCTCAGTGTCTTTTCTAGGTTTTCTTAATATCTTATCTATTTATGTTGTAGTTTGCTTTTCTATTTTAATGACCAAAACCAACTTGGGAAGGTAAGTGTTCATTTGGTTGATAGCTCACAGTCCGGTATCAAGGGAAGCCAAGGCAGGAACTCAGGGCAGGAACCTAGAGCACAGATCACGGAGAAACGTTGCTTATGGGTTTGCTCCTCTGGCCTATGCTCAGCCTGCTTTCTTTTCGGAGCCCCAGCTGTCCTGGAACTCACTATGTAAATCAGGCTGGCCTTGAACTCACAGGGATTTGCCTGGCTCTACCTCCCAAGTACTGGGATTAAAGGCATGCACCACCACATGCCCAGCTCAGCCTGCTTTATTTTATTTATTTATTTATTTATTTATTTATTTATTTATTTACTTTTTTTTTTGTCTTTTCAAGACAGGGTCTCCCTGTAGCTCCAGCTGTCCTGGAACTCACTCTGTAGACCAGGCTGGCCTTGAACTCACAGATATCCAACTGCCTCTGCCTCCCAAGTGCTAGAATTAAAGGCATGCGCCACCACGCCCAGCTCAGCCTGCTTTCTTAAACACAAGATTACCTGCTCAGGGGTGGCACTGCACCCAGTGGGCTGAGCCCCATCACATCACTCACCAGTCAAGAAGATGCCTCACAAGCATAGCCACAATCCTGAGGAGGAAAGTCTTGAGCTGGGGCTCCCTCTACCCAGATGTGTCAGCTCGACAACTGAAGCTATCCAGCACATATGTCTCATGAAAATTTCTATCAAAATTATTTAATATTTCCTCTCAAAGTCTTTGTGCTAACTTTACATAACAGAAAAAGGACCTTTGTATCCTCAACCCACTGACAGCCACCCATCTGAGAAAGACAGTGCCTGATGTTGAGCTTTCAAGGAACACACAGCAGTTCAATCCAAGCAGTTGTTACTAAGGTTAATTCACTGCCAAGAGTTTATGAAAGGTGAAAAAAACTCAATAGTCATCTGTTTTGTAAATATATATGTAAGAACTGTAGATAAAATCGTGACCTTTTTCAAAAGAGTTTTAAGTAATGATTAGGCAGGTAATTCCTTTGGGGACACTAGTTAATGAAAGAGAAAAAGGTACCAAAGGCATTTTCCTAATCCAATACCTAACAGGAAAGCCTGAATTGAACTAGAACACTTAATTGACCTTATTTATCCAATTCTACAAACACATCTAATGACATACCCTGTACAGGGAAATATATTAAATACTTTAAAACTTACTGCAGCCTATTTTAACTGAAAAATAAAAAGTATTTTAATTTGAACATGTTTTTAACATTTTAAAAAACGGCAAAGCTGCCAGTTGTGGTGGCACCAGCTTTTAATCCCAGCACTCAGGAGTTCAAGGCCAGCCTGGTCTACAGAGCATGTACCAGGCCAGCTGGGACTAAACAGGAAACCCTGTCTTAAAGAGACAGGAAACAAAAAAGAAAGAAAAGAAAAGATAAAGAAACTGAGTAAGTAAAAGAGATGTACAAATATTTTTTAAAAATGGCAAAGCTTAGCTGGGCATGGTGGTGCACACCTTTAATCCTAGCACTTGGGAGGCAGAGGCAGGCAGATCTTTGTGAGTTCAAGGCCATCCTGGTCTACAGAGTGAGTTCCAGGACAGCTGGGGCTACAGGGAGACGGTGTCTCAAAAAGACCAAAAAAAAAGAAAGAAAGCTTCAGTAATATTAAGTATCCTCAAAACTAGAAACCAATAATAATAGGAATCTTGGAAACTATTCAAATACAGAAAAAAAAAGTAACGTACTCCAAACAGTAGGTCAAAGAAAAAGTTTTAAAAGCAAAATATAAGATATCTTAAGAAAAAAATGAAATGGAAATACATCATAAAAGACTGTGGGGTATATCAAAATTCATTCTGAGGGGAAAGTTTAAAATAATAAAAGCATACATTAGACAAATAAATCTCAAACAGCCTAACATGACACCTCAAGGAACTAAACTTAACGTGAGAAGAGGAAAGGACCCAGTGGAGCCCAGAACAAAAGTAAATGCAATAGAGACCAAAGAAACAACAGAGAGATAAATACGACAGTGCCGGTTTTCATTTAAACAATAAATAAAATTAGCAGACTAATTATCCAGACTAAGAAAACAAAAGAGAGCAGACTCAAAATCAGCAATGAAAAAGGACACATTACAACTGATACCAGAAAAATACAAACATTTTAGTACCAAATGCTTCACAGTGAATTCTGCCCCTCATTTTGTAAATAAAAGCTAGCAGCAGTTCTTTTCAAACCCTTCCATAAAATTGAAGAAATATTTCCATGCTTATGAGGCCAGCAGAATCCTGGTAGCAAAGCCAGATAAGAGTGATTCACGTGCCGGGGATGGTGGTACACGCCTTTAATCCCAGCACTCGGGAGGCAGAGGCAGGCAGATCTCTGTGAGTTCAAGGCCAGCCTGGTCTACAGAGTGAGTTCCAGGACAGCTGGGGCTATAGGGAGACCTTGTCTCAAAAATAAACAACAACAACAGCAAAAGAGTGATTCAAGTAAAACACTGTAGATCAGCATCATTAGTGAACACAGATGCATGAATCTGTTACAGAATAGTACCAACAACACAGTAGAGGAAGCCCTTCCCGTGATCCATGGGATTCATCACTGGTACTCAGAGCCACTTCAGAATACACAAAACAGCAAATGTTATACATATCATTTGCTGTTTTGTGTATTCTGAAGTGTTATACATATCAACAGAATGAGCAACAAGAGCTATATGGTCATCTCAGCAGACATCTGTCAGAATTCATTATCATTTTGTTATTAAAAAAAAAAAAAAAAC
>VZQC01015285.1:1410651-1465909 GCA_009823505.1 Rhizomys pruinosus | reverse complement strand
TTCTCCTTCCTCTATTCCTATGATGCAGAGCTTTGATCTTTTCATAGTGTCCCACAGTTCCTGGTTGTTCACTTTTTTGTATTTTAAAATTTTTCATAATCTTTCCTTGAGGTTTTTAGTTGTTCTGTGTTATCTTCCAGGTCTGATATTCTTTGTTCTGCTTCCTCCATTCTGCTTCTGAGGCTTTTTCCATTCCTTTCCTCTTGAATGGATGAGTGTTTGATTTTCTTTTTCATTTCCTCTTCTGATTTCTTTAGTATTTCTACTTCCTTTTGGAGGTTATCAATCTCTTCCTGTAGCTCTTTGCTTTGCTGGTTGGTTTCCTTATCTTTTTCAGCATGGGATCTTTTCAGTGTTTCTACTTCCTTCTGGAGTTTGTCATTCTCTCTCTCTAGGTCCTTCTTTAGTTCTTCATTCTCTTTTCTTTTTTTAAATTTTTATTTCTGTATGTGTATGAATGTACCGTCTGCATGCAGGTCTGTGCACCCGTGTCGTGCAATGCCGTGGAGTTCAGAAGAGGGTGTCGGATGCCCCTGGAACTGGAGTTCTCCTGGAATTGGAGTTTCAGACAGTTCTCAGCTGCCATGTGGGTGCTGGGGATCAAACCTGTGTCCTCTGTAAGAGCGGTCAGCACTCTTAATGTCTAGGCCATCTCTCCATCCCCTCATTCTCTTTTCTTAATTCTTTGATTTGCTCTTTATAATCTTGTAGTTCTTTAAGTATGTTCACAATTGTGTTTCTGATATCTGTGTCCTGGGCCATCCCCAGGGGGATCCCACTGTAAGAATCTTCCATAGGGTTGGTAGAGTTTGGTGGGGGATTATCCTGCCCCTTTCTCATGTTGTCTCTTCTTCGTGTTCCTGGCATATGGGCTTCTCCTTGCCTGTATTCCAATGTGAGTCCCAAATGCCTCTTCTCTGTGTTGAAGGCTTGCTTTGCTTGCCTCCTTCAGATGCCTTCATAGTCCCAGTTGGTGGGGGAGGCTTACGTGCACTTCAGCTAGTCTTCAGAGATCTCAAGACTCACACAACCCTACCTTTTATACCACCTGGGAAGATAACTCTGCCCCCACAGCCACAAAAGCCAATTAAGTCAAAGACAATTAAATTACATCCAATAACAATCAGCCTTACTGAAGCACCCAGCTCCTACCTACCTTCCTGCGCGTCAGCTGGTCTTGGGAGATCTCAGATCTAAACCAACTCTTAATGACTTATTGTTCTACACATAGATTCATGCATCTCTCACTCGTACTGGAAAAGCTTCCTCATGAAGAAGATGGCGATTTTCACAGAGACCCATAATTGGCCAATATGCAGCGGATAGAGGCTGCAGAGTGCTTATCCCTGAACAGGAGGTCTATATCAAGGATCGGTGATCATTTCAGAAGTGGGGGTGAAAAGACTGTAACACCCAGAGGTGGTCGATGACCACAGGAAATAGAGTTTTCCAGACAGGAGGAAATTACTCAGATGAACTCACAGCAACTGTAATATCATGCACAAGACTGAAGCAAAGTCAAGCCAGAAAAATTCCCAGACTAGAGGCGGGAGAGTGGGTAAGAAACTCCAACCCCAGCTCAGGAAATACTGGCAACTCATAACTGCCTGGAGAGGGACAGTCCGTTTTCTTCAAGGTTATGGTGCTAGGTAGGTTAGCCGGGCTTCAGTGGATGGACCCCACTGAAGAACATTTAGGGACACAAATCTGACTTCATAGGCAAGATATATAGGATAGAGTACATGAAATTGGGCAGGGAGCAGTATGGGAAGGTGCAGGTAGGGGAAAGGATCTGAATATGATCAAAATATATTGTGTGAAATAGTAAAAAATTAATGAAAAGCAGATGGATGCATATCTAATGAAGAAAATATAGTAAACTGTTATCATCCAATCTCCTGAAGTGCAGTTAAGGATGGTTGTTTGCTGCCATGAGAGTGCTGGAAATCAAACCTGAGTCCTCTGGAAGAGCAGTCAATGCTCTTAACCACTGAACCATCTCTCCAGCCCCTAACATAATTAAGATAGAAGAGTGGCACCTGACACCAGAGTCAGGTTCTGGGCTGCCTATTTCAAGGTTGTTGGGGTTTTTTTTGGGGGGGGGAGGTGTTTGAGGCTGTAGCCCCAGCCTTCCTGGAACTCACTATGTAGAGCAGGCTGGGCTTGAACTCACAGAGATCCACCTGCCTCTGCCTCCCAAGTGCTGGGATTAAAACTGTGTACCACCATGCCCAGTAGGTACTTTTTTTTTAATTATATGGGTTACAGGTATATGCTTATAATCCTAGCACTTGGGAGGTAAGTTTCAAAGTTTTCCTTGGCTATGTAAGCCCTTGTCTCAAAAAACAAACAAGGGCTGGAGAGATGGCTCAGTGGTTAAGAGCACTTCCTACTCTTGAAGAAAACGTGGGTTCTGTCACTCACATGACAGTGAACAACCATCTGTAATTCCAGTTCCAGAGGATCCACTGTCCTCTTCTGAAAACACTCATGCACAAAAAAATCAAACAAACAAAACAACAACCCAAATGTGCATGATAGCACATACTTTTAATCCCAACACTTGGGAGGCACAGGCTGAAGGGTCAACTTAAACACCAGCTTTCTCTATAGAAAGATACAGCTAGGGCTTCTTAGCAACACCTTGTCTTAAAAAGTAAAAAATTGGGGGATGGAAAGCTGGCTCAGCAGTTAAGAGCACTGACGGCTGTTGCAGAGGACCTTGTTTTGGTTCCTAGCACCTACATGGTGGCTAAGAACCATTTGCAACTCTAGTTGCAGGGGATCTGATGCCCTTTTCTGACATCCATAGGCATTGCACCACACATATTGCACATACACAAAATAAAAATAAAATATTTTAAAAATTAAAAATGAGGGACAGAGAGATTGCTCAATAGTTAAGAGCACCGCCGATTCCTGCAGAGGATGTGATTCAGTTCCCAGAACCACATGGTGCCTTACAACCATCTATAACTCCAGTACCAGGGTATCTGATGCCCTCTTCTGACCTCCAAGGACACTGGATGACATGGGTGCACTTACACACATGCAGGCAATACACTCAATATACATAAAATAAAAATAATAAATAAAATATTAAAAATGAAACAAAAATAAGTTAAGATAGAATTTACATATTATATAATTCATAGATTTAAAGTATATAATTTTTTTGAGACAGGGTCTCATGTAGCTCAGGCTGGCCTCAAACTAGTATCAGGGGATGACCTTGAACTTCTGATCTTCCTGTCTCCACCTTCTGAGAGTTGGAGTCAAAGGTGTGTGTCATTGTGGGAAAACTTAGTTAAGATGGGTTGGATTCTAAGCCAATGGTACCTCCCTGGCCACACCCATGGGGTGGGGTGTAGTGATGAAAAGATTTAGCATTTGGCCCTGAGAATTGAGTCATGATGGATATTTAAGCAGACATGTTGGAATAAAATCTCTCTCTGCATTTGAACATCAACCTGCCTACACGTGGTGTGCTTTCCTGCGTGGGCTTTCCACATGGGTCATCCTAGAATTAAGTGGGCCCCGCCACAAATCTTGGCAGTGACACCACAATTGGCATCTGAACGTGGGGCAGAAGGAAACCTTGACAACTTAGGTATGCATATCCCTAAATCTTGCCTTTTCCTTTTCTCTCTCCTGATATCTATCTGTTGTGGTGGAGCCATCTTTCCTGCTGGTTTAGGTGGATGGGACAGTGGTCTGAGGGCATGTGGCTTTGTACACTTGGAGAGCAGCCTGCCTCTGATTTGGTTCAGAGGGAGCACCCAGTACCTTCCAGGCATGTGCCTCCTGGCATGGTCACTCTTGCAGGCTATAAAAGTCAGTGACCTCAAGGCTGAATTTAATATTAAGGCTTAGCAGTTATGTTTGGCCTTAAAACAATTGTTCATAATTCTACAGGTCTGAAAAACTTTCTGGTTTTAAATTCTATCCCCCCAAAGAAAGACTCCTGCTGTGAGGAACCTGCTCCTCAGGCTCCTCAAGTTCTGTTCCAATTTTAACTTGTTCATATGTAAATTTTCTCCTGGTAGCTCTTCTCTTTCTGTTGCAAATTAAGGCCTTTCACAGAACCGCCCTCCTCCAAGAGCAGCCTCTTCCAAATAATTTCAAGCCTTGGCCACTTTTCTCTTAAATTTTGTATACAAAATCTGTTTTTGGATAAAAGTGTGCTGCTCTCTTGTCTTCTTATGGTTTTTTTCTAAATCTAACTGTTCTTACCTAAACCTGCTGGCTAGTTGTAGATCCAAGGTTGGGATTTAGCTAAAAGTAATTCAAATCCATCTCAGCATGTTTAACTTAAAGTGTAATATTTTTACTTAACCCCCGGGTACCCTAGATATGGTTGATTTAATTTTATCTTGCTCCTTTTAAATGTATTTCACCTTAAAAATATCTTCTCACAGAATTCTAGATCACACGTGGTCTGAGCTCTGGCCTAGCGCCATAAGCCTGCCTGCTGCACATGCATACCAGCTTGCAGACGCAGCACATGGTATCTAAATCATGCCCACTAAATTTTGATTTTAGGTAACATCCTTTTGACTTCAGCATTTTGGAAACAAGATAGATGGATTTCTAGGAGAATTTACAAGCCTTGAAGTTCTAACAAAACAAACTTGCTCTGATAAATTGTCTTTTTAAAGGACCATTGGTAAAAGTCTCTTTAACAATATAAATTGATATTTTGGTTCAATTTAAATGAGAAATTTTTTTGAATAAAACTGTTTTATGTTTCTTTAAGCCCATCTTCAAGGTGTGTGTATGTGTGAGTGAATGCAAGTTCCTGCTTTTAATTCATTATAATCCTACAGGTTTAAATCTAATTAGAAACTGACTATAAACAAAAAAAGATTCAATTCATAGAAAATGTTTGTTTTAAAAAAAAAAAAAAAGAAAATGTTTGTTTTACACCCCTTAGTGTTAACAATTTTAATTGGGTTTATAGTATGCATATTATTCAGTTTAATGATAGATTGTTGTTAATTATTAGTAATTGTTATTAATGGCTATAGTTATTGTTGTTGAATATAATTATTAATAACAATTGATAGAAATTCAGTCTAATGGTAAATTGTTCATTGTTACATGCTATTATGGACAATTATTCATAATAATTAATAATTGTGACTAATAATGGTTAACAATAATTATTAATAATTAATAATGGTGATTATTGTTGTGATTGTGGATAATTATTATTATTCTTCAAAAGTCATTAATAGCAAGACAAGATGGATCGTTCCAAAACTACAAACAACTTTGGCCTGTCTACTTTTGGAAATCCTCAATCTTTAGATTTGTAAATAGCATTGGGAAAGTTAGGCTTAGCAGAGGGACAGTTTAGGCATAGTTAACCAGAAGGGGCAGGATAGGGAAAGAATAGGAGTAAAGTTTAGAGATAGTTCATTAAAGGCAAATGGTTGGAAATGGGCCTAAGAGGTGGCATATGGATCTCAGCTGTTTAATGAGCTACTAGGACATTTATTCTAATATTGTAAAAATAAACCCATAACAAATTATAAAAATTTCATGTTTTTCATTGGACATCAAACAATATGGCTTTCTTCCCTTACAGGTCAACCTAATAAACCTATATTATGTATGTATGTGTATTAGTCAGGATTCTCTAAAGAGACAGAAGCAACAGGATGAATATATATCTATATACAATTTATTGATTTGCTCATGTGACAGAGTTCAAGGAGTCCAACAGTAGCCATGCCACACTGGAGAGGCTGAGAATCCAGGGAACTGCTCAGTCCACAAGGCTGGATGTCTCAGTAGTCCCAATCTGGTGCTGAAGGCCCATTGGATTCCAGGAGATCTGCTGGTCTCAATACATGCTGGGATACAAAGGGTTGATCACAGCAGCAAGACAAACTCACCAGTGAGAGAGGCAAGCCACAGGAAAAAAGGGACCAGCTCCCTCTGCCATGGCCTTTAATACTGCCTGCCGGCAGAAGGTAATGCCCACATTTGGGGTGGGCCATCCAGGTTGAGGTGGTCCAATCCAAAGATCCTTTTTCTCTTATTTGTTCCTTAGCACAGTCAAGTTGACACACAGGATTAACCATCACAAGTCCACCCCTTGTCAACTTGACACCCAATAAATAGCCTCTCCTTATGTTATGCTTAAATGTCAATTGCAAACAATGGCAAGGTCATAATTCCACCTAACATGTTATAAGTGTCTCATGTGCAATAACAAAGCATTATATCTTAGAGTAGGTGGTAATGTCCTTGAGGAGAACTTAGTCCTTCAGTATCTAATAACCTAAATATGACAACACTTAACACATATCTCAGTTGCACATTCAAAGGGGAACACAAGTATCCACTTAATATACATACATATATACATATATATATATACATATATAAACAAGCACATTCTTAACCAAATAGGACGAAGGTTAATATCTATTATAATCCACGTTTCTGCAACTGGTCCCGTGGCTTCAGCTGATATTTATGACTACCTTCTTCTACTACCCATTCTGTATTTCCTCCGCCATCAGCAAGCACCTCTGCAGGTCTTGGCTCTTTCCCTGGAGGAGTGACCCATACCTTCATCCCTGAAGGGTCTGGGCCATTTATTGTCCTGTCTGGTTTGGGTTGTTGGAGTTTCCCATTGACCTTAATCATAGGACATGGTAGCACCAGAAGGCGCCCTACAGCATCTCCTGCCTTCCAGACATAATCTTCCTTGCCCCCATTGTGGAGAAAAAGTCCAATTTCCCCATGGTAGTCTGGATCAATCACTCCTCCTACTACTGTTATTCCTTCCTTAGCCTGTTGGCTTAAAGGCAGTAGAAGCCCGAAGTGGCCAGGGGGAAGTCTTAGCTTCCAGTTCAATAGAACGTTTGCTGTATCTCCTGGCAAAAGCACTCCCCCCATTGGAGCCAAAACGTCTAGACCAGCAGAACGCAAGGTCGTGGGTACAGGAAGCAAAAATTTTCCTACTGGGTCACTAGGGGTGATAGTGAGTGGAATCATTCCCACTTCCACCCCTTGGTTCCTGGACCCATGAATTCTGGCTATAGGAGAAACAGTACCATATAGTGGACGCTGATTCAAAGCATATACTGCTTGCTGGAGAACCTTGCCCCAGCCCTCCAGGGTATTGCTACCTAATTGGCGCTGTAACTGTGTCTTCAAGAGGCCATTCCATCGTTCTATCAAGCCAGCTGCTTCTGGGTGGTGGGGAACATGGTAAGACCAGTGGATACCATGACCATGGGCCCACAGTCGCACTTCTTTGGCTGTGAAGTGAGTTCCTTGATCAGAAGCAATGCTGTGAGGAATACCATGACGGTGGATAAGGCATTCCGTAAGTCCCTGGATGGTAGTTTTGGCAGAAGCATTACGTGCAGGAAAGGCAAATCCATAACCAGAATAAGTATCTATTCCTGTAAGAACAAAACGCTGTCCCCTCCATGATGGAAGTGGTCCAATGTAGTCAACCTGCCACCAGGTTGCTGGCTGGTCACCCCGGGGAATAGCACCATATCGGGGGCTCAATGTTGGTCTCTGCTGTTGGCAAATCTGGCACTCGGCAGCAGCTGTAGCCAGATCAGCCTTAGTGAGTGGGAGTCCATGCTGTTGAGCCCATGCATAACCTCCATCTCTGCCACCATGACCACTTTGTTCATGGGCCCATTGAGCAACAACAGGGATAGCTGGAGAAAGAGGCTGACTATCCACAGAACGAGTCATCCGATCTACTTGATTATTAAACTCATCCTCTGCTGAGATCACCTTTTGATGAGCATTTACATGAGACACAAGTATCTTCACATCCTTTGACCATTCAGAGAGCTCTATCCACATACTTCTTCCCCAAATGTCTTTCTCACCAATTTTCCAGTCATGCTCCTTCCAAGTCCCTGACCATCCAGCCAAACCATTGGCTACAGCCCATGAATCAGTATATAATCGAACCTCTGGCCATTTCTCCTTGCAGGCAAAATGCACAACCATGTGCACTGCCCGAAGTTCTGCCCACTGTGAAGACTTTCCTTCACCAGTGTCCTTTAGGGTTGTTTCAGAAATTGGCTGTAATGCTGCAGCTGTCCACCTCTGGGTGGTGCCTGCATAGCGTGCAGAACCATCAGTAAACCAGGCCCTAGTCTTCTCTTCCTCAGTCAACTGATCATAGGGCAAACCCCATGAAGCCATAGGTGCATGCTTAAGCCCAGGAGACATTGTAACAGGAGTGGGAACCATAGGCATTTGGGCAACTTCTTCATGTAGCTTGCTTGTGCCCTCAGGGCCTGCCCGGGCCCTGTCCCGTATGTACCACTTCCATTTGACAATGGACTGTTGCTGTGCACGTCCTACTTTATGGTCTGGTGGGTCAGATAACACCCAGCTCATGATGGGCAGCTCAGGTCGCATGGTGACTTGGTGGCCCATTGTCAAACGTTCAGTTTCCACTAAGGCCCAATAGCAGGCTAAGAGCTGTCTCTCAAAAGGAGAATAGTTGTTTGCAGATGAAGGTAGAGCCTTGCTCCAAAATCCCAAGGGCCTCCGCTGTGATTCCCCTATGGGAGCCTGCCACAGACTCCAGACAGCATCTCTATCTGCCACTGATACCTCAAGCACCATTGGGTCTGCTGGATCATATGGCCCTAGGGGCAGAGCAGCCTGCACCGCAGCCTGGACCTGTTGAAGAGCCTTTTCCTGTTCCAAGCCCCACTCAAAGTTTGCTGCCTTACGAGTCACCTGATATATGGGTCGTAGTAACACACCCAGATGAGGAATGTGCTGCCTCCAGAATCCAAAAAGACCCACCAGACGTTGTGCTTCTTTCTTGGTGGAGGGAGGGGCCAGGTGCAACAACTTATTCTTTACCTTAGAAGGAATGTCTCTGCATGCTCCACACCACTGAACTCCTAGAAACTTCACCGAGGTAGATGGCCCTTGAATTTTAGTTGGATTTATTTCCCATCCTCTCATGCGCATATGCTTTACCAACAAGTCTAGGCTAGCTGCTACCTCCTGTTCACTGGGTCCAATCAACATAACATCATCAATATAGTGGACCAGTGTGATATTTTGTGGAAGAGTCAGGCGATCAAGATCCCTTCTAACTAAGTTATGGCACAACGCTGGAGAGTTAACATACCCCTGAGGTAAGACAGTAAAGGTATACTGTTGGCCTTGCCAGCTGAAAGCAAATTGCTTCTGGTGGTCCTTATGAACCGGTATTGAGAAAAAAGCATTGGCCAGATCAATAGCTGCATACCAGGTACCAGGAGACATATTAATCTGCTCGAGTAAGGACACCACATCTGGTACAGCGGCTGCAATTGGTGTCACTACTTGGTTGAGTTTTCGATAGTCAACTGTCATTCTCCATGATCCATCTGTCTTTTGCACAGGCCAAATTGGAGAGTTAAATGGAGATGTGGTAGGAATCACCACCCCTGCATCTTTCAAATCCTTGATAGTGGCATTAATCTCCGCAATCCCTCCAGGGATACGATACTGTTTTTGGTTCACTATTTTCCCTGGTAGAGGCAACACCAATGGTTTCCATTTGGCCTTTCCAACCATAATAGCCCTCACTCCACAGATCAGGGAACCAATGTGGGGATTCTGCCAATTTCTAATTATATCTATCCCAATTATACATTCTGGGACTGGGGAAATAACTACGGGATGCGTTCTGGGACCCACTGGGCCCACCGTGAGTCGGACTTCAGCCAAAACTCCATTTATCACCTGACCTCCATAGGCCCCTACTTTAACCGGAGGGCCACAATGCTTTTTAGGGTCTCCTGGGATCAGTGTCAACTCAGAACCAGTATCCAATAGGCCTCGAAAAGTCTGATTATTTCCTTTTCCCCAGTGTACAGTTACCCTAGTAAAAGGCCTCAGGTCCCTCTGGGGAAGGACAGGAGGAAGGCAAACAGCATAACTCTTTGGTATTGTGACAAGGTCCTTCCTCACTGGAACCCGGCCACCCCTTCATTCAAGGGGTTCTGGGTCTGTGAACTGTCTCAAGTCTGGAAACCGGTCAACTGGGCGGGATTCGCTACTCCTAAAATCAAATGTTGACTTCCTGTCATTCGTTCTAGAGCTTTTCTGCTTATACAGATCAAATAAAAACTTAGTAGGCTTCTTATGTATTTGGTTCCTGGGAACACCATGATTAATTAGCCAGTTCCAAAGATCATTTCGGGTCATGCCATTATAGGTATTGTTTTGCCTTTGCCACCCATTATGATAATTACTGTAACTACGCTCATCTGGCCTTCTGCGATTCAGTGCTGCCACCTGACGCCTACCCTGAGGTCCTGTTAGACCTACTACGTGTACATTTAATTTATGCAAACGAGCCACAACTTCTCTAACTGTAAGATCTGGCATAAGAAATAGAGCAAAAACAAAGCTCTTCAAATGTTCTGGTGTCTCTCTCAGTACTTTCCATCTTATAAATTCAGTGAGTGGCATGTCCTCTGGGTCCTCATATTGTGGAGAATGTGGTTTTACACTTCGAATCCACTCGAGCATGCCCATCTGCCTGACCCTCACAATCCCTTCATCAATACTAAGCCAAGGAATATCAGGCATCTCTAACTCGCTGTTAGTAGGCCATGTTTTAATAAATACATCAGCCAACCATTCAAATAAACTTTTAACACCTTTTTTAACTGCTCGAGCTTCCATGTTAAACCTAGAATCTCTACTCAGTGGGCTCATATCGATAAACTCAGTATGATCCAATTTTATATTCCTTCCACCATTATCCCACACCCTTAAAATCCAT
Organism: Rhizomys pruinosus; assembly: GCA_009823505.1. Classification (NCBI taxonomy): domain Eukaryota; kingdom Metazoa; phylum Chordata; class Mammalia; order Rodentia; family Spalacidae; genus Rhizomys; species Rhizomys pruinosus. The sequence continues at coordinate 1,455,120 of VZQC01015285.1, read as the reverse complement.
TCCCACACATATTCCTTAGGCTTCTGCCGGAATGAATCAGCAAACTCATTAATTTCTTTAGTGGTATAGCGCACCTCCTCGTGGACCACACTTTCTATCTCACCTTGAGGGGCTTGCTTAGACTTCAATCTGGTTATAGGTCTAGAGGCAACAATTGTTGGGCCCTAAGGGACATTAGCTCCCACTGGGAGGGGGAGATTAGTTTCCTCAGGCAAGGGTGGGGAGGAGGGATCTGCAGGGTGTGGATTCTCTGCTGAAGGTGGGGAGATTAATTCCTCAGATAAAGAAAATCCCTCAGAATCCGAGGGTTCAAAATCCTCATCATCGTAGTTCTCCCACACATCTGCATCCCAAGTTTCAGGGTTCCACCCTTTCCCCACCAGTGCTGTCACTTTCACTGCTGACACTCTTCATGGCTGGGAATTAAATTTGTGTTGTAAATCAGCCAAACGTATAATAAGGGCTCCAGCTTGATTTTCTGCCACGTTAGCTCTTTGGCTACTGGAGAGAAGATGCTCTTCCAGAGCACACTTGGAAACTTTTAAACTGTTGTTTCGAATCTGGAGCTGGTCATTTTTATCATTGAGATCCTTATTTTCCTCTATCACTTTATCCACAGATGCTAAGAGCAACCAGGCAACATCATTATTTTCCTTATTTTCCCACAATTTCTCAAACGTTTTATATATAGAGTCACTAAATTCCTTGCTTCTCACAAGAGGCGAGTTAGATGAGTCAAATGGATCTATCTTCATAATTACATCAAACAGTCTGCACCAAGGATTATCATTCCTCATCATGCCATCAGGAGAGCCTTCAGTAACTCTAGGCTTCATTGGGTTGGAGAGCTGGCTCCAGAAACTACCAAGCCCTCTAAAGAATTTCATTCTTTGAATTCTGTTTCTCTAGAACCACTCCTGGTACCAAAATCTGTATTAGTCAGGATTCTCTAAAGAAATAGAAGCAATATATAGCTATATACAATTTATTGATTTGCTGATGTGACAGAGTTCAAGGAGTCCAACAGTAGCCGCACCACACTGGAGAGGCTGAGAATCCAGGGAACTGCTCAGTCCACAAGGCTGGATGTCTCAGTAGTCCCAATCTGGTGCTGAAGGCCCGGTGGATTCCAGGAGATCTGCTGGTCTCAATACATGCTGGGATCCGAAGGGTTGATCACAGCAGCAAGACAAACTCACCAGGGAGAGAGGCAAGCCGCAGGAAAAAAGAGACCAGCTCCCTCTGCTGTGGCCTTTAATACTGCCTGCCGGCAGAAGGTAATGCCCACATTTGGGGTGGGCCATCCAGGTTGAGGTGGTCCAATCCGAAGATCCTTTTTCTCTTATTTGTTCCTTAGTCCAGTCAAGTTGACACCCGGGATTAACCATCCCAGTATGTATGTATGTATGTATGTATGTATGTATGTATGTATGTGTGTGTATGTGCATGCACATGGGTGTATGGATGTGCGTACTTGTGTTCTAAGTATATTTCAATGTTAACAGCCATGATACCAGTAAAAACTTTGCCTCTGATTTGGAACATGGCCCTTCCTTCTCAAGACGCAAATTTATATTAAACAGCCAAAACATAATTCAATTTCAACAAAGGTTATGGCTTACCTATTAAAAATTTTAAAATAATGGATCTACACTGCCACCTACTGGTTACACCCCTTCAATATCTAAAACAGAGATGCAACAAGGTTTTCATTGTATTAAAGTATTAATAAGTTTTTGGTTGTTTGGGAATAAAAAATAAAAGGTATACAAATTAAAAAATAAAAAAAAAAAGAATTCCAATTAATATCATTGCGGAATTCGTGGCCGCCATTTTTTAATTTTTTTCATGCATACAGGCTAAGCCTGCATTTTGTTCAGATGACCAGAGGGTAGCTGGTGTTGAGGCCTGCATTTCGTGACCAGTTGACTTGGAAAAAGGCTCCCTTTGTGGACCACCAACCTGGGAAGCTGGTGTGAAATTCCTGTCCTGGACTTCGGCAGGTGGAAAGTTATGGCCAAGAGTGGGAAACATGTCTCATTGTCCCAGGCTAAGGACCTGAGTCGGAAGTTACCTCTCTGGTCAGGTCACAGAAGTGACCAACTGTCCTCTACGCAATGAGGCCAGTTTCCTACAATGTCCACAAAGTGGGCCCTGTGTTTCGCTTTCCCCTTAGCAGGACTGCGTTGCACCTGTTCGTGACAAAGGAAGCTTCCTAGAAGCTCCGACTAAAACAAAAACAAAGAAACAAAAAAAAAAGCAAAAAAACAAAAAAAACCAAGATGGTTATGATGGTAACATCATCTCATGGAGCATATCTAGCCAGTCTTTAATTAACTGATGGGCATAAGAACTATAAAAGAAAATTTTATTAAGAGATAGATATTGTAAAATCTTTAAAGCATGTTTTCATGCCAGGCCTGGAGAAGGCCAAGAGCTTGGAGGAAGATAGTTATTAAAATCCACTTTGTAAGGTTTGCAGTTTAAAATGGTAATGCATTTGAACTAATTGGGAATCTAAAATATTAATCGTTTTATTTGTAATCTGTATTGAATTTCCAACAATAACTTTGGTGTTAAGGTACACAAATGGTCTCTATATTTTTCTGTGTTATACAGTATCACCTTGTAATATTTTTCCTTTACTTGTAGGACAATTTAAAGAAATTAAGTTTAAGTTCACTTCCCAAATAAGTAGCATACAGTCAATGAAAAACAATTTGGGTTAATTGGATGAAAAGTTACACCTTGGTTCCTGTTTATGGGTATGTGTAATACATCTTAGGCATCTATAGGTCAAAACATAAACATTTAAAAAACAAAAAGAGGGAGGTGGTATAATATTCCTTCTGTATTCCAAACCTTTTGATAAATTTTCAATTTTGAGGTCTTGAAACTAACAATGGGAGGAGATGTGTAGATGTAGCACATTTTTCCTATCTACTCGGCAGCTGAGGGACACTTGGGTTGGTTCCAGCTCTTCACTATTGTGAAGAGTGCTATAGTAAACATGGCTGTGCATGTATCTCTGTGGTAGGATGAATCTTGTGGTTTTATACCAAGGAGTTGTATGACAGGGTCAGGTGGTAAGCTTATTTTGAGTCTTTTAAGGGTTCTCCACACTGCTTTCCATAGTGGTTGTACAAGTTTACATTCCCACCAGCAGTGGATGAGCATTTCCCTTTCCCCCCAATCTCTCCAGTATTTAGTATCATTTGTTTTTTTTTAATTTATTTATTTATTTTTGTATGCATATGAATGTACTGTCTGCATGTAGGTTTGTGCACCCATGTCATGCAATGCCATGGAGGTCAGAAGAGGGCGTCGGATTTCCCTGGAACTGGAGTTAAAGACGGTTCTCAGCCACCATGTGGGTCCTCCATAAGAGTGGTCAGTGCTCCTAACCGCTAGGCCATCTCTCCAGCCCTCATTTGTTTTCTTGATCCTAGCCTGTCTTATTGGAGTGAGATGATATCTTAAAGTGGTTTCAATTTGATTTTCCTTAATTATTAGCGGTGTTGAACATTTTTTAAGATGTTTCTCAGCCATCTCTATTTCCTCACTTGTGAACTCTCTGTTCAGCTCTTTACTCCATCTTTTGAGTGAGCCATTTGTTTTCTTCTTTGTTCTTTGAACAGTTTATATATTCCGGAAGTTAATGCTCTGCAAGATGTATCAATGGTGAAGGTTTCCTCCCACTCTCTGGGTTTTCTCTTCACTTTCCTGATTGTTTCTTTTGCTGTACAGAAGCTTTTGAGTTTAATGAGGTCTCACTTGTCAATTGTCGACCTTATTTCCTGTGCGGCTGCTGTCTGATTTAGAAAGTCTTTTCCTACTCCAATGTCTTGTAAGTTGCTGCCAACTTTTTCTTATATCACCTGAGAGTTTTGGGTTTCATGTTGAGGTCTTTGATCCATTTGGAGTTGTTTTTTTGTGCAGGGAGAGAGGTAGGGGTTTAGTTTTATTTTTCTACAAGTGGTGATCCAGTTTTGCCAACACTATTTGCTGAAGATGCTGTCTTTCCTTCATTGAGTCTTCTTGACACCCTTGTCAAATATGAGGTGGCTGAAATTGTGTGTGATCAAGTTTGGATCTTCAGTTTTGTTCCATTGGTATACAGGTTTGTTTTTGTGCCAGTACCAGGCTGGCTTTATGTTTATATCCTTGTAGGATAGTTTGAAGTCTGGTAGAGAGATCCCCCCTGTATTGTTCTTTTCTCTCAGGGTTGCTTTGGCTATTCGGGGTCTTTTGTTTTTTCATATGAAATTAAGGATTTTTTCCCCAAGCTTGTGAAGAAACTCTTGGGGATTTTAATTGGTATTGCATTGAATCTGTATATTAATGTGGGTAGAATGGACATTTTTAGCATATTAATTTTTCCAATCCATGAGCATGGGAGATCTTTCCATCTTCTTATGTCTTCTTCAATCTCCTTCTTCAGGGGTTTAACATTTTTTGTTGTAGAGATCTTTGGTGTCTTTGGTTAGGTTTGTTCCTAGGTATCTTATTGGTTTTAAGGCTATTATGAGTAGGAAGGTCTCCTTGTATTCTCTCTTCAGTTGCTTGTTGTTGGTATAAAGAAAGGCTACTGATTTTTCTAGGTTAATTTTGTGTCCTGCAACTTTACTGAAACTCTTAATAATTTCTAAGAGTTTTCTGGTGGATTTTTAGCATCCTTTAAGTAAACTATCATGTCATCTGCTAAAAGGGACAGTTTGACTTCCTCTTTTCCAATTAGTACTCCTTTAATTTCCTTTTCTTGTCTTATTGCCATAGCAAGTGTTTCAAGCATTACATTGAAGAGCAGTGGAGACAGGGGGCAGCCTTGCTTAGTTCCTACCTTTAAGGGTAATGCTCCTACCTTTTCTCCATTTAGGATGATGTTGGCTGTGGGTTTGTTATATACAGCTTTGATTACATTGAGGAATGATCCTTCCAGTCCAATTCCCTCTAGGACTTTAAACATGAAGGGATGCTGGATTTTGTTGAAGGTTCTTTCTCCGTCAATTGAGATGATCATGTGGTTTTTGTCTTTCAGTCCATTTATGTGTTTTAAATTTACTGATTTTCATATGTTGAACCATCCCTGCACTTCTGGTATGAATCCAACTTGGTCATGATGGATGATCTTTTTTTGTGGTGGGTCTATATGCAGTTTGTGAGTATTTTGTTGAGAATTTTTGTATCTGTGTTCATTAATAAGATGGGTCTATAGTTCTCTTCTTTGGTTGTATCTTTGCCTGGTTTTGGTATTAGAGTGATGCTCTAATTGAAGGAATTGGGGAAATTTCCCTTTGCTTGTATCCTTCTAAACAGTTTTAGCAATAATGGTTGTAAGTCCTCTTTAAATGTTTTATAAAATTATGCTGTGAAGCCATCTGGGCCTGGGCTTTTTTTTTTAGTTGAACGGTTTCTTATTACATTTTCAATTTCTTCATATATTATGGGTCTGCTTAAGCTGTCAATCTCTTCTTGGTTAAGATTTGATGATTCCCAGGATTTCAGATATTCATCCATTTCTCTCAGGTTTTCAAATTTAGCAAAGTATAGGTTTTTGAAGTATTCCAGTATGTTTGTCTGCATCTTTTCATTGTCTGTTGATATTTCCCCTTTCATTACAAATTATATTGATTTGGAGTTGCTCTTTCTTTCTTTTGGTTAACTGGCCTGGAGGTCTACCTTGTCTATTCTTTCAAAGAACCAACTTTTGGACTCATTGATTTTTTTAGTATTTTTTCTTTATTCCTATGTCATTGATTTCTGCTCTGATTTTTGTTATTTATTCCTGTCTGTTGGGTTTAAGGTTCATTTGTTGTTGTTTCTCAAGTGTTTAATCATTGCTGCAATGTTAAATCATTTATTTGTGCTCTTTCTGTGTTTTTTTTTAATGTAGGCACCTAGGGCTATAAACTTCCCTCTTAGGACTGCTTTTAAAGTATCCCATATGTTTTCTTATGTTATATTGTCATTTTAATTTAGTTCCAGCTTTTAAAGTATCCCATATGTTTTCTTATGTTGTACTGTCATTTTCATTTAGTTCCAGGAATGCTTATATTTCTTTGTTTCTTCTTTGACCCATTCATTGCTCAGGAGTGTGTTGTTTAGTATCCATGTGTTCTTGTAGATAGTAGGGCTTATCCTGGTGTTGATATTGAGCTTTATTGCACTGTGTTCTGATAGAATGCATGAAATTATTTCAGTCATTTTATATTTGTTGAGGTTTTTTCTGTGTCCCAGCCCATGGTCAATTTGGGAGAATGTTCCATGGGGTGCTGAGAAGAAAGTGTATTCTCTGGTGTTTGGGTGGAATTTCGGTAGATGTCCATGAGGTCCCTTTGGTATATAATGTTTTCAGTTCAGATGTCTTTCTGTTTATTCTTTGTCTGGCTGACCTATCCAAAGGGTCCAGTGGCATATTAAAGTCCTCTATTATGAGCATGCTGGGGTTAATGTGTGCCTTGAGCTCTTGGAGAATTGTGCTTATAAAGGTTAGTGCAACAGAGTTTGATGCATATGTATTCATGATTGTGAAATCTTCATGGTTAATTTTTTCTTTGATAAGGATGTAATGGCCATCTTTGTCTCTTTTGATTACCTTTGCTTTGAAGTATATTTTGTCTCATATTAAAATAGCAACTCATATTTGCTTTTTGGTCCCATTTGCTTGGAATATTTTTTCCATCTTTTCACCTTAAGTTGGTGCCTATCCTTGAGGGTGAGATGGGTTTCTTGTAGACAGCAAATAGATGGGTTCTGTTTCCTAATCCATTCTCCCCATCTATGTCTTTTGATTAGGGAGTTTAATCTATTAATATTTAAAGTTATAATTGAGAGATTTGTGTTGCTTCCTTTCACTTTATTATCCATTTGTGGTTTTGGTCTAGATTTCTACTTCCGCAGTTATACTTTTATTAATTTCTCTTTCAGGGTTCCTGGGGATAGTTGCTCCTCTCCTCTGTCCTTTGAATTGCTTCAAATATTCTCTGAGGGGCTGGTTTTCCGGACATATATTCTATCATCTTGTTCATGTCATGGAAGATTTTTCCCTCTCCAAGTATAATTGACATTCTTGCTGGGTATAGTAATCTGGGTTGGCATCTATTGTCGTTTAGCACTGGGAATACTGTGGTCCATGTTCTTCTTGTTTTCATAGTTTGCACTGAAAAGTCAGCTGTAATTCTGATAGGTTTCCCCTTATATGTAATTTGTTTTTCTCTTGTGGCTTTCAGAATTTTGTCTTTGTTTTGGGCATCATGCATTTTAACTATGATATGCCATGGAGAGTTTCTTTTCTGATCTTGTCTATTTGGTGTTCTATGTGCTTCTTGTATTTGTATGGGTTTGTCTTTTTTTAGTTTGGAGAAATTTTCATCTATTATTCTGTTGAATATCTGATCAATAGCACTCTCTTGGGATTCTTCTCCTTCCTCTATTCCTATCATGTGGAGGTTTGATATTTTCATAGTGTCCCACATTTCCTTTTTTCCCACTTTTGTGTATTTTTAAATTTTTCATAATCTTTACTTGAGCTTTTTAGTTGTTCTATGTTATCTTCCAGGTCTGATATTCTTTTTTCTGCTTCCTCCATTCTGCTTCGGAGGCTTTTTTCCCATCCTTCTCTCTTGATTGGATGGGTGTTTGATTTCCTTTTTCCTTTTTTTTTTTTTTCTATTTTTTAAATTTATTTTTGTTATTATTTATTTATACATACATTTTATATCAAATCTAGACCCATGTCCCCGCATCCCCCCACCCCTCCAGAGCTCATGCATTCTGCCAAACATGCTATTCATCTCTTTCACAGTCTTTCTCAATATTCTTCATGGGGAAGTTGACTGTTTTTAGGAGAAGTTCACTGTGTCGGTCAATTCTTTGATGCAGTCTTTCTGTGTTGTTGTTGTTGTTGTTGTTGTTTTGAAGATGCATCACTCCCAACTGCTTTGGACAAAAGCTCAAGGGGTTATGCACAGGAAATACTTACAACTGAGTAATTGGCACTACCAACCACAGATGAAGGATACCATTCTTCGTTTGTTTCTCTGGGACTGTGTTACTTCACTCAGCATGATGTCCTCTAGCTCCAGCCATTTTCCTGCAAAGCTCATGATGTCGTTTTTCTTTACTGCTGCATAGAACTCCATGTGTAGATGTACCACATTTTCTCTATCCACTCATCAGTTGAGGGGCATTTGGGTTGGTTCCAGCTCTTTGCTATTGTGAAGAGAGCTGAAATAAACATGGCCGTGCATGTATCTCTGCGGTGGGGTGAGTCTTGGGGGTACATATCCAGGAGTGGTATGGCTGGGTCGAGTGGCAAGTTCATTCCAAGTCTTCCAAGGGTTCTCCACACTGCTTTCCATAGTGGCTGCACGAGTTTACATTCCCACCAGCACTGGATGAATGTTCCCCTTTCCCCACAACCTCTCCAAGCACTTGGTATCATTTTTTTCTTGATCCCAGCCAGTTTTATATGGAGTAAGAGATATCTTAAGTGGTTGATTGCATTTCATATGGCCTTAGGACGTTATAACCCTGTTGAAAACTTCTTGAAGGTCGTTTCTTCATACCATTCTCGAACTCCTGCCACTTGTGAACGATCTTTGTTCAGTTTATGCTCCATTTATTGAATCGTGGTCATATTCGTTTTCTTTCGTTCTTTGTTTTGTTGAGCTAGTTTAGTATATTCTGGAGAATCAGTGCTTTGTACAGATGATATCCTGCAGTCGCGGGTGAAGGTTTTCCTCCGCACTCTGTGGGAATTTCGTCCTTCCTTCCTCTAGTGTTATTTCTTTCTTGGATGCACAGGAAGCTCACTGAGTTTAATCTGACGGGGTACCCATTTTTGTCAAATCATATGACTCGTTCGAACTCCTTGGCAGCTTACGTTTGATTTAGGAAGTCCTTTTCTACATACTATGTTTCGTAGTCGTAGCTGCCAACTCTTCTTTCTTTATCGCTTAGAGTCGGTCGCTGGGTTTCACGTCACGTCCTCGAGCCATCTGGGAGTTAGATACTATTGTCTACGGGCGATTGAGGTAGGGGTTTTAATTCATGTTTCTGACCACGTGAGTGATCCAGTTTTGCCACACCCCTTGCTGAAGATGCGTGATCCTGCTCTATCATTGTATCTTCTTGGCCCCTGTCAATCAATATGAGATGGTGAAATGTGTATGTGCCTCAGGTGTTATGAGACTCCCATTCGGTTTTGTTCTCATTGGTCAACAGGTCTGTTTTTGCTCCCGAGTACCAGGGGCCTGTTTTTTATGCTATGAGGCCCTGTAGTAAAGTTTGGAGTCTGAATAGAGATCAGCCCCTGTGTATTGCTCTTTTAACTTAGGGTTGTTTTGGCTATTCGGGGGTCTTTTTTTTTTTTTTTTTTTTTTTTTTTTTTTTTTTTTTTTTTTCCCCAAGCCTGTGAAGAAACGGTTGGGGATTTTGATTGCAGTTGCATTAAATCTATACAGAGTTTTGGTAAAATGGGGCATTTTTATAATGTTAGTTTTCCCAATCCATGAGCATGGAGGTTTTTCCATCTTCTTATGTCTTCTTCAATTTTTTTCTTTAAAGGTTTAAAATTTTTGTGTTGTAGAGATCTTTGGTGTCTTTGGGTTAGGTTTGTGTCCTGGGTATTTTAGTGTTTTTTTGAGCTACAGATGGGAAAGGTCTTTTGAAATTCTTTCTCTTCTTCCAGTGGCTTGTTCTTGGTGTAAAGAAAGGCCATTGATGGTTTTTAAGTTATTTTATATCCTGCCACTGTTGGCGGAAGCTGTTTAATCATTTCTAGGAGTGTTTCGGTGGAGTTGTTAGCATCCCGTTAAGTAAACAATCAGATCATCAGCAAATAGGGATATTGACTTCCGCTTTTCCAATTATTACTCGAATTTCCCGTTTTCTTGTCGTGTTTGCTCTGAGTGGTTCAAGCCACGAATAATTGAAGAGGATGGTGGACGGGGGGCAGCTGCCGATTCCTACCTTTAAAGGGAATGTTTCTGTTCAGTTTTTCCCCATTTAGGATGAGATTGGGTGTGGGTTTCCTGTGGATATGGTTTTAATTACATTGAGGAAGGATCCCTCCAATCCAATGCCTTGTAGGAACTTTAAGCATGAAAGGGATGCTGGATTTTGTCAAGAGGCTTTTTTCAGCATCAATTGAGATGGTGGTGTATGTTTTTTAGCTTTAATTCCATTTATGTGTGTGATGATGTTTTTTATTGATTTTTCGAATGTTGAAACATCCCTGCGTCTCTGGAATGAATCCAACTTGGGTCATGATGGATGGAAACTGCTTGATGTGGGCCTGTATGGGATTTGCCAGTAATCCTGTTTAGAAATTTTGGGCATCTGTGTTCATTAGGGTGGGTCCTATAATTCTCTTTTTTAGTTGTATCTCTGCCTGGTTTTTGGTTAACAGAGTGTTGCTGGCTTCGAGAGGAGATTAGGAGGAATTCCTTCTGATTGTATACTTCTAAAACAGTTTCAGTAATAATGGGTTGTAAGGTCGTTGTGGAACTGTTTGTTATAGAATTTCTGGATAGAATTCTGACGTGAAACCATCTGGGCCTGGGCGTTCTTTATGTGGGAGGTTTCGTGATTACAAATTTCTCTTTCTTCATTTGTTATGGGTATTTTAGGCTGTTGATCTCTTTTTTGTTGAGCTTTGGTGATTCCCAGGAAATCAGATATTCTTCCATTTCTTCTTGGTTTTTCAAACTTTGTAGAGTATAGGTTTCTTAAGTATTCCCATATGAGGTTTGTCTGGATATTTGCCTTGTCTGTTGTGATATGTTCCCCGTTCAAGCATGGATGTATTGATTTGGAGTTGTTTCCTCTCTTCTTTCTTTTGGTTAACTGACTAGAAGGTTCTGTCTTAATCGTGGTTATATTCGTTTAAAGAACCAACTTTGTGGATTCATTGGATTTTTTTTTGTATTGTTTTCTTTCTATTTCAGTATTTCTGCTCTGATTTTTGTTCTTTATTCCTTTCTGTGTGTTTGCTTTAGGGTTTCAATATCTGTTTTGCCTCTCAAGTGCTTTTAGCTATAGTTTTAGATCATTCACTTGTACTATTTCTGTTTTATTAATGTAGGCACCCAGGGGGGGGACTATAAATCTCCCTCTCTGGACTGCTTAAAGTATCCCATAGGTTTTGTTGTGTTGTATTGTCAATTTTTTTATTGGGTCATTCGTTTCCGGAGGCTTTTTATTTCTTTCTTGTATCTTTCCTGTCCTTGACCCATTCTTTTTTCAAGAGTGTGTTGTTTACTCTACATGTGTTCTTGTAGGCAGGGGGCTTTCCATCCTGGTGTTGATGTTGAGCGTTATTGCCTGTGGTCTGAGAGAATGCATGAAATTATTTCCAACGGTTTCTGGTATTGATGGAGGTTGCTTCTTCTGTGTCCCAGTAAGTGGTTGGTCGATTTTGGAGAATGTTTCCGTGGGGTGCTGAGTAGAAAGTGTATTCTCTGGTATTAGAGGGTGGGGGGGGGGGGGGAATATTTGGTAGAAGGTCTATGAGGTCCTTTGGTGTATCATATCGGTCATTCAGATGTCTCTCTGTTTATTTATGCTTTGTCCTGTGGACCGCTAGCCAAAGAATTCAGTTGGGGTATTGAAATCAGCCCTACTAGAAATGACAGTGTATGGGTTAGTCGTTGACTGGTGAGGCCTGGAAATTGTCCTGTTATAAAAGTTGGTGCACCAGAGTTTTTGGTGCATATATATTCATAATTGTGGAAATCTTCTTGGTGAATTGTTCCTTTGATAAAAATATAATGGCGTGTCTTTGTCTCTTCTGATTTCTTTTTACTTGAAATCTATTTTGTCTGATATTAAAATGCAACACCGGTTTTCGTTTTGGCACCATTTTCTTGGAATATTGTTTCCATCTTCACTTTTTAAGGTGGTGCCTGTCCTTGAAGTAAGATGTGTTCCTTGGTAGACAGCATATCGGTGGATTCTGTTTCCTAATCCAATCTCCCAGTCTATAATGTCCTTTTTGATTGGGAATTTATTCCATTAATATTTAAGGTTATGACTGATAGGTTTGTGTTGCTTCCTTTTGCCTTATTATCCATTTGTGGTTTGAGTTTTGGTTTCTACTGCAGTTATGCTTTTATTGATTTCTCTTTCTAGGTGCCTGGGGTTGGTTGTTCCTTTCTTCTGTCCTTTGAATTGCTTCAAGTATTCTCTGAAGGGTTGGTTTTCTGGACATGTATTCTTTCAAGTTGTTTATGTCATGGAAGGTTTTTCTTTCTCCTTCAACTATAATTGACATTTTTGCTGGGTATAGTAACCTGGGTTGGCATCTATTGTCCCTTAACACTGGGAATGCTTTGCTCCAGGTTGTTCTTGCTTTCATAGTTTGCATTGAGACGTCAGTTGTAATTCTTATAGGTTTCCCCTTATAGGTCACTTGTTTTTCTCTTGTTGCTTTAAGGATTTTGTCTTTGTTTTGGGTGTCTAGCATTTTAACTATGATGTGGCGTGGAGAATTTCTTTTCTGATCTTGTCTGTTTGGAGTTCTATGTGCTTCTTGTATTTGTATTGGTTTGTCCTTTTTTCATTTGGGGAAGTTTTCATCTATTATTCTATTGAAGATCTGATCAATACCATTCTCTTGGGATTCTTCTCCTTCCTCTATTCCTATGATGCAGAGGTTTGATCTTTTCATAGTGTCCCACAGTTCCTGATTGTTCCACTTCTGTGTATTTTTAAATTTTTCATAATCTTTCCTTGAGGTTTTTAAGTTGTTCTTTGTTATCTTCCAGGTCTGATATTCTTTGTTCTGCTTCCTCCATTCTGCTTCTGAGGCTTTTTCCACTCCTTTCCTCTTGATTGGATGAGTGTTTGGTTTCCTTTTTGATTTCCTCTTCTGATTTCTTTAGTATTTCTACTTCTTTTTGGAGCATCTCAATCTCTTCCTGTAGCTCTTTGCTTCGCTGGTTGGTTTCCTTATCTTTTTCAGCATGGGATCTTTTCAGTGTTTCTACTTCCTTCCAGAGTTTGTTGTTCTCTCTCTCTAGGTCCTTCTTGAGTTCTTCATTCTATTTTCTTAGTTCTTTGATTTGTTCTTTATAATCTTGTAGTTCTTTAAATATGTTCCCAATTGTGTTCCTGATATCTGTCTCCTGGGGCATCCCCAGAGGGATCCCACTGCTAGGGTTGGTAGAGCTTGGTGGTGGATTATCCTGCACCTTTCCTGTGTTGTCTCTTCTTTGTGTTCCTGGCATATGGGCTTCTCCTTGACTGTATTCCAATATGAGTCCTAAATGCCTCTTCTCTGTGTTGAAGGCTTGCTTTGCTTGCCTCCTTCAGATGCTTTCATAATCCTAGTTGGCAGGGGCGGGGCGTTCTTCAGCCCGCTCCCCTGTACCTTGCACTGGCCTAAGGAGACTTCAGATCTCAAGAGTCACACATCCCACCTTTAATACTGGCTGGGAGGATAACTCCGCCCCTACAGCCACAAAAGCCAATCAAGCCAAAGACAGCTGGATTAAGGGATCAACAATCAGCCTTGCTGAGGCACCCAGTTCCTACCTGTCTCCTGCTCTTCCTTCCACTGGCCTCAGGAGATCTCCTTGATTTCCTTTTTCATTTCATCCTGTGATTTCTTTAGTATTTCCGCTTACTTTTGGAGCTTCTCAATCTCTTCCTGTAGCTCCTTTCTTCACTGGCTGCTTTCCTTTTTCATCTTAGCATGGAATCTTTTCAGTGTTTCCACTTCCTTCAAGAGTTTGTCATTCTCTCCCTCTAATTTTTTCCGAAGTTTGTCATTCTCTTCCTCTAGGTCCTTCCTGAGTTTTTCATTCTCTCCCCTTAGTTCTCTGATTTGTTCTTTATATGCTTTGATTTCTTTGAATATGTCTACAATTGTTCTTCTAAGATCTGTGTTCTGGATTACGTCTGGGAGATCTCATTGTAGGAATCTTCTATAAGATTGGTATTGGGTGTGGAATTATTCTGCGCTTTTCCCATTTTGTTCTTTCATTGTGTTTTTGGCATGTGGGTTTGTTTTTTGTTTGTATTCTTATGCAAATCTCAAATGTTTCTTTACTGTTGCTTGCTTCCTTCAGATGCCTTGGTTCTTTTCTCCTTGTTTATGGAGTGTTGATTTGTCTAGGTTTCAGGCTTTCAACTTTAGTTATATATTAGAAGGTCTAGCTCACTCTTCCCTTTCTGTTCTGAAGATTCTCCAAAAACTGGGTAGGTAACAACCAGATCAGTACCCTGATGAGCACTGTGCTCACTCTGCTTCCTCCCAGCCAGTTCTTCTAGGTTGGTTGTGAGGCTTGATGTTGCAGGATTGGAGTTGTGTCAGGTTCACTATTTAATTTATTGCCTTGTGTCCCAGAATCACTGCTGTAGTCCCATTTGGACACTTGCTCCACAATTCTAGTTGGGGAGCAAGTTGTGTGCTCTAGCTGGTCCGGACAAAGCCCCCAATCTGTATGCACCAGAGTCTCCAAGTGGTATCAGGCTCACCTGTGGTTCAGCTGGCTGGGGGACTCTGCCCCCACAGGTGCACAAGCCAATAATCCAATAATCCAATAATCCAATAAACCAATAATCCACTTGGCTGAAGCACCTGGCCTCTACCCTGTGCTCCAGATTTTCTGGCCAAAGCCCCCAGTCTCTAGGCACCTGAGTCCCCTAGTGGGTACAGGTCCACCTTTGTTCCAGCTAGCTGGGTACCCTGCCCCCATAGCTGCACAAACCAATAAATAATCCAATAAGCCAATAAGCCAATAATCTGCTTGTCTGAAGTGCCCGGCCCCTACCTTGTGCTCCAACTGGTCCGGCCAAAGCCCCCAGTTTTTATGCACTGGAGTCCCCTAGTCACAACCGGCATATAGATTTTTTTTTGAGACAGGGTCTCACTATGTAACCCTGGCTGGCCTGGATCTCTCTATGTGGACCAGGTTAGCCTCCATCTCACAGAGATCTGCCTGCCTCTGCCTCCTGAGTGCTGGGACTAAAGGCATTCACCACCACATCCAGCATTTAAAAATATTCTATGAACAAAATCCACAAACATGGTAGTTTCCCATGGTTTTCTCTGATCTTCGTGCCTCAATTCTTCCAGTTTGTCTTCCTGAGAAGTTGGGTATCTGGTTCAATCTAAACCAGGAACAGTGAGAGAAGAACTTTTTGGTATCAAGAACAATTTTCCTGGCCCTACTTCTGATATTTTACATTATGCTGAGAAATTAAACAGGTTGTGTAAGGTTAAGGAAGTTTCTTTTTATTCCTATTTGCTAACAATGTTTTTCTTCTTCTTCTTCTTCTTCTTCTTCTTCTTCTTCTTCTTCTTCTTCTTCCTCTTCCTCCTCCTCCTCTTCCTCCTCCTCCTCCTCTTTCTCCTTCTTCTTCTTCTTCTTCTTCTTCTTCTTCTTCCTCTTCTTCTTTTTTGGTGTTTTTGAGACAGGGTCTCAACTGTAGCCCCAGCTGGCCTGGAGTTCAACTCTGTAGACCAGGATGGCCTTGAACTCACAAAGATCCACTTGCCTCTGCCTCCCAGTTAATGCTAGGATTAAAGGCGTGCACCACCATGCCTGGCCTAGAAAGCTTTCTTTAAATCATGAATGAATAGATACTAAATTTTAGTAGGCCAATTTAACACCCTTTTCATTTATGTTATCATTTTTACACATCTACTTATTTGATAATAATGGCTAGTTGAAAGTGCATTTTAAAATAATCTCCTTACACTTGTAATATTTTAGATCAGGAAAATTTAAAATACCTGTCAAAGAGTTTATGCCTTAGAATGTCATTCTTTAATGGACTCTCTCTCTCTCTGTATATAACCTGGTGGAAGCAGGCTGCCATGTTATGAGGTGCTCGGGTCACCCTCTGAAGATGCCTACATGGAAAGGAAGTGAGTTTCTTGCCTACAATCAGCATGGACTTGACATTTACAGGCATTTCCACATTTGCTAAAGTGAAAACCCCAGAACCTCTATGTGGCTATATTTGAGGCTGGGTCTTTACTGAGGAAATCAAGTTAAAGGTCACTAGGTTGGCTCCAATATGCCCGGCATCCATCCAAAATGGAGGAGATTTTAATAGTCGTAGGTAGAGGGAGATGACAACATACAGAACCAAAGAAGAGGGTGGTCTGTGAGCCAGGAGAGGGCCTGAAACACAGACTTTCTTCACAGCCTTGGAAGGATACAACTCTGTCATTGCCTTGGGAAATTTTTGGATTTTTGGATACCAGAACTATATGAAAATAAATTTGATATTTAAAGCTGGGTGTGGTGGCACACACCTGTAATCTGAGCATGTGGGAGGTGGAGGCAGAAGGATGAGCACAAGGTCATCCTCTGCTATGTTGAGTTCAAGGCCAGCTTGGGCTACATAAGACACTATCTCAAAACAATAGCAATAACAGAAACAAAAACCAATGAATGATTGGATTAATGAATTTGTTATTTAAGCTATCTAGTCTGTGAAATTTTGTTGTAACAACCAATTATAGGATGAACTGCATTTCCTCACCCCTATTCAAGTCCTAACCTCCTATTTCCTTAAAGCGTGACTGTGGTGGTTTGAATGAGTATCCCCCATAGGCTGTAAGTATTCAGACATTTGTCTCCAGTTGGTGGCACTGTTTTTGGAGGTCTTAGAAGGTGTGGCCGTGCTAGAGGAAGTACGTTATTGGGGGCAGGCTTAGTGAGTTTAACAAGCCTCGTGGTCTCCAGTCATCCTCTCTCTGCTTGCTGTGCTCTTTGCGAGATGTGACCCTCTGCATGCTGCTCCAGCTCCAGCCGCCATGCCTCCCACCACAATGGACTCTAATTCCCTGGAACCGTCAATCGTAAGCTCAAATAAACTCTTCCTTTAATAAGTTCCTTGGTCATGGTGTTTTATCACAGCAACAGAAAAGTGACTAATACAGTTATTTGGTACCAGAGAGTGGGCTGTTGGCTGTGAAGAACCTGACCATGTGGATGTCTGGAGAAATGTGGAAGACTTTGGAACTTTGGGCTAGAAAGGCTGTTGACTACTGTAAGCAGAGCTTAAGGGGCCATTTTAGTAGAAGCCTGGAAGAAAGCATGGCTGCAAAAGATGTAGTTCTAGAGGAAAATAAAGACTTAGGCAGCAACCGGGATATTTTGATAAAGAGTCTGGCAGCAGTGTGCCCACAGCCCAGATGCTTGCCTGATGCTAAGTTGAAAAGCAATGGACTGATGTCTTTGGCAGAGGATATTTCAAGACAGCCTAATGTAGAAATGGTGGCGTGGCTTTTAATGGTGAATATTATACAGATCTACAGTGAAAAAGAGCAAATGGGGCAGAAGGAAATGCAGAATGTACAGTTTGGATCTGAAAAGTACACTAGGAAGATTAAAGGTGGGGCCAAGGCATGTGAAGGAGAGGCTCCCTTTCAAAAGGAGACTAAAGTGATTAAGGAGAGGCCTGGAGATTTACAAGTAAACAAAAGAATCAGTACCTTCAGGGCAAGACCACACCCAGCTAATCATCCAGCTTTTGAAAGGAAAATACTGAAAGCGTTTTCTGCTCCAAGTTCAGGGCAGAGAAAAGTTGCAGATGTGGTTGAAATAGGCCAGGGTCCATCCCAAACTTGTAGCCAAACTTGGCAGTTTCATTCACGTGGTGCTGGCTTTAGAGGCATGAAGTTTGCAAGAGTGAAGGGGTCATCAGTTCTTCCTCCACGGTTTCAGAGAACTGCCAAGGTCAGGCAGAGTGCAGCAGGGGTGTCCCTGCATAAAGAAGGCCCTGATAGGCCATTGCATGAAGCTGTGAAGCTGAAGCCTGGTTGGCAGCAGAGACCCCAAGAAGACATTCGAGATGCCAGACCTGTGAGATATTTGCCAAGGAGAGCAGCATACAGGGAGTGGTACCAGCCTAAGAAAGAGATGTATGTTGCAAGCAAAGCTGGAAGAGCTAAGCCACCTAAGTCCTTTGGATGTCAAGTCCCAGAAGTTGCACATGGAGCTACTGGACTTGGTTTTTGCCCTGCTGGTTTTTGGTCTTGTTTTGGTCCAGTATTTCCTCATTATGCCTCTATTCCTCTCTTTTGGAATGGGAATGTGTATTCAGTTCCACTGTATGTTGGGAGTTTGTAATTTGTCTTTTGATTTTACAGGAGCTTACAGTTAAGATATTGGCCTGAGTCTCAGAAGAGACTTTGGACTGTAGACTTTGGAATGGCATTGAAACTGGTAAAGACTATGGGGACTTTTAAGGTTGGACTAAATGCATTTTACATTTTATATGGTCAGGAGCCTATGGGGGCCAGGGAGTGGAATGTGGTGGTTTGAATGAGTGTCCCCCATAGGCTGTAAGTATTCAGACATTTGTCTCCAGTTGGTGGCACTGTTTTTGGAGGTCTTAGAAGGTGTGGCCGTGTTATTGGGGGCAGGCTCAGTGAGTTTAACAAGCCTCATGGTCTCCAGTTGCTCTCTCTCTGCTTCCTCTGCTCTTTGCGAGATGTGACCCTCTACATGCTGCTCCAGCTCCAGCTGCCATTCCTCCCGCCAAAATGGATTCTAATTTCCTGGAACCGTCAATCGTAAGCTCAAATAAACTCTTCCTTTTATAAGTTCCTTGGTCATGGTGTTTTATCACAGCAACAGAAAAGTGACTAATACAGGACCATATTTGGAGGTAGCTTTGTCTTGTGTTTTGGGTCTTCTTGCTGTTTTGAGGCAGAGTCCCCAATGAAGCCCACAGTGACCCTGAGCTCATGCTCCTCCCACCTCAGCTCCTGTGTGCTGGGACCACAGAAGTGATCAGCTGAGCTAGTCCTTAGGAGGTCACTAAAATTCAGTGAGATCCTTAAGATGGGACCTAATCAGATATGTGCCTGTCAGAGAAGAGCACGACACAGACACAGATCAGGGATGTAGTATGGACATGGAAACAAGCACTGGAAGCCACCTCTTGAACTGGACTTTGTGCCTTCAGAAATAAATAGCTGTCTAAGCCACACAGGCTGTGCTATCGTCCTAGCAAAACCAGTGATTCAGCTTGAGAGTGGAGCCTCCAGCCCCAGAAAAACTGCAGATGAGCTCACCCACGGCCATTTCTGAGCTATCTCAGGAGGCTTCAAGGCAGAGCTACTCAGGCAAGCTGCTTGTAAATTCCCAACCCACAGAAGCTGTATACATCAAGAATGCCTGTCTAGGGGCTAGAGAGATGGCTCAGCAGTTAATAGCGCTGACTACTCTTGCAGAGGACCCGGTTTGCTTCTCAATGAATCGAATCAGCACCCACTGGTGGCTAACAACAACCGTCTGTAACTCCAATTCCAGGGGATCCAACGCCCTCTTCTGACCTCCTTGGGCACTGCATGACATGGGTACACTCACACACATGTACGCAATGCACTCAACAAAAATATAATAAATAAAATATAATAAGTAAATGCTTGTCTTATTTTAAACTATTAAACTTTAAGATGTTTTGTTATGTAGCAATAAATACAATAAATTAAGCAAACAACAATAATTGATTCTTTTTACTTCTATTTATACTCAGGAAAATCCTGTATACCATTCAGAACTCAATTTGATGTCATAAATACAATCTTATCTTGAAACCTATTGTTTTTTATTTTTTATTTTTATTTTTTTGAAACCTATTGTTTTAAAGAAATAAGTTCTCTGTTACTCAAGTTTAAATTTGAAAAGCATTCATTACTTTTAGTCTCAGTCCAAATTTATCATGTTGAAAAAACAGAGCACTTAAACTTATTTGGTTCATTAATATGTCTGGATAAAGCAGAAAATTAAAGTAATAGGAGAGAATTTTCCTTCATATAAATATATTCCTTTTAGTTGAATCACCACAGGGTCTGAACGAGACCTGACTCTGCTGCACGTGTTCTCCTCCAAGCAAAGGAAAGCAAATGCCCAAGAGTCACACAGAAACTGCAGGCATGCGCACGCACCTCTTGATGGCCACCAGCTCCCCAGACTCGTTGCTCTTGCCCATAAGCACACTTCCATACGTGCCGTCCCCCAGCTGCCTCATGGTTGTGTATCGGTTCATCTTGGAAAGAAGGGCTGCAGCAGAGGCTGTTGCCTAAAATGACTTCCTTGTTGAATATCAATTTAAATGCTTCTTTATTTGGGGTTGTTTTCCTTCTTGTTACACTGGTGACAGGTCTGTCATCATTAAGTACAGGATCTTCCTTGAGATCAGGTAGGCTCATGAGATATAGCAATAAGGAATCCGGCAAAGAAACACTGGTTCCGTTCTTATGAACACCCTGTGGAAAACAAAGCATTACACTTGTAGTAGAGTCTCTACAGAACATCTACTAATGCCCTAGACACAGAGAATAATGATAGCTGGCATAAAGGTGATTGTCAGAGTCATTTTTTATTTACTTTGCTTAATTTGGATAGTTGTATTCTACTGGATATTTTAAATAAATGGCATAATTTTAAATTTAACATTTTAAATAATGCAAACATTGTTTCAAAGAATGGATGTGATTTAGATGTCTGACTTTCCCAGGTCTTCTTAGGAAAAAAGCATAGGTTATAGCCAATAAAAGAGACTCCCAGAATAAAGCTGTGAGGCTACTGAAAATCATTACCTCTCTCATAGATCACAAATGCTGTCATCCAAATAATGGCCACTCTCACTGAAACCAATTGGAAGTACATATATTCCTACAACCAAAAGAATTAACATTGGTGGGAGATTCTGTTTCTGTACCTCCTGACAGAATCCCACAGCCCTGCCCTTGACTAGCCACATGTAGAGTGGAAGAAGAATGTCCACACTCCCTATCACCACCTGGCCATGTGACTTTCTCTGGTCAATGAGCTATGACAGAGGCAATATTTGCCTCATCAGAACAGAAGCTTTAACAGCTATCCTAGGGTCAGCCAGGGGTGTGGTATGTCCCAGGGCAGGCTGCTCTTCAGCCTGGGTCTTAGGATTGAGGAAGATATATAGACCAAGGACAGTGCTGTGACCAAGCGCAGCCAGTCCATGGTGGGAATGGGAAATGCAGCTTTGTGGTTGATGACCTGCTACCAAAGCCACAGGGACCAGCAAATAATCCAGGATCATTGCTGCCTTTCACCTCTTTGGCCATGCAAAGGTCCTACAATGACTAGATGGGTAGTTGGGGGCACTGTCCTTCATGGGGAAGATAAGACAACCTAACTGATGTTAAACCATGAGATGATAATACACATCAAGAACAGAAGACCTGTGTGAATCCTATGCAAGCAACGCCAAGTAGCCATTAGCCTGAAGTCAATTAGGGAAAGTATTATAAGTTCACTGTTGATTCTACCTTTTCCTTCTATTTTATTTTATTTTTTGATACATGTTCTGAAACTCACTATGTCGACCAGGCTGGCTTCAAATTCATGTGTGATCCTTTGGTCTCTGTATCCTGAGTACTGGGATTACAGATGTGGATGGCCATGTTCTGCTATTTAAACTTTTTCATTAATAGGCTTCATTATGTCATGTTCACACATGTATCCTGGCCGATACTGCCTTCCTCCTCTATCCCTCTCCCCTTAGATCTTACTGCCTACTAGTCACCTTTCCATTTTCCTGTCCTCACACATTCTGTTATTCTCTTGTCTTCCCCACTCCTCTTTTTAAAAACACCCCTTTCTCTTCTTATGGTCCCCGTTCTAGTTTCCTGACTTATCAGCACACTCAAATCTCACATAAATATCCATATGCAAAAATTAGGAGCTAGCATCCATGTGGAATCCATCTGAGTATGGGATACCTCATATAATAATTTTCTTAAAATAAATTATATTATATTTAATATAATAATTTTCCAATCCATTCATTTTCACTAATATTCATAGTAATTTTATATACTTCTGTTTTGAGTTTTTCACTTAAATTAATTAAATTTACAGGTGTAGCTAAAGTTAATGATTTGGGGGGGGGGTTTGAGACAGGGTCTCCCTGTAGCCCCAGCTGTCCTGGAATTCACTATGTAGACTGGGCTGACCTTGAGCTCACAGAGATCCACCTGCCTCTGCCTCCAGAGTGAGTGCTGGGATTAAAGGTGTGAACCACTACGCCTGGCTTAAAGTTACTGATGTTTACATTTGTGAACTAACATTGGCAGCGATGGCAGCAGAGCATAGTTCATAGACGCCATTTTCTTTCTTTTCTTTTCTTTCTTTCTTTTTCTTAATTTTCACTTGGGCCATGAAGATAGCTCAGTGGAAATGTACTTGCTGGTAAGCTGATAACCTGAGTTCAAACTCTAGAATCCACATGATGGAGGGACAAAACCAACTCCCACAATCTGTGCTCTGACCTACACATATGCACCCTATAGCACTCACACTAAGTAAATAAATGAAACAAAGTTTTTCCTCTTCTAATATATAAGACTAAAACCTACAAAGATTTGAAAAGATCTCATTTGGAAATAATCTTGTAGAAGAATACAAACAAAGAAAATACATTTATATACTACGCATTTTCTACCCCACTTTATTATCTGAGCACTCTTCACACGCACACACACTTGCCGTGCATACACGTATCTTTTGTTTTGAAACATCTACACACATCGACACATCTTACATACATCGTACCTCCATCCCCACACTGAAGATGAACACGACACCTGAGTGATGCATTCCTATTCCAATACTGTCAGCTGATTCAGTCCTGACCTTGGAACACACCGCCCCTCCCAGTGTAGAGGCCAGTCTGTGGTCACTTAGTGGTCATGTAGATATAGAGCTTTCTTTTTTATCTTTTATTTATTATTACTTTTTATTTTATGTGTATGAGTGTATTGTCTGCATGTGTGTTATGCACCCATGTCCTGCAGTTCCAAAGGAGGTCAGGCCCATTTCCAACAGACCAATTTCCTTACAAGGAAATCTAAAACTTCAGGGATTGCTGAAATGTCTGAGAAAGAATTCAGAGTTTTACTTTTTTTGTACTATGTGTTATGATTTAATCTACAGACTAAGATGTATTTGTTTCCATTCAAGTCGTTTTGGTAATTCATTATCCACATCAGATTACTACCTATTGTTTCCCAGCTGCTCTAGGTCAAGAGACAAACACCCATCTTTTGAGGAAATGTGCTCTCTTTAGGTTTAATGACCCCTTCTGCTTAAGTAACAATAGAGAACTTATTTGTGGGACAGGCTATCACATTCATTATGTTAGTAAGAATACAAGATAAAACCACTGGAGGATTAAATGAACTGTCTATGATCAATCAGAGAAAGGAGGGGGGAGTTGGTCTGATACTTGTATTGGCTCGAAGCTGTTTGGGTTCTCAATGTAATCTATTATAGTCTCCATTCTTATGAAATTTTTCCATCTCTGCAGTATATAAAGGAGCCATGTCCTTTTCTCTTAAACCATATAACATCTGTACCACCAGGCAACTTTAGGATCCCAACCCAATTCCCCTCCTTCAAACACCAGCATTCCTCCAGCCGTGCACAAGGGTGTGCTGTGCCAGCTACTCCCCATCTTAAAACCCAGGGCTGCACCTGCATCATCCAGATTCCTGGAACGACATTGAAAATGTCTCTGAAACAGTGACAGGAAAGAAAGTATGGGATATTAGAACTTGGAAATTTAAAGCAGAAAAAATTGACATGAAGCACCTGTCACTAATTTAATTCAGAAATATAATGGTGTGGGGGCTGGGGAGATGTCTCAGTACTTGCTGCTCAAGCTCAGTGAGGACCTGCATTTGGATCCCCAGCACCCATGTTAAAAGCAAAAGGCTGTATGTCTGTCATAGCACTGCTGTGGGGGGCAGGGACAGGAGGATCCCTGGCGAGTGCTATCCATTAGCCTAACTCCAGACTTGGTAAGAGACCCCATCTTGAGGGAATAAGCAGGGCATCTGACCTCCTCTGGCCTCTGCATGCATGTGACACAGACATATAACGACAAAATAGCATTAGCTTTCCTTTAACCCAATTATTTTCCTGATAACATCTAACAGGAGACAAGCATTGAGAATGAATGTGACAGGGAAGAAGTCATGGGGATGGTTCAGAAAAAAAGAAAAACTAGACTTTAATCCTAGCACTTGGGAGGCAGAGGCAGGTGGATCTTTGTGGGTTCAAGGCCAACCTGGTCTACAGAGTGAGTTCCAGGACAGCTGGGGCTATAGGGAGACCCTGTCTAGAAAAGACAAAAAAAAAAAAATTATACTTGATCTTTGAATAACAGACAGAAATTCCTGATCTGTTCTAATGGTATCAGTGAACATTGGCAAATAGGTTGCGCATATTTGAAGAAAAATGATAAGTCATCACCTATATACAATGTTCTGAGTCGCTCACCGAGCACAGGGTACTTACTTAACTAGCATTGCTTGCTCCCTTTTGCCTGCTTTATTTCATCCTTTAGCTGCTGTTGAGGACAATAGCTGAAAGCTATAGCCATATTTTCCTTATGGAGCATTAGTACTATCCATGAGGTAAATCTATGTAAATCTCTGGTCATTAGCATCTATTTCTTGCTATGTGAGTCCACAGAGTGTCTTTGAATTGCTTTAGCCACCTGCCTGATAGTCTGCATTCCCATATTCCTTCTGTTGAATTTTTTATCTTTCTTCCATAGCTTTACTCTGTAATAGTAGTGGGGAAGAGAGAGGAACTAAAATCAATCTTGTAGAAAGCTCTCCTTTTAGGCCTTTGTAACTATTCTCCTTCATCCTCACAGAGATGAGGAATTAGGATTCTGTGCAGCTTTGATGTTTGGGAAAATTTAGGGGAGAGAAATTACCTAATGAATGCAACAAAGCCCNAAAAAAAAAAAAAAAAAAAAAAAAGAAAGAAAAGAAAAGAAAAACTAGAAAGGAATGGAAAAGGAAAGTGGGGGGTCATGGAGGAAGGGGTGGGAGGGCTTAGGGGTGGTACCCAGGAGTAGAAACAGAAAGTAGAAGGTGGCAGAAAGAGTCAGCAAAACCCACTTTGCATTTACCCAGTCTGAAAGGAGTGTGAACTGCCCCCCCACCACCACCACACCTGGCCTAGAAGCAGAACCAGTTTTGAAGAGGCAATTTTGGAAACTTCATTTTAAGCCGGACCAACCCATTCCTGGATAAACACTAGAAGCACAAACTTTATTTTGAACATGGGGATAGAAGAGGGTATGCTCTAAAAATACAGGAACAGTGGCTCCGTGAAAAGGAGCATAATCTGAGGGTGCTTTGTGTGGGCAGCTGCCTGTGCATGTGTGTGAGGTGCGCAGGTGCACACTCATGCTGTGTGTTGTGT
Source organism: Rhizomys pruinosus (assembly GCA_009823505.1). Taxonomy (NCBI): domain Eukaryota; kingdom Metazoa; phylum Chordata; class Mammalia; order Rodentia; family Spalacidae; genus Rhizomys; species Rhizomys pruinosus. Next base: position 1,429,885 of record VZQC01015285.1, on the reverse strand, counting down.
GTGTGTTTGTATGTTGGAGGTCAGAGGTCAACCTCAGTGTCATTAGGATGCTGTCTGTTTTGTTTGGGACAACATCCCTCACTGGATAAAGCTTCTCAACTTGACTTGGCCAGCTGGCCAGCAAGATCCACCTGTTCCTGTCTCCCCAGCACTGAGATCATAAGCAATGTGCCACCATGCCCACCTAGCTTTTTTACATGGGTTCTGGAGATCTAACTCAGGTCCTCACACAAATGGCAAACACTTTATCAGACAAAACTATCTCTAGCCCCAAAGGTAGCTTTGAAAGAAAATCCGTATTCCCTCACTGCTTGTGAATCAACAGGTTCTTTTTATCAGTGCAGCACAGCAAGTCCCTGAACTGATCACTGCTAAAAGAGCAGTGATATAACAAGAAAAGGCACACATCACCCACTACGGGTCTCCATCCTACACACAATACTACAAGTTATATTAAATCTTCATTGATCTATGGAAAATGAATTCTATTTTGCAGAATTCATTTTCCATAGATCAATGAACACAGGTTCATTGTTATTAACACAGGTTCTTACATAATAAATATGTGAATAAATATGAGATATGCACAACAAAACCAATCAAAATCCAACTATCATCCTGGTTTAACTATCATCCTGGACAACTGAAATAGAATTGTTAAGGACTCAGAGTTTTCTACAGTTCAGCTCTAATACTCATTAGCTTTCCTGTAGGTTAAACAAATACTATATGCCAATTAAAAAAAAAGATTTATTTAGAGTCCCAATTAAAGAGCCTCAGGAAGTGCTCATTCCTCTCATTCTAATTTTCTATTAGCTAAGTGCACAATTATTGACTGTACAGTTACTGTAAATTCTCAGCTAGCTAATAAGGGATTTAAATAAGATTAAAGAGGATCAGCCTAAAGGGCAGATGGAGGATAAAAGGAGTCTGCCAGTCCCTGGGCAGATAGGATTTAGGTGTCTCTTAATAGAATATACTATGTAACATTTCAAGGCTGTCACTAAGGTAGAAAACTGTAGCACTTTAAGAATACTAGGGCGTGGTGACACATGCCTTTAATCCTCCTCCCCCCAAAAAAGACTACTACATCAGTTAAAAAGCAAAACAGATGACAAACATCCCAGTCACCACACATCAAAGAAGGTTTTTTTGTTTTGTTTTGTTTTTGAGACAGGGTTTCCCTTTAGTTCCAGCTGGCCTGGAACTTGCTATGCAGACCAGGCTGGCCATGAACTCACAGAGATCCTGCCTGCCTCTGCCTCCCAAGTGAGTGCTGGGATTAAAGGTAGAAGCTTCTTTTATATATATAATTTTTCATATATACACTGACTATTAAGTTTAGCCCTCAACAACTCCCCCGTCTCTTTTCTCATCCTCTCCTCCCATAAGTTCTCTTTGTTCCCCTTGACACTTTCACTTTTTTTTTGTCCATAATTATGGACCTGTGTAAAACCCAGGCACTCCCAAGTTCTGAGATTACAGATGTGCATCACCACTCCTAGCTTCTATCTCTCATTAAGATGGATAAAAGAGGGGCTGGAGAGATGGCTCAGTAGTTAAGAGCACCGACTGCTCTTGCAGAGGACCCAGGTTCGATCCCCAGCACCCAATGGTGGCTGAGAACCATCTTTAACTCCAGTTCCAGGGGAATCTGACGCCCTCTTCTGACCTCTGCAGCATTGCAGGACATGGGTGCACCAACCTACATGCAGACAGTAAACTCATACACATAAAAAATAATAAAAAATATTAATAAAAGACGGATGAAAGAACAGACTGCAGGGTCTACTAACTATTGGGATTTGTTTGCAATGGTAAGCAGAAGTCTTTGATCTACATGTAGCAAGTGAGCTTCCACAATTTCTGCCTAGGAAGGTCAAAGAAGCTTCTTTTGCAAATGATAAGACTATTACAGAGTACAACTGGTCACACACACACACACACACACACGCAGATATTGTCTGTGAATTGCCCATCTACAATGCAACTTCTACACCTAAGGGTCATGCAACAACATAGAACAAGAAGACACTAATGAATCTCTTAATTCTCTTTAAGGAAGCTCCCTAATACAATGGAGGGCAGGAAAACAAAAGGCCATAAATGGCCAAGCCATGGAGATTAGGAGTCTAAAGAGTGTGAGTCCTTGGACAGGACTCCAATATTAAACTTCAGTCACCCAGGGCTCAGGGACCACTGCAGAAGAGGGGACAGAAAGATTGTAAGAGCCAGGGACGTGGTGTATGACCATATGGAACTAGAATCCTACAAACTCCTGGGACCCTGCTCATATGAACCTACAGCAATGGTGTCAGCGTGCACAAGACCCATTCAAAGTCAACCAGACAAAAACCCAGCATGGAACTGGGTAAATGGGCAGCAGGCCCCACTTTTAGCTGAAGAAATATTGGCAGCAGACTACTGTTGCATGAGGAAAAGCTGGTCTTTTTAAAGTGAGAGACTCTGGTTAGGCTGATTAGACCTCAGTGGATGAAGTTGCATTGAGAAACATCTGGGGACACTAATTTGGCACAGTAGGCCTTAACACAAATGACAGAGTGTATGGATTCCAGTGGGGGGCTGAAGAGGGTGCCAATTGAAGAAGGGGGTATAAAGGTCATTAAGCCTGATTGCAATGTTCTGTGTGAAATACACAAAATTCAATAAAAAATTTAAAAAAGATTCCACACTAGTCAAGCAACAAACATGACTCTTCAAAGAGGGTTATTATAAAGGGGAAATGAAGAACCAGTCTTTCTTTCCTACGTTTTTATTCAGATTGGGCCTCATGTAGCCCAGGCTGGCCTGAAATTGGCTTAGTAGCCCATTATAAACATGAACTTCTAATCCTCTTGCCTCTACTTCCTAAGTGCTAGGATTATCCTCCTGAGCCACCATACCAAACGGGAAAGAAAGATTTTGTCTCCCTAAATAAAACCATGGTTAGCTCTGTGCTAACATTCACAATTTGTTTTAAAATTAACAAACAGACATGGAGGAGAGATCTAACATATCTCCCAAGGCCACTACTTCAGGGAGAGGGTGAGCGGCTCCCTCAGGGCAAGTGTCTCTCTGTAGTCACCGCCCAAAGGCTCAAAGTAACTTCTGTTCCCACCGCTATTTTTACTCCATTGTTTGTTCTGATTAAAGTGTCTTCTATGAGAATTCCGTTACCATTAACACAAATACATAAATCTCTTCCCTTGCTCCACAACTGCCCCTAAATTGATGCATTAAAACGCCAGTTTTTGTCGCAGGCTCTCTCCAATAGCCTACGTTATGTAGGTTGGGGAAGGGGAGGTGACCCTAACTGTCTGGCCAAGGTGGATGGGTCCCTGGGGCCAGGAGAGGACATCCAGGGAGCCCCACCGTGCCCGCATTAGGTTTTCACTAGAGTACAACCCGGGATACACCATCCTTCTAGGGCTGGGCTGAAGTTGGATCTTCTCTTTCTCCTCTCTTTGACTTTCTAAGTTCTGCACGCAGTTCTGCTTTCTCCCCTAGAGCCTCACACCTAAAAGTAGTCTCCCTGCATCCCCAGCCTACGGGGTAGCCCAGGGGCTGGAGGATGTGCAGGGATCTAGGGCACCGGCTCAGGGCAGGATCCCACCTGGGGGCACCCCGCGGTACAGACAGCCAAGGGCTCGGAGCCCTGGAGCCCCGGAGCCCTGGAGCCCTGGAGCCCAGCAGCCCTGCGGCCCTCCCAGCCCGGCCCCTGCCCGCATCTCCCGCCGCCCAGTCCGCCGCTCCGCCCTGCGCAGGTCCTGGCTCCCTCCGGCCCCTACCGGCGTCTAGGTTCCGCCTCCCGGTGGACAGTGGCCCAGGCTGATCGCAGCGCCTAGGCGACATGCCGAGCGGCTTCGAAGCTCAGACCGGGGCTGGGTCTCGGAGCCCGCTCGGGATTACCGGTCCTTGGCTGGCCGCTTACCTCGTTCACTCTCTTGTGAAGTTCCAGCGTCGTGTGTGTTTCATCTCCTAGGAAACGGTCAGGGCGCGCCAGCCCGCGCTAGGCCCGCCTGCTAACACCACGCCCACTGAGGGCGGGGTCTGGAGGACAAGTCCCGCCCCGCCAAACCCCGCCCCTACGAGGGCGTGACTTCAGAGAACACCAGGCACATCTCTTCTGCTGTGTATATGTTGTCTATGCTGTGTTCTGCTGTCTATGTGATTGGTGTTTTGAGACAGGGGGTCTTATTCCAGCTCAGGTTGGCCTGGAACTTACTGTGGTGTCCAGGTTAGCCTGGAAAGAAGAGTCTTGATTACCTTTTCAGTTACTTTATCAGAATTATGTTAGTCTTGATTCATTAGTTCCCAGACTGGGCAGGATGAGAGGAGCCATATAATAACCAGGCACTTGCCTTTTCTTATAGACTGCCTCTGGTAAAACCGCTCATGCATTGAAGTGCCTGCTATTTTTGATAGATTCCTTGGTTATATTTTTTCCTAGGCTGCTTCTTAGTCTGTTTTCATTTATTCATTCAGAGAATCTACTCAGTCAAGGGGTTAGACAGTGGTATTTCTTTTTTTATTATTTTTTATTATTTTTTATGTGTATGAGTGTACTGTCTGCATGTAGGTTGGTGCACCCGTGTCGTGCGATGCTGCGGAGGTCAGAAGAGGGCGTTGGATTCCCCCGGAACTCTAACTGGAGTTAAAGACGGATCTTGGGGCTGGAGAGATAGCCTAGCGGTTAAGAGCACCGACGCTCTTGCAGAGGACCCGGGTTCGATCCCCAGCACCCACATGGCGGCTAAGAACCGTCTGTAACTCCAATTCCAGGAGAACTCCAGTTCCAGGGGAATCCGAGACCCTCTTCTGACCTCCGCGGCATTGCACGACACGGGTGCACAGACCTGCATGCAGACAGTACATTCATACACATAAATAAATAAAAAAAAATTTAAAAAAAGACGGATCTTAGTGGGTGCTGGGAATCGAACCTGGGTCTTCTGCAAGAGCAGTTGGTGCTCTTAACTGCTGAGCCATCTCTCCAGTCCCGACAGTGGTATTTCTAAGACAAATGAATAACTGTGTGACCAAATGAGTATAAAAAGTAACTTATGAGAGTTGTGGGAGGAGGGCACACCTGTGTTGCTCCAAAACAACTCAAAGAGACTGGCTAGAACTGTCATGAATCAGAGGCTGGGGAGAGAAGACAGTGAAGTGCTCTTGTAGAAACCATCACGCTGTGGATTTGCTACCAAGAATGGAAGACAACATAGCTTACAGTGACATAGGAAGAAATAAAAAGCATGTTGGGCATGTGTGGCGGTGTGCAGCTGTAATCCCCGCACTCAGGAGGTCAAGGCAAGAAGGTTGAGAGTTCCAGGCCAGCCTGGGCTACACAGTAAGACCCTTTCTCAGACAAATAGAAAAGCAAGCCAGGTGTTGCTGGTGCACTACTACAATCCCAGGACTCAGGAGACAGTGGCAGGAGGATTAAGAGTTCAAGGCCAGTCTCAGATAAATAGTGAATTTCAAGGCCAGCCCAGGAAACATGAGATCCTGTCTCAAGAACACAAAACAAAACACCTGCTCTCCAATCCCTCCACAAACATTTGTTAGATCATGGCGGTCTTCTATCTAGGCAGACTAATTCTTAGCACGCACCAACAGGGAAAGAAAGAATTCCTGAGTGTTGCCAATAGGATTATTTAAAGCAGTGGGCTTCAACTCACAGGATGCGCTGACCTTTTGCACACTGACTCTCAGGTGGAAGTGCTCTGCACATGAGAATTGTTTCAAGTTGATGAGAAAAGGCTGCACTTTGTGAAGACATGACTGTGTGACCTATTCTCATGGCCCTTGCCCCTTGCTTCTATCATCTGTGAGTACTCAAACAGCATATGTTCAGTAGATATGTTCCTTCATAGCCTTTCCAAGAAAAAAAACATTTATTTATTGTAAAGCTTAACTTATGTGATCTCTCTTAATAAAGGAAACACTGGGTTTGAGGGCTGGGTTTCAGTTTCATCTGGGAATCCCAGTGTCCTCCTGTGATCCAAATTTCAAGTAGACCCAGAGTCTTTGTTAATGAGCCAAGCCTCCACTCTCTGAGGCAAGCACACACTAGAGTGACATTCAGATTTGCATTTCAGAATGGTCATAAGCACAATGGATCACAGCTCAGGTTTGAGCAGTGAGTCTGGAGACCAGAGACAGAAAAGAAGGCCATGGAAATGGATTGGGAAAGAATGATGGGATCCAAGAATGACAGCAGGACAAAGAGAATGCTGAGGATGGTAACAATGCTGAGGATGTTGACAACGCTGAGGATGCTGAGGATGCTGAGAATGCTGGGGATGCTGGGGATGCTGGGGATGCTGGGGATGCTGGAGTTGCTGAGGATGCTGAAGATTCTGGGGATGCTGAGGATGCTGGGGATGCTGGGATGCTGAGAATTCTGGGGATGATGAGGATGCTGAGGATGCTGAAGATGTTGGGGTTACTGAGGATGCTGAGGATGCTGAAGGTGCTGGGGATGCTGAAGATGCTGGGGATGCTGGGGATACTGAGTATGCTGAGGATGCTGAGGAGGCTGGGGATGCTGAAGATGCTGAAGATGCTGGGGATGCTGAAGATGCTGGAGATGCTGGGATGCTGAGAATTCTGGGGATGCTGAGGATGCTGGGGATGCTGGGGATGCTGAGGATGCTGAGGATGCTGAAGGTGCTGGGGATGCTGGGGATGCTGAGGATGCTGAGGATGCTAAGGGTGCTGGGGATGCTGGGGATGCTGGGGATGCTGAGGATGCTGGGGATGCTGAGTATGCTGGGGATGCTGAGGATGCTGGGGATGCTGGGGATGCTGGGGATGCTGGGGATGCTGAGGATGCTGGGGATGCTGGGGATGCTGGGGATGCTGAGGATGCTGGGGATGCTGGGGATGCTGGGGATGCTGAGGATGCTGGGGATGCTGGGGATGCTGAGGATGCTGAGGATGCTAAGGATGCTGGGGATGCTGGGGATGCTGGGGATGCTGAGGATGCTGAGGATGCTGAAGATGCTGGGGGTGCTGAGGATGCTGAGGATGCTGGGGATGCTGAAGATGCTGGGAATGCTGGGGATGCTCGGGATGCTGGGGATGCTCAGGATGCTGGGGATGCTGGGAATGCTGGGAATGATGAAGATGCTGAGGATGCTGGGGATGCTGGAGATGCTGGGGATGCTGAGGATGCTGGGGATACTGGGGATGCTGGGGATGTTGAAGATGCTGAGGATGCTGAAGATGCTGAGGATGTTGGGGATGCTGGAGATGCTGGGGATGCTGAGGATGCTGGGGATGCTGGGGATGCTGAAGATGCTGAGGATGCTGAGGATGCTGAGGATGCTGAGGATGCTGAAGATGCTGGGGATGCTGAAGATGCTGAAGATGCTGGGGATGCTGGGGATGCTGAGGATGCTGGGGGTGCTGAAGATGCTGGGGATGCTGGGGATGCTCAGGATGCTCAGGATGCTCAGGATGCTGGGGGTGCTGAGGATGCCGAGTATGCTGAGGATGCTGGGGATGATGAGGATGCTGGGGATGCTGGGGATGCTGAGTATGCTGGGGATGCTGGGGATGCTGAGGATGCTGGGGGTGCTGAGGATGCTGAGGATGCTGAGGATGCTGGGGATGCTGAGGATGCTGAAGATGCTGGGGATGCTGAAGATGCTGAAGATGCTGAGGATGCTGGGGATGCTGGGGATGCTCAGGATGCTCAGGATGCTGGGGGTGCTGAGGATGCCGAGTATGCTGAGGATGCTGGGGATGATGAGGATGCTGGGAATGCTGGGGATGCTGAGTATGCTGGGGATGCTGGGGGTGCTGAGGATGCTGAGGATGCTGAGGATGCTTGGGATGCTGAGTGTGCTGGGGATGCTGGGGATGCTGAGGATGCTGGGGATGCTGGGGGTGCTGAGCATGCTGAGGATGCTGAGGATGCTTGGGATGCTGAGGACCTAAAACTGACAGGACCATCTGGCTTAGAGTGGTGGATAATGGCACTCACAACTAAGTTGAAAAATATTGGAAAAAGGGAAAATTTGAGGATGGAAAGTATGAGATCACAAATCTAGTCTTGGGAAGTTTGAGCTTGATGATCAATTGGAGATTACAAGAATGCAATTTGAAAAACATATATTTATAACTTAGGGTTCTGTCTGGGTATTAAATACTACAGACCTGGGGCATGGTGCTTGAAGTCATAGATATGGAGAAGAAAACCTGCAAGAAGAAAAGAAAACTGTCTTTCAGAAAAACCCTGTGTTTTAAAAAGCAGAGACAGGAAAGCAGAAATGATGGAGGTAAAGACTGCCTGATATGGAACTGTTTCAGAGTGAGGAAAGCCAGAGCTTCAGGAGAGAAGGGAAAGAGCAAAGGAAACAGAGGATGATGTATAGTGAGTAAGACCATTGGAGGAGCCTTCCCAGCCAAAACAGCTCCAGCATACATAATCACCATTATATCACAGTGCTGTGATGGGAGAACAGAAAGTCTCTAACCACTCACAGACCCATCAGAAAAGTTCCCTGTACCTAAGCAGGAACCACAGACCTGCAGAAAAGGCAAAGGTGGTCAAAGGCAAATCCCACTTCAACACAGCATCCAGCAGACAAGGCTTCACCAGCAAACGGTCTGAATCAGAGGCTAGAACATTTGCCAGAAACTGAGACTGGGGAGATGCTCAGTAAGTGAAATGCTTGGTACAAGCTTGAGGACCTGAGTTAGAGTGTACAGCAGCCACATAAAAGCCAGGTGTTGCAGTGCATGCCTGCAACTCCTCTGTGGGGTGGGGGCACTGAAGACGGAAGATGTGCACAGACAGGCTGATTATCGGAGCTCCCTGTCCAGCCAGTCTAATGAATCAGTGAGAGAGCCTGTCTCAAAAAATGATGTTGAAAGTGATATAGGAAGACACCCAAAGTTGAACTCAGACTTATACACACACACACCACACACACACACACACACACACACACACACACACCCCATACATTGTTGTTGTTGTGTTTGAGACAGGTTCTCCCTGTAGTACCAGCTGGCCTAGAACTCACTATGTAGAGCCTGGCCTCAATCTCATAGAGACCCTCCTGCCTCTGCCTCCTAAGTGCTGACTATCATACCCTGCTATTATTATTATTATTGTTATTATTATTATTATTATTAATTTCTGTATACAAAATATCTATTTTCTTTTTTATGCTTTTATTGATATTTTTGTATTTTATACATCATTTTTCAGTTCAATTTAGGCATATTCCCCTTTCCCTTCCTCCCCACACCACCCCAGATCATGCACTCTGCCATAACTGTCCTGCATCTTTCTCTCAGTCTTTTTCTATGTTTAGGAATTCACATTTTCCTCCTTTAACTTTATATTATTCTAAAATATAAATACATATTTTCCACACATATGCAGTAATTATAGAGTCTGTAAATAAGTGGTGGGTGGATTCTAGAGCCCATTGAGAGATTTACATTATAACAACATAGTTGCTTTCAGATAAACAGAAATATAACAATAATGTTGTTCAGCTTGTCTTTCAACTGGGGATTTAGTGTTAGCATCCACAAATGAAGAAACCATTCGCTGCTTGTTTTTCTGGGACTGTGTTACTTCACTTAGCACAATGACTTGGAGTTCCATCCATTTACCTGCAAATTTCATGATGTTACCGCTGAATAGTACTCCATTGTGTAGCTATACCACATTTTCTCTATCCACTTATCTGTTGAGGGGCATTTGGATTGGTTCCACCTCTTCGCTATTGTGAAGAGAGCTGCAATAAACACGGATGTTCATGTATCTTTGCAGTAGGATGAGTTTTGTGGGTATATACCCAGGAGTGGTATGACTGGGTCAGGTGGTAGACTCATTTTGAGTCTTTTAAGGGTTCTTCACGCTGCTTTCCATAATGGTTGTACAAGTTTACATTCCCACCAGCAGTGAATGAGTGTTACCCTTTCCCCACGACCTCTCCAGCATTCGGTGTCTTTTGTTTTCTTGAGCTTAGCCAGTCATATTGGAGTGAGGTGATATCTGAGAGTGATTTTAACTTGCATTTCCTTAATTATTAATGATGTTGAACACTTTTAAAGATGTTTCTCAGCCATCTTTAATTCCTCACTTGTGAAATCTCTGTCCAGCCCTTTACTCCATCTTTTGAGTAGATCATTTGTTTTCTTACTTCTTTGTTTTTTGAGTAGTTTATATATTCTTGACATTAATGCTCTGTCAGATGTATCACTGGTGAAGATTTCCTTCCACTCTGTGGGTTTTCTCTTTACTTCCTTGATTATTTCTTTTGCTGTACAGAAGCTTTTGAGTTTATGAGGTTCCATTTGTCAACCATTGACCTTATTTCCTGTGCAGCTGCTGTCTGATTTAGAAAGTCTTTTCCTATGCCTATGTCTTTTAGGTTGTTGCCAACTTTTTCTTCTATCACCTTCAGGGTTTTGGATTTCATGTTGAGATCTTTGATCTACTTAGAGTTGATTTTTGTACAGGGTGAGAGGTAGGGGTTTAATTTTGTTCTTCTAAAATGGTGATCCAATTTTGCCAGCACCATTTGCTGAAGATAGTATCCTTCCTCCATTGAGAGATTTTTTGCCTCTTTGTCAAATATGAGGTGGCTGAAATTGTATTAGCTCAAGTTTGGATCTTCAATTTTGTTCCATTGGTCAATGGGTCTGTTTCTGTGCCAGTACCAGGCTGTCTTTATGACTACGACCCTGTAATATAGCTTGAAGTCTGGTAGAGGAATCCCCCTGTATTGCATTTTTCACTGAGGGTTGCTTTAGCTATTCAGGAACGTTTGTTTTTCCATATGAATTTGAGGATTTTTTCCCCCAAATCTGTGAAGAAGCTCATGGGGATTTTGATTGGGATTGCATTGAATCTGTGTATCGATTTGGGTAAAATGGACATTTTTACTATATTAATTTCCCCAATCCATGAGCATGGGAGGTCTTTCCATCTTTTGATGTCATTTTCAATCTCCTTTTTCAGGGGTTTAAAATTTTTGTTGTAGACATCTTTGGTATCTTTGGTTAGGTTTTTCCCAGGCTATTATTATTTTTTAAAAAAGAAGAGAAAGTTAACCAGAAATGTAAGAAGGAGTCGGTGGGTCCAGGTTGATAGCCAGCACCATTTGAATCCCAGAAGAAGTGGACAGATCATCTTTGAAGAAGGCATTCCAGTTTAGGTTTTTAAATTTGCTGCAAATTGCTGGGCCTGGTGGTGCATACCTTTAATCCCAGCAGTCGGGAAGCACAGGCTGGCAGATCTCTGTAAGTTCAAGCCTGGTCTATAGATCGAGTTCCAGGACAGCCAGAGCTACAGGGAGACCCTGTTTCAAAAAGACCAAAAAAAATTTTTTGCTGCAAATTATAAGATCAGGACCATATGAAAAATGAATCCCTTGAGTAAGAATCAGCACAAAAAAACCACAATATACTCCAGATTTTCAAGGTTGTCAGCATGAGTCTAAGATAGCAGAAAGAAAAAAATAAACAGAAGAATGAAAAAAAAGAACAATAATTGACCAGACATATTTAAAAAGAGTCAAACTGTTAAAGTAGATAAAAAATAAAACAAAATGAACATTAGGGGCTGGAGAGATGGCCTAGCGGTTAGGAGTGCCGACTGCTCTTGCAAAGGACCTGGGTTCGATCCCCAGCACCCACATGGTGGCAGAGAACCATCTGAAACTCCAGTTCCAGGAGAACTCCAGCTCCAGGGGAATCTGAGACCCTCTTCTGACCTCTGCGGCATTGCACGACACAGGTGCACAAACTTGCATGCAGACAGTACATTCATACACATACAGAAATAAATAATAATAAAAAAAATTTAAAAATAAAAAAAACAAAATGAGCATTATACTAGAATCTACAATATAATTTGGGAATTGAGCAGGATGTGGTGTTTCACACGTGTAATCCCAGCCCTTGGAAGGCTGAGATAGGCAGATCATGAGTTCCAGGCCAGCCTGGGCTACATACCAAAACTCCATCTCAAAATACTAAAGGCTGGGGATGTACCTCACAAAATCCGCAGAAATCTCCCAGAGTACAGTACAGATTAAGAAGACAGGAATGATAAGAAGTTAGGAAATATGAAGAACTCAGAAAGTCTACCCCATGTTTAAGAACATGAAGAATAGGAGAGCAGAACGGGGAAACGGGTGGAGGTGGCAGTGTTTGTAAAGCCATGGCTGAGTGTTCTCTGCAACTGATTAAAGACAGATTCACAGAGAAAGGGAGCTCAGAGAGTACTGAGAGGGGCTGGTGCAAAGATATTCCTACAGAAATATAGCACAGTGAAACCAAAGAATGACAAAGCAACAACAACAACACCCAAGTTAAAAGAAACAAAGAGAGCAGGGCATGGTGGCACATACCTTTAATCTCAGCACTCTAGAGGCAGTGGCAGGTGGATTTCTGTGAGATCTAGGCTAGCCCAATCTACATAGCTAGACCCTCTCTCAAAACAAAACAAAACAAAACAAAACAAAACAAAACAAAACAAAACAGCAGAGAGAAAAAGAAAGATGACCCACAAAGGCACAGTAGTTAGACTGACAGTGAGGCTTTTAACAGTTAAATTAGAATTCAGAGATGAAATGAAAATTGTCTTTCAAGTGAAAGCGATGCAAATTTCCCCCTTGAAGTGATGAGAAATAACCCCAAAGTTCTGGAATTGCACCCAAGAAAATACCTTCAAGAGCAAGGGTGAATAGAGACTTTCAGTTTTTTGTTTTTTTTTAAAGGAAAGGGGTTGCTGAGAAGATGGCTCATGGGTAACATGCCTGCCATGCAGACACAAGGACCCAAGTTCAGATCTCTAGCACTCATGTGAAAGTCAGGTGTGGTGGCTTGCATCTGTAACCCCAGCACTGGGACGCAGAGATAGGTTGATCCTGGGGTCTTGCTGGCCAGCTAGTCTAGCCCAAACAACGATCTCCAGGTTCATGAGAGATTCCATCTCAAAAATAAGGTGGAGGGGCTGGAGAGATGGCTGGAGAACTAGCCATTTTCGCAGAGGACTCAGGTTCAGTTCCCAGCACTCACATGGCACTAACAACCATCAGTAACTCTACTTCCAGGGGATCCAACTCCATCTTCTGACCTCTGCAGGCATTGCATGACATAGGTGCACTTACATGGATGCAGGAAATATACCCATACACATGAAATAAAATAATAAAAATAAAATATAGAAAAGGTGGAAATCATAGAGGAAGACACCTGACATTGAGCTATGACCTTCACATGTGTACTCATGGGTCAGTGCACCTGCACTTGTTCACATGCATGCATAATCACATACCACACAGGTAGACATTCTACCACCAATACAACTTCTAAGGGCTAAACTGTAGGGTGAAGGAATGAAGTACCAGGATTCCTGTAGTATAATAAGACGCCAATTTAGGGACTGGATATATGAACTAAAACCTTTGATGGCATTAGCTCTGCAGCTGGAGGAGTTATCAGACCTAAAGAATTTGAAGGTCCTTGAAGTATTTACAGGTAGTGGCTTCAGTTTTTGTTAGATGTGAATGATAAATTTCAGGTCTACATAGGACTCTCTTTGCTCTAGACGTGGAATTAGGCATTTCTCTAAGTATGTTTGTTTCCCTTAAATATATAGTGGAGTTTGAACTACCCACACCCTCCACCCCCATCCTGGAGCGAGCATGCTCATTGCTACTGTGGTTCCACTGACTCTAGAGGCTCCCAGTGGACAGAGTAAGGAGATATTTTTAGTTGATTATCTCACCTATTAATGGCAGTGATGGATAGTTAATCACTTCACAAAACTTGTTCTGAGTTCAGGATTAAAATTTGGCCATGAGCATATATAGTTTCTATATTCATATTGTGGTTACAGGCACTTGTGGCCACACCAGGCTTTTTATGTGAGTCTAGAGATTTGAAGTCAGTTCCTGGTGATTGCACAGCTAGCCCTCTCACCCCTGAGACACTGAGGGATCCAAACCTTTAACAGGGCCTTCGGGGGACCTTCAAAATCCAAACTGTAACACATTGTTCTAATACTTCAAATGAGCCTGAAGCCGGGCATGGTGGTGCACACCTTTAATCCTAGCACTTGGGAGGCAGAGGCAGGCAGATCTTTGTGAGTTCAAGCCCAGCCTCGTCTACAGAGCGAATTCCAGGACAGGTGGGGCTACAGGGAGACCCTGTCTCGAAAAGACCAAAAAAAAAAAAAAAAAAAATTCAAATGAGCCTCTACACATGCGTGTGACGTCTTCCCGGAGGGAGGATGCTCATTGTCGCTGAAATTCTGCAGTGGCCAGCAGTATTTCTAGTTACTGTGATTTTGGTTCAAGCTAAATGTACTTCTCACAATTATTTTTTTGATGTTGCAAAACCAAGTTTTATTTCAACAAGAACACATCATAACATTGTCCATTTGTTTGTTTGTTTGTTTTTTAACTATATACAATTTATTGACTTGCTCATGTGACAGAGCTCAAGTAGTCCAACAGTAGCCGCTCCAAACTGGAGAGGCTGAGAATCCAGGGAACTGCTCAGTCTGCAAGGCTGGATGTCTCAGTAGTCCCAATCTGGTGTGAAGGCCTGGTGGATTCCAGGAGATCTGCTGGTCTCAGTACACGCTGGGATCAGAAGGGTTGATCACAGCAGCAAGACAAACTCACCAGTGAGAGAGAGGCAAGCCGCAGGAAAAAAGGGACCAGCTCCTTCTCCTGTGGCCGTTTATACTGCCTGCTGGCAGAAGGTAACGCCCACATTTGGGGTGGGCCATCCGGGTTGAGGTGGTCCAATCTGAAGATCCTTTTCTCTTATTTGTTCCTTAGTCAAGTCAAGTTGACACCCAGGATTAACCATCCCATCACAATGACCAAAAAAAAAAAAAAAAAAAAAAAAAGGAGAGGAGGAGTAGGAGGAGAAGTTTTTCCTTCCTCAGCTATACTTTTCCCTCTTTCTGTTTTCCTTTACTTATTAAAAAGTGTTTGATAATTTATAGAGCTGGAGAGATGGCTCAGCAGTTAACAGCATTATTGTTCTTCCAGAAGTCCTGGGTTGGTTCCCAGCACCCACATGGCAGTTAACAACCATCTGTAACTGCAGTTCCAGGGGATCTGATGCCATTCTGGCCTCTGCAGATATTGCATGCACAGGGTATACTATATTCATGCAGGCAAAATATTCAATATACTATAATAAAAATAAATCAAAACATTTAAAATTTTGATGTTGACTTATTATTTGACAATTTCATACCTGCACACAATGTAATCTGAGCCTCTTCACCCTCACTCCCCTTTCTTATCCCCTTCCACTCCCTGGGGAACCTTCTTTCCAACACATCTCATCCTACTGTCATGTCTTTTTTCTTTTTTTATTTTTATTTTTTTTTCACACAGACCATTTTATTTTTTTCTCACATAAATTTATTTATTTATTTTAACAAATCTAGACCCATGTTCCCGCTCATTCCCCCAACCCCACCAGAGCCCTGCATTCTGCCAAACATGCTTCTATCTCTTAGTCTTTCTCAATATTTCCATGGTGGAAGTGACGTTTTGAGCAGAAGTTCACTGTTTCAGTCAGTTCTTTGTGCAGTATTTCTGTGTTGTTGTTTCCAAAATGCATTATGCCCAACTGCTTTGTACAAAAGCTCAGGGGGCCACACAAGAATATTTACAACTGGGAATTGGCACTAGCATCCACAGATGAGTGATACCATGCATCGTTTGTGTTTCTGGGACTGTGTTACCCGTCAGCACGATGTCCTCTTAGCTCCAGCCATTTTCCTGCAAAGCTCGTGATGTCGTCTTTCTTTACTGCTGCATAGAATTCCATTTGTAGATGTACCACATTTTCTCTATCACTCATCAGTTGAGGGGCACTTAGGTTGTTCCAGCTCCTGCTATTGTGAAGAACTGACAATAAACATGGCCGTGCATGTATCTCTGTGGTGGCGTAAGTCTTGAGGTACATGCCAGAGTGGTATGGCTGGGTCGGTGGCAAGTTCATTCCAAGTCTTCCAAGGTTTCTCCACACTGCTTTCCATAGTGGCTTGTACAAGTTTACATTCCCACCAGCAGTGGATGAGTGTTTCCCCTTTCCCACAACCTCTCAGCACTTGGTATCATTTGTTTTCTTGATCCTAGCAGTCTTATGGAGTAAGATTGATATCTTAAAGTGGTTTCATTTGCATTTCCTAATATTGTGATGTTGACAGTCTTGAGGTGTTTCTCAGACATCTCTAATCCTCGCTTGTGAAGTCTCTGTCAGTTCTTTGCTCCATCTATTGAGCGGGTCATTTGTTTTCTTTTTTCTTGTTTTTTGGTAGTTTATATATTCTCTGGAAACTCAATGCTTTGTCAGGATTGTAAATCTGCAGTGAAGGTTTCCATCCCATGCTGTGGATTCTTCACTTCACTTCGTTCATTATTGTTTTTTTGATGTACAGAAGCTTTTTGAGTTTGATTGAGGTCCCATTGTCAAATTGTCGACCGTAATTCTTTGTGCAGCTGGCTGTCTGATTTAGGAAGTCTTTTCCTACGACCTATGTCTTGTAGTCTGCCTGCCAACTTTTTCTTCTATCACCTTCAGAGTTTGGGGGTTTCACAGTAGGTCTTATGATCCATCTGGAGTTTGATCTGGTACAGGGTGAGAGGTAGGGGTTTAATTTCATTCTTCTACAAGTGGTGATCCAGTTTTGCCAAAACACCATTGCTTGAAGAGCTGTCTTTTCTCCATTGGTGTTTCTTGGCCCCCTTGTCAAATAGATGGATGGCTGAAATTGTAATGAGTGCTCAGATTTGGATTCTTCGGTTTGTTCCAGTGTCAACAGGTCTGTTGTTGTGCGCAGACCAGGCTGTTGTTTTAGACTAAGCCCTGTAGTTATAGTTAAAACTATGGTATAGAGATCCCTCCTGTGTAAATGCTTTTCACTCAGGATTGATTAAGCTATTTCGGGGCTTTTGTTTTTCCCAAATGAATTTAAGAACTTTGTTTCCAAGCCGCGTGAAGAAAACTCTTGGGGATATTTGATGGGATTGCATTAAATCTTACAAGAGTTTGGGTTAAATGGACACAGTATTTACAATTTAATTTTTCCCCAATCCATGAGGCATGGGAGGTTTTTTTTTTCCATTCTCTCTGAGGTCTTCTTCAATTTCTTTCTTTTAAGGGTTTAAAATTTTTGTTTGTAGAGCGTCTTGGTATCTGTTGGTTAGGTTTTTTCCTAGGTATGCTTATGTTTTTGAGGCCTATGTGGATTGGGGAAGTCTCTTGAATTCTTCTCCAGTGCTTGGTGTTTGGTGTAAAGAAAGGCCATGGATTTTCTAAGGTTAATTTTGTATCCTGCCACTTTGCTGAGCTGTTAATCGTTTCTAGGAGTTTTGTGGTGGAGTTTTTTGCATCCCTTAAGTAACATCATATCATGCAGCAAAAAGGATTAGCTTTGAACTTCCTCTTTTCCCAATAAGTACCCTTTAATACTCCTTTTTCTGCCTTATGTGCTCATAGCAAGTGGTTTCAGCAAATGTGAAGAGAGTTGGTGAAGGGGGTCAGCGACCTTGCCCGGGTTCCTACCTATTAAAGGGATGTTTCCTGTCATTTCATTGAGATGATTGGCTGTGGGTTTCCTGTATAATGGCTTGATTACATTGAGGAATGATCCCTCCATCCAACTCCTTCTAGGACTTTTAAGCAATGAGGGAGCTGGATTTTTGGTCAAAGGCTTTTCAGCATCAATTGAGATGGAGGTGTGGTTTTGGTCTTTGATTCCGTTGTAATAGGTGTTTGATTAGATGTTTATGATTTTCGTATGTTGAACCATTAACTGCATCTCTGATGGAATCATTGGTCATGATGGTATGATCTTCTTTTGATGTGGGGTCTGTATGCATTGGCAGTATTCTGTTTGATTGGCATCTGTTTTTCATTAGGGAGATGGGGTCTAAATTCTCCATTTTAGTTGGATCTTGCCGGTTTGGTAATAGAGTGATTTGTGCTTCGTAGAAATGGAAATTTGGAGAATGTCCCTCTTGATTGTATAATTCTGAAACAGTTTCAGAAATAATGGTTGTAGGTCTTTTGAAATGTTTATAGAATTCTGCTGTGAAACCGTCTTGGGCCTGTGCTATTTTTAGTTGGGAGGTTCTTACATATCCTCTATTTCTATCATATGTGTATGGGTCTGGTAAGCTGCTGTTCTCTTCTAGGCCAAGCTTTGGTGATTCCAGGATATCAAGATATTCATTCCATTTCTTCTGAGATTTTCAAACTTGGTAGAAATAGGTTCTTTGAAATTCCCATATGAATTTCTGATCTTATTCCTTAAAAAAAGTCCTTGTGATATTTCCCTTGTCATCACGATTGTATTGATTTGGGTTTTTCCCTTCTTTCTTTTTTGTTAACTGGCTAGAGGCCTGTCTGTCTTGTTTATTCTTCAAAGAACCAACTGTTTGGCTTCATTATTTTTTGTATTGTTTTTCTTTGTTTCTATTTCATGGATTTCTTCTCTAATTTTTTGTTATTGTCTTCCTGTCTGTTGAGTTTTGATGTTGAGATCTCCTGAAGCCCAGGGCAGAAGGGGGGGAGACAGGTAGGAAGCTGGGTGTTCTTGGCGAGCTGTTGTTGGATCCTTTGGTCCTGCTGTCTATGGTTTTGTTGGCCTTTGGGCTGTGGGGTGGAGTTAATCCTCAGTCTGGGATTAAAGGTTTGTCTTTTGGCTTGATTAGATCTAGGTGGGGTGGCGGAGTTATCCTCCCAGCCGGTATTAAGGCACGCTTGTGTGGGACCCTTGAGATTTGAGATCTCTCTGAGCCCAGCGGCAGGGTGCCGGGGCGCGGACTTGAAGAGGCCCCCCCCCCCTGCCAACTGTAGATTACGAAGAAGGAATCTGAAGGAGGCCAGCAAAGCACGCTCTGCAACACAGTAAAGAGGCAATTGTCAGGCAATAAGCCTTTACCTTTTTGGGGGGGAGGGGGCTTTGGGTCCCTGGGGCCCTTTCCAACATCTCCTTGGCAGATATCATTGCTGGGCTAGCAGTGCTCTCTTGTATTAATATATTTTGCTTATATGCACGACTTAAAGAGACTTTGGGAATTAAAAAAAAATATTTGGTTCTGAAGGACAATAATCCTTTTACAGTTCCTATGTATATTATTCAATTAAGAAGCAGTTTTACCAGTTTTATAGAGATTACTTCTATAACATTCAGCTCTAATTTACAGTTATAGGATGA